>JARHVA010004720.1:295000-532500 GCA_037957365.1 Torreya grandis | reverse complement strand
CATATTTCTCCATATATACTAGGGGAATGCTTTGGAAGCATGTTTTCCACTCTTATATAGTTTTTCAAATTAGCCAAAACACAGAGTTATATGATTCAGATTCACAATCATGGAATAATTCTATGCATTGATATGATTTTTATACATAATTTCAATATGAGACATATCTAAGGTGCATATGCTATGTAACATGTGCCCAATATTGAAAAATACAAATCAGTTTCAAATTCCAAAACTCTTCTATGGACTTTACCATATCACAATTTTTTTTGTATTGATACCCCATTGATTTTTTAATACTTTTATTGAGCCAATATACTAAGTTTGTTTAATTTTTGGTGTGGATAAAGTGATAAAATCACTCAATATTTCCAATTTTATAGGTTAGACTTGATCATCTAGCCTCACTAGGCTATAAGTATCATTGGGTTGCATAGTTGAGCTAATCTCAACTGCTAGGTGGCAAGTCACTTTTGCTCCAATGTTGGGGGCATGTGCCTTTAAATATATATCTTTCTTTATCTCCTTTAAATATATTTATCTATATTTATCCTAATATCAGTTTTAGATCCTTATAATGATACATCTTTTACAAATTAACTTGCCAATAGGCATGGTGATTACATTGACACACAGGTGCATTCCTAAACCTTGATATTTTAATTTTGAATTAGATAAAGTAATTTAAACCCACATTATATGCACTGATTTTATACTATCAGTTATAGTTTAGTCACTAAAAAAGCACTCAAGTTAGGCACATGTAAAGATACGATGTACATACACACCTAGGTACACATTACTTTACTTTAAAATAGTAATTTAATTACTAGATTGAAGGGGGAAATACAGATGATATTTTATGATTATATATCACCTCAGTATTATACACTTAGAAAACTTAGACCTTGGCTATTCCTCTCAGTTATTTATCTTTCATGCTTCCACAAGTCTCACAACTACTCTATCTTTATGATTGTTGGCCTATATCTCTTAGTTTGAAAAGTCTTATGTTGATGACCTAGGTATTATATCTTACCCAAAATGCTTAAAATGTGCTTATATTCCATTTCTACAAGCTATGAAATTGTACTTGCTTTCTTGTTCCCTAGACACTAATGTTTAGGATAGACAATAATATTGACATTACTGTCTTGTCCTAATGCATATTTCCAGTGACCTAAAGTCATCTAGTTTGCAAATGAAATATATCTTAATGGTCTACCTAAGTGATTTAATGTGAGTTATTAATATAAAGGGATTGATATAAATATAATATCAATCATCATTCAATCCTCACCTACCAACACCTAACATTTAGACTAAAGTGGATTCAATAGAACAAAGTTTCCCTATTTATTTTTATTTCCATTCTAGTTATAGAGATTACACATCTAAAGGGATGAATTAATAAAGTAGCAACCCAAGATCTTGATTTTTAGGTTAATAACTAGGTCACTATTATACTTCTTTTTTGCATATTGTATGATTCACACACAAGCCAACATGTAGGGGATAACTACAAAGTCTAAGGTCCTCTTCTAGAGTATTAGATATATAGAAAATAACAACTGAAAATGGGGTATTTAGGGGCAAATCTACATCATATACCCACTAATCCATCTCCCCCCAAGGTCACAATGAAGATGAAGAACTAGGGTTTCACAAATTCATGAGCGACTATCCATGACCCATATATAAATACACTAAAGTGAAGGTGAAGCAAAACCCAAAGCATCTAGGTGGTCACACCATATTCTAGTAGGTATTCTATATTGGACACTAGTGTCAAACCAAGATAGTAGCATTAACAAAACCATTCTAGGATGATGTTACTATTTAGAGAGCCAAAAACATCCAATCTAGAATATAATGACTATTATAGCATCATCTTCCAGCCTAATTTCTACCTATTCTAGATCCATAAATACATTAACATTAGAACAAGTTAAGTACATCACTTCTTTATCATTTAAATATATAACATAGTTATAATTTTCATAGTTAGACTATCTCAACATAATAAAATTAGTTTATGCTTATATATAAGGTTAGCATCTCAATTGGTCTACTATATTTTTGATTATCACCCTTGGGTGATTTCATTTATATATATACCCATTTAATCATAGATAAACCCAATATAGTTTTTAGGGTTAAATAATGACCAAATAGCTTGTTCCCCTTTTTAATAATATAATCTTTACCCATGTGAGGATGAAGCTGTGTGTGATCATAAAAGGATGATCATAGATGTCTTCACATGAATTCAAAGCACCACTCTTCTCATAGGAGTAGGTGGAATGCTACCTCTAGAGACAATTCCAACACCCATTCCTATTTGAGTGCCTCAACCAATTCCTATTTTATATGCCCACCTCCTTTCTAGTGGGAGACTCTATAAAAGGAACCCCATATTATCCTTTTTAAGAGACATTAAAATTTAGATGTGATTTGATAGCTTCATCATGTTAAACCTTCCCATCCTCCTACTCCTTTGTTTAGGGTCTTAGATGATCACATTGATTTTGACCACCATATATAACATAGGGATCAATGAGATGTTTATCTAAAGTATCACCATACTCATATTAACCCTTATTTTGTCACATGTAACTAGCACTATGGGAATTTAGGTCATCACAACCTTTTCCCCAGTTAGTCCATATTACTTCATCATCCCTAGGTGAAATGATTCCCTTTACATGGTCATTCACCACTATATGCTTGGGAGGATCCTTGTCAAACGTATCCCCCAACTCAATAGTTACCTCAAAATCACCTCTCATACTAATATGGTCATGATGAACAATACTTATATAGGCAACATCATGATATTCATGATCCTATACAAGGAGTTCATCACCAACCAACCATCAATCATGCCTATGAGGATCTCATTAAGAATCCTCTTGCCCCTTTAGTACACACCATACCCATTCCCACTTCAATCCCTAAAATTCCCAATTTTAGTGGAAGCTAGGGTAATAGTCCCATAGAGCATATCACAACCTTCATGATGATGAAGACATGATGTTTAATATCTTTGCTTTGACCTTGTGAGTTGAGGATTTGGGGTGGTTAAAAAATCTACCTCTATATTCTCTATTTACTTTCCCCACCTTGCTAGATGATTTATTTCACTACTTTTATATCTCTAGACTATTTAACCTTAGCATCCAATCACTCATTTACATTATCCAAGCCAACGGTGAGTTAAAATTTGACTTTATGCATAGGTGGAATTCAATCAACTATACATGTTGGATGAGGTTAAAAAATGAGTAGCTTTATGATATGTTCACAAGTGCATTAAGGCATGAGGTTCACCTTGATGTCCTCAAGCATGATCCCACCTATTAAAATGAAGCTATGAGTGTATTAATATTGACATCTTCAAGGTGCATGTGGGCATTAGGATTGTGCCAACTCAAAATTCATCTTCCTTACATGATCTCAACCACAATTTAACTAGAGATAGTGTCATTGATTCTCGATCAGATAAAAATATAATAAAGATGGTCATGAGGTCAATCCTTTAAGTAAGAGGATAAATAAAAAGAAATCCCTTAAAAAGAGAAAATGAGGACAACAAGTGTCATATCCTTAAAATCCTACTAATTTTTGTAAATTTCACAATATGAAGGGGTATTTCTAACAAGGAATGTGTTGCCCAAAAATATAGTGCTAAGACCTCATCATCTCCCCAGAGCTCTCCACTTGCTAATCCAAAATGTAAGTTGGATGTGTTTATAGAGTGTTTTCTTAACCATAAGAAAGAAAATAAGAAAAATAATAAGGAGAAGAAATCCAAGGCTAATTCCATTTATCTCCTTCCTAATCTTCCACTTCTTATGGTTCCTCTTCGTCAGCTAACCCAAAAAGGAAGGCTAAGTGCTAAATTAACAAGGTCATTATTTCTATCAACATAGATCCATCTTGTTATGAGTGCTTTGTAAACATGTTCTTGGGTTAGGATATTGACCCCATTAGAGATATTATTAGAGTGAGTCTCATAGACCTATCCACTAGGGTAGGGAATCCCAAATTTAGGTTTGACTTTTAGTGTAATATCCCTCCCCAGGCTAGGTAGTGCACTTACATTATCATATAGGAGCTATAGTCCTTTTTCGCTAGGATCTCCATATGGGACCTTCTTCACCTTTGCCTTGAGTAAAGGGTCCTCATATTTAATGAGCTTGGTCTCTACAATAGGGTGCCACTATGAGATGATGTTGAGGTGTTATTCAACTTAGACATCATTGATCTCCCTAACCCACCTACCTTATCCTTTGACCCCACCTCCTTTATAGACCTTTCCATTATGGAAAAAAGGGTTAAATTCCTACTCTACATTTACACCTTGATTGATGATTTCCATATCAAGAGATGCATCATTGACAAGGGTGATGTGTTAAATATCATGATTTTATAAGTGTTCAATAAGATGGGTATTAACCATAAGAAGATTTGTGACTCTTACCACAACTATGTTAGTTTCAATAATGATAGAATCATGTTAGTGGGTAATGTGAAGATTTAGGTCAAGTTTAAACCCAAGATCATTAGGATTGAGTTCTATGTGTTAGTATTAGATCTCTTATATAACATGATACTTGGCCATCTTTATACTATTACCATGTAGGCCATTGCATCAAAAAAAATTCATGTGGTCCAACTTGTGCAAGAAGGTGAGGTTCATACCTTAGAGGTTGATCTAGAATCTTAGTAATTTATATATGCTAATAAATATGCCTATGACAAGGCTTTATATATCTCTTCTCATGGCCCTACTAGTTCATCTAAGGCACCCATATATGAATCTTGATTTCTCAAGGATGAATGTTTGATCTTGATGATTATCAATTGATGTTAGTTCCTCTTATGCTCATTGGGGAATCATCATTACCCTCTTTATCTTTTGGGTATCAAGGTAGCTCTTCACTCTTAGGGTACCTCTATTTTACCCTAACACACCCCATTTTCAAAATTCAAATAGGGACCCATTATTGCTAGAAATCTTCATTCATGGCATATATCAACCATAACATTAATTTAATATAGATAATCCTAAGGTTATTTTTAGAGTCTAATTTACTTTGTAGAGCTAAAAAATAAAGAAAATTAGATCTTGGGAATCATTCTTGATTTATTTACCACCTTTAACTCTATTTTTATTTCATATGCTTATTCCAAGTTGGGTTTTGATTTAATTTATTAATGTGACTAAAGAATTTTTTTTGGTTTATTTAAGCTTTGATGTGCAGTATCCTATTCTCAAGATTCAAATGTGTCTTGAGTTCCCTAGATCATGGCATTTGTCAGCATTCTATTTACTTATAGCCAACTGTAGTTATAATATAAATACTATAAGTTACTTAGAGCATTTGAATTACTAAGATTATTCCAAGTGGAAGCATCTCCTTCACTCATGACTTTATGTTCAAAGTTCTTGAGTCACCATAAGTTATCCATGTGTCAAAACATTATTAGCTTAGGACACAAACATTATTCATGATAATTGTAAGTCTTTTGAGTTATTAGAGCCTTAAGATTGATTCATTTTGTGTAATATCATTGACTTGAAACTTATAATATCAAGGTAGGTCTAATACATTCAAATTTACTGAGTAGTTGATTAGATGAGATCATGATATGTGATAAAATTTTATTCACTGGGGTCCTATTAGTTTCAAGTACAACACCAAAATTTCTATTTCCCTAGGTAATAAGAGTCATCTATGTGGCATGATCTCCTCAACTTGGAGTCTATCAGTTGAAGATACATTGATAGAGTTACATTTTATCTAGATTCTTAAGGACCATTCATGTTTTATTATCAAAAGCTCAAGACTTTTTAAGAAGAATGTACAAAAGTAAAATACAATAGAGTCTTTAGAGGGTTGATAACTATCGACATGGTGAGAAGTACACAGTTTAAGTTTTGAAGAGTCTCAGAGCCCAAAAATCATGCCAATTTTAAAAATATCATTAATTCACAGTCTATTATACATACATATAAGAATTAAAAAAGTCTAAAGGTTCTTGGGTAAGTGAGATAGAAATAGGTGTAACAATCTTAGAGATGGAAGATTTGATAGCTAGGAAAAGGATGGTACATAGGAAATAGACACCTGGATTATGATAATGACTAAGAATTCATGATGAATGACAAAATACCACAAGGAAAAAGACACCTGCTAAAGCTGACTTGAAAATTTCAAATCAAAATAGGAAATATAGATAAATTCTATTCTTGCATTAACTTCTATAAAATAAGGCATTCAAGTCTTAATATTTAAGTGATATAATCAAAATCCTAAGATATAAAATCACTCTACCATTAATCAATACAATACAAATTATGAATTCAAGTCACCAAGTTATCAAAATCCCTATTTTTCCTACTAGTGAATTTTCAAATCAATCCAATCAGCTTACTAAAGACTCTATAGTATATCAATGGCTTTCTTATATCAAGCATCTAACCATTCCCCTCTCAATATTCTATCATAAGAGGGATTGAGTATTTGGACACAACCTTTGAAAAAAGATCATTACCATTTCGTCATTACTCTTCTCTCTAGGATGAGATGAATAACAACCATATTAAACCCAAAACCAATTGGATGAGGATAGAAAAAGATACATGTACAATCTATTACCAAGTCAAAACAATGGGGTTGCATAGCCTATTAGTCAAATCTAAGGTAATGTTATGTATAGACTTACTTTGAGTTTTATTTCTTAATGGCATTAATATAGGGGATTTTTTTCATTTTAGGCTTCATAGGAATGTGGTATCCTATTTTTATGGGAGACATTTGAATTGTATCTATGCCCACTAATGCCTAAAATAAATTATAACCAGCTCACAACCAATGCTTGGTTAGACCATAACATAGGTGAACCTAAACTCAAGAAGTGACTGGAAAAATGTGAAAAATTGAATATTTGAGGAGTTTTTTCCCTTATTACCATAACCAAATTTAGTCCAGGTATTAGAATATCCATGGATTTGTTGAACAAGTTGTATTGATTTTCTAGCATCACTTATGTACATGTGGCATGGGTGACCTTGCTAGACATCATTTTGAATTTTAATAAAATTATGTAATTTGGTGAAGTTAATAGTGTCAGGGTAAAGGCACAGATGTTCAAAATTAATGAAAGGCCATCTGATGGTAATTATCATATGATGTCTTATGTATTAGATGTAATTTTAGGGATAATGTACATAACATATGGACAACCTTAGACCATCTAAAACTATGTGAATAATAGGGTATATGATTACTTTTGCTTACTCCATGTTTATAGTTCTATAAAGGAAATAAATAAAATTACATAATAAATATACCCACTATTATATAAAGGCATTTATGGGAACCCCATACCTAGTATTTTAGACAACATAATAAGAAACATTTAAAATATTGGAGACTATTGGTATTATCCTGATTGCACTGTAATCAAGATAGAGGGAACCAGGGAACCTATTTTAAGTTTGCCTCATTTTTTTCCTACCAATGTGGTAAAACAAGATATAACATATAAGATATGTGATAGTGTGAATGAGGATCTTAGTGCCAAGAACTAAGGGCACTATCATAATACCCCTTTAAGAATTGGCCAAATTTAGTACTCATTAAGGAGGAACATCAATTCAATTAGTAAGGTCAGGGTCCATTATAGTTTAAATAAAACACAATACCAAGATTGAGACCCTATAAATAGAGTAAGGAAATATCTTAATGACCCCAAGAAAAAAGTGTTCATATTCCTTATGGTCATAAACATTTTGAACACAATCAAATTTTCATCAATGCTATAGATGGTTTAGAGGTATAAATTTTCATGAATCAATATAAGATGATAATGGTTATGGACCATGCAATCTAATATGATCCTTGAATTACCAAGGAATGGGAAAATAAATTTTTGGAAGTGGTAGATAAAGATGCAAGCCATGAATGGCCCTAACCTCAGGCCTAGTCATCACCACATCATGGTCACCCTTCCTCTCCATAATAAAAGGAAGCTATCTTATCAGAGGAATATGAAATGCAAAGGGAGATGGATCCCTAAACTATGAATAACATTATTAAAGGACTCCCAATCCCTCAACTAGTAGTAACCATCCAGCTCCCCATAATAATTGCAAGGATATCACTTCCTATAGGTAAACAAGTGAAAGAGATTTATTTGTCACCTTTACCTCTATTAACCACAGTTCAACAAGTAAATAGTCCTACATTATTTCAATGTTATTTTTTTACTCTACCACTTGGAATTTTAATTCCTTCACCTCATACCACTTATTCCATTCCCACTTCAATTACATCTATTGAGGCCCCTTCATCTCCCATCCTAGCCATTTTAGGTCAAGGCATTATTTCTACCCAGTTATCCATAATATCTTATAAGAGAATGCCCGATACTCCTCTTGTATCTCTTTAAAATATGAAACGAGAAGAAATAAATATTGAAGGTATATTTATCAAATGGGGCCCTTTATATGAGTAATAAAAGGAGTAAAATTAGGAATCAAAAGGAAAACCAAAAGAAATGGATCCTATATAGGTGTTAGATAGTGATGAAGGAGAGTGGCCAACTAAATAAAAATGGTTGTCTAAAGAGGAAACAAAACTTGAAGAGGACATATTTTTTTGAGAAAAAAAATGAAGATGAGGAGGAATAAAATTTATTTAGAGATACTAAAATATTATGAGAAGGTGAAGAGGCAAAATAAATTGAGATAATAAATACAAAATTTGAGGGAGAAGTGGAGTAATAAAATATTGATTCAACATCTATTGAATTATTGGAGGAAGATAAGACATTGGAGTCAAATGCATAAATTATATTAAAATAAGTTCATAGTCTAGGACTTAATCATACACCTTCAATCATAGCTCTAGGTTATTCTCCTAAATATATTATTAAATAATCATCCACTCAAATAGAGACACCAACTACTAGTCAAAATAAATATATTCTTATTAAATAAGAAATATAGGATTTGAATGAGGTAGTGTCGTCCCTTACTTCCTCCATTATAAGAATAAATATTCACATGGTAAATATATCATCTACTAGTTCAGTTACTTCATCCCCCTCTCCATTTTAATCATTGTAGAAATACTGTTCACAAACTCAATATACACCCATACTCATATTGAACAAACCAGGCCTCAAACATATGATTCTTTTGATTCTTTAATTCCTTCAACCACTACCTCAATAATGGTCAAACCAAAAGACCCTAAAAGGAAGCTTCATTTTGAATACTTGGTATTTGTTTCTATTTTTAATCCCTAAGCACCACCTAGACTCTCTACCCAATTAAACATCTCCATCCCTAAGTCTACCCAAATCGAGCCTTCCATAATGACAAATTTTAAAGTCTTTGAGATAGACTAGGTATGTAGTGGAAATTATGCCCCAAAGAGACATCTCAAGATAGAGCAATTTTAGTCAAACACCTTTTCAAGTTATAATTCAAATAATTTCTTTAATTATTCCTACAATATTTTTACCACCCACCACCTCTGCATAGATTAGTCAGCCTGAGGAATAAGGAGAACCCATTATCCATTCTTGGGTCAAAGAGTCTCAAGATTGGAAGAAGGATATGATGGGATTAGTCATTATAGAATTACCGATAATAAGAACATGTTTTGATAAAAAATGACACCATACATAGAGTAAAAAATAGAAATACAATGGACATGATAGGGGAAGAAATAATATTAGAGCAAAGGGAGAATTTATTTCCCTTGGTAAAAAATATAAAAATAACCCCAACGGCCCTAATGAATATGCAAAAGACTTTTGTTATTTTGTGGATAAAATAAGGGAGTCCATTACATAAATGTATAGAAGACATGAACAATCTAGGTAAAGGTTCCTGTCAAGCCAAATTATTTATGCCCCAATAGAGATAATAGATAATGTTTAGAGCGTGACAAATAAGCTATATGAAATCTTGAACACTATAAGGATTTTTATGGGTGAATTCCAATGTCTATTGGGAAGGGTGATAAATTTTTAGATCTAGTTAATATAATTGGAGAAGAGGCTCAATTTATTGGTATTCTATGCCAAAACAAGCTACATTCACCTAAACCTCATGATTTTCCAAGAAACTATATGGGATTTAAATTATGTGATCCTTAGAAGAGATAATGTGTGTAATTAACACCAATAGGTAAAAACCTTGGTAGCACAATATATAAATCAAGAAAGAGAGGCTACATAAATTTTGAAAGATATGCGAGTACTAATGTGATAAAACCTATAGGGTATGTAATGCATAGCCCCAATTTTGAGGGATTACTTAAAGCAACTGTAGAGAGCTTCAAATTTAAAGTTCAAAGAACTATGTATTAGACTAGTGAACAAATTTTACAATTGATTAATTTTTCTAAAGACAAAGTGACTAAGGTAGAATCCTTTAGGTTTGTATTTAGAGATTTAAAAATTAAACACAAAAGACTAATTGATGAGATTCCATGAATATTAAATCCATCCATGCTCAATTTTGGTATTATCAATGTTGAGTTTGACACTACATATGCATTATATGAATGACTTAAGGCAATGAAGGGATCCAATGCAACATAGTGCACACCTACAGGCATTCATCCTCAGATGGTATTTCATACAATGGTGCATACTTATATTGGGCCCACTAGTGTCACTTAAGAAATAACCATTGCCATGTCCCTATCAATTACTACTTCAACTAGTTCTTCACATGCAAAAATTCAAACTACTTCAGTCACTACATCAAGCATAAAACCCCCTTCATCTTCAAGTAGTACCTAAATGAAACCATAGTTAAATATAAACACATATGTTTGCATGTAATCTATTGTAAGAGAGATTCATATCTTAATTCTATTTTAAACATATGTGCATTTATATTATAATTATGCAATTTTGGCTAGCTATCTTATTTATATAGTTAAATTTAGACATTTATTTGAGGATGAGACAACCCATCCCCAAGATATATACACTTTTATCCTTCTGATTCTAAAGGGAGGAGAATCTTTAGTTATCAAGATAAATTAAAAAGTCTACAGATTGTTTTGTAAGTTTATCTAGATGTGCATTTTTTTAATTCTTATCTAAACCTGTGATTCAGTGAAGAAGTTCCATTATTTTGGGATTTTAGTATTTAGGTTGTGCATAAGTTTTTATTTGACATAGTTATTTATATTTTACAAATAGCTAATTGGGATGATTTTATGTTTAAATAATCATAATCTCCCTTTGTAGATGTGAAAATTATAGTCTTAAATCCACAACAAACTTTAATTATCAACATTAAAGTTTACTATATTTTTGTTCCATTCGACTGTTAAATATGTTTATTAGCATACATGTGATAATAATGACTTGAAATAAACATTTTTTCTTTGAATACTTGTCCAATCCATAGTACAAGATCTAGTTTAAAAGGGTTTCATCTGACTTTGATTCACAAATCTTCTTTTCTACCCTACCCTTCTTCCATTTTGAGTTTATTCACCTTAGTTTATATTTGATCTTATTCACCTTAGTTTTATTCACCCATCCATATACCTACCTCAAATATATCTTATAATCACATCATATCTGAGTCATCTAAGTTAAAAAACTACTTCACTCACCTCTATTCCACCATCAGGGTATTTTTAAAACATAATACCTTATAACTTGTGCCTTGGAGTGAATGTTTTTCGTCAATCCTAAAGTATTAGAGGCTACTCCATAATATTTACTAGTGTGAATAAAACCCACATCAATAATAATTCAATTGGTTTTAGAAGGAGGGACCACCTATTTTTTAATTTAAAATATCACTTAAATTTCATTGGATATACCCATAAGACCAACAAGGTCCACCCTTAAAACTAGTCTAATATTCCCACCCTTGTAGATCCATAGAAAATTTACATCAGATAGAGGTATTATAAGGGGACCGTGGACCTAATACTCTTCCTTTATTATAATAGGTCATATCCCTTCACATACAATGGCCCTTAATTGGTTAGATGGTTTTGTTATTACTATTCTTGGGAACGTGCATGACTTGCCCATAAACCCTAAAAAGTATCTTCCTACCTTGTATCCCTTAGGAGGTAGGACTATCAAAGAACACATAAATGCCTTAATGATTAGGGACAATAAATATAACCCATGAAGATGTGTCATGTAGACTATTCCATTTTACCTTGTAAGATGATACCTATGATTGGTTTCTAAATATTATAAAGATTCAATTACCTCTTATAACCATTGGAAATAAACCTTTATGGCATAGTTTGGACATGTCACTAACCCAAGTGTTATATACCATCATTTTACAAGCATGAGGATAGATCTTAATGAACCAATCGGAGATTTCAATGTAATATTCTAAAATATGTGTAATTGAGTTGACAATGATTGTAAACCCAATGTTATGTTAGCCCTTGAAATGTACAAGAATGCTTTGGAATTTATGACAATTTTATTTCTCCATAGATAACATAACATCACTTCAATACTATTTTCATATACAAAATCTATTAATACTGATAGATATTTAAACCTTCAGTTACAAGATTTGGCCCTACCTAATATCAGTCCTAATTTTCCAAGCCTTAATCCTATTCCAAATGTTAATCAAAATGTTGTGGTTCAAAATCAGAATTAAGTGTATACAAAATTGCCTCTAGATCATGTTCCACCTAATCAACCCCTGAGATTTATGAATAATCTTATGTATACACCTAATTAACAAAATCAAAATAGGTCTTTGATACTAATTAATACTACTACCACGTAAGTTATTGCTTTTGATTCCACTAAATCATAAATAGATTTTATCCTACGAATGGTATAGAAAATAAGTAATGAGTTCATGAGCATGCATAAGATATGGGAAACTTCATGGAGTAGAATATCAATTAAAATTTTTCATATAAAAAGTATAACAAAATTTTCAATAGATATAGAAACAACATGGAACAATAACCACCTAACAAGGTGCCTAAAATAAATATCTTGGAAGCAACACTACCTGATTGGTGTCGAGTCCATAATACATCACAACATGGTGAGTTGGATTGCATAGAGTTTTGAATTGATTTTGACATCATTTAAAAGGAAATGGACAAGAGTGAATGTTTTATAAATCATCAAGATCCACCTCTTTCCAGTTCTCTAAGACCTTCTAGCATAACTATGGTTTTCAATACATATGATTTTCCCTTCCTAGTAGAAGATGAGAATGAACTTGGAGATAAAACAAATGAAATCCAAGACTTTTATTAGTTCTAAATGAACAAATACAACTTGATAAATAAATAACCCAATCCTACTTTAACACTTC
Source organism: Torreya grandis (assembly GCA_037957365.1). Classification (NCBI taxonomy): domain Eukaryota; kingdom Viridiplantae; phylum Streptophyta; class Pinopsida; order Cupressales; family Taxaceae; genus Torreya; species Torreya grandis. The sequence goes on along the minus strand of JARHVA010004720.1, from coordinate 519,134 downwards.
CAAACACTAGTTTTATTACTTCCCTAGGTCCTAAGGCAAATAATAATCTACATCCTCCAAAAATGAGATGATCAGCTATAAAGTGCATAACCATAGAATGAATGTAGATATAATATGCTCAAAAATATTATCATCACCTACAAGTGGTATTTGAGTGCTAAGAGTGCTAATTGAGACTAACTATCCCTAGCTTAACCCTAGACCTATCATAGAGCCTATTATCACACTTATCCAACCTTCATGTAGGCCATAGGTATCCCTAATTATCCCTAAATTAGACCCAAACCCTCATTTCCTAATCATATCCCTTTGTTCTTAGTGTTTTTATAAATGGACACTAGTGCTGTAATAAGGACACTAGCACCACATGGTGCTAGTGTCCCAAAAATGTCACTAATGTCCTTTGCCTTATATTTTCCCAAATGGATATCTTTTCAAAACTAAAACTTCTTAGGGCTGGATTAAACCTCTTTTATCACTCACACAAGCATTAAAATAATAAATATACATGAATTTTAGCCTTTTAACCACTATATGTAAATCAGATTCCAAATTCACTTTCAAACTCATTACAAGTTGAGCACAATTATGGTTATCAATCCCTATTCTACCCTACTTCTACATATTACGATCTACAATAGTCATAAGCTTAGATTACCCTAATTTCTAATCTCAAGCACATTTAAGGCACTCAAGGCCACTATAATACTATATTCACTTTCACTTGCACCAACACTTAGGTGGGGATAACTACATCAGGCTTGATCCATCTTAGAGTATTAGTATGTAGGCAAATCTCTTGACAATAGGGTGTTAAAGATATCCAACCTACCCTACTAATAAACTAAATTTTCAACTCATGCCAATTAGATGCCCTAAATATATGGAGGATTAGGGTTTACTCACTAAATTAGTGATTATAGGTAAAATATAGGGTTTCAAAACTCATGCACATAGGAACAAACCTCAGAGATCTAGATATAAGTGCACCTAGAAGCTCGAGACAATATTTCATAGTTGACACTATTGCTAATATCAGGAGACTATCACTACTTTTACAATAATGGTGTTACTCTCTAATTGTTGTGCTATTATCCAAGAGAGGTTGTGATACCAAGATCTAGTTTACAATACTTAGACTAGATTCCATCCAAATTTTCAACACCTAGATCATCTATATCAGTTATTTTCTAGCTAAGTTCTCATACTATTTATCGCTATTTTAGAAAAGTTAAAGCTAGTCAATTCTATTAAAAAATAATTGGTTTTATTTATTATATATTATTTAATTGATTTAGTCTAATAATATATTTAACAAACATAATATTTACATTCACTAAGTCTTAAAAGGTTAAAATAGATATGAAGAAGATTAAGACAAATATCAGTCTTCATGAGCTAGCTCAAATTACTAAACAAAAAGAAATGTTGCTCATGGCCTTGACTAAGAGACCTTATAGTGACAAATTAAAGGCTACTCATACCAACATGGTCATTTCAAATGAAAATCCTCAAGTACCACCTTCTATGCTAGCCATCTAAATATTAGGTAAGAATCTACATAATTATTTGGTTGACTCAATTTCCTTAATCAATGTGATGCCCACAACTATATACAATAAAATAGGTTTGATCCTAGATAAGTCCAAAAGAGTGGTCCTAAAAATAGAAAAATCCTTAGTACCATGTGTTGGATAATTCATAAATATACATGTACAACTTATCTCTAAGCTATAGGTATAATAATACATAAATGTTTCAATCGTTGACATTCCTAAATCTTATGGCTTATTGCTGAGCTATGATTGGTCAAAGATGTTGAATAGGTACATGGAAATGAATTTATCACATATATGGATACATTATAAATGGTTATACAATCAAATATGAGTTTAATGAGAACCAAATATGAAGTACCTAATTATAAAATATAATGCTAAAACTAATAAATTTGACTTTGCATCCATACGTGTAGGTGTTTACATGTTTAATAACAAGAATCAAACTCATGAATAAGAATTTGAAAGCTATTTATAGTTATGGAATCTTTACTTTGATGGTGATAGATAGAATTAAGGTTTTGGTTTTGGCATAACATTGATTGACCTAGATAGAAAACAATATCTAGCTTCATATAGGCTGTTGAGTTGACTTTTTAAGGGATTATAGAATGTAAAGCCTAGGTTATTAACGGGTTTGAGTAAATTAAATAATGATAGAGATAATAAATAAATTCAACCATTGATCTATTAAATAATTTAACTTATGTGATATTTCTAAACATAGCAATGAATGACACAAATAATTACTTAGTTGGAAAATGATTGAGAAGAAAGAGTTAGAGGTTGAAAACTAGTGTGGAAATAGATCCGAGTGTCATAAATAGGGTCCAGGTGTCATAAACCATCCTAAATAATAACATCATACCTTAGACAGTAGTTTTGGGGTGATAATGTATTAATTTTAGTGCTAATCTCCTTTATGTAGGAGTTATTTGAGCTTTTAGATGCACCTCTAACTGATTTTAACCTACCTGTAGCTATGTGGATTATATCTAATTATTGTCTATGTACTTGTTTTGACTAATTTAGGAGAAAACCCTATATTTCTATGTTCTTAGGGTATTTTAGTGGCACAATTAGCAAAAGTGTGATGTTAGTTGGGTAGGTTGGACATCCTCAACACCCTACTATGTTGAGAGTTGTCTACATAATAATAATTTGAGAAGGGATCAAACCCAACATAGTTCTCCCACTTAAATGCTAAGTGAAAGAAAAAGTGAATGATAGTATGAGTGTCACCCTGAGTGATTTAGGTATGATACTAAAAATTGATATATTCTAGGTTTGGGAAAGTTGTAGATGACTATATGCAAAAGTAGGGAATAACGGGGATCAATAACCTTGATTGTACACAACTGGATCTAAGTTAGTTTGTGTAATTTGCATCTAATTTCCATTTAGTGGATAGAGGGATAAAATTCATGGATATATACTAATCTATTGCTTGTGTGGTATTTTAAATAGGTCTAGGCTAACCCTAAGTGTCTTAGAAATTGAAAATATATCTATTGGGGTTAAAATTAGGTGAGGGACATTAGCATTGAAAGTGGGACAATAGTGTAGGGTGCTAGTGTCTAAAGTACAATGTTATTGTCCATGTGAAAAAAATAAGGCATTAGGGGCCTGGATCCCTAAGGAAGGGTTTGGTACTAATTTAAAGATGTTTAAAGATGTATAAAGGTCCACATGAAAGTTGTATAAATCCAAAATGAGACCCTAAGATAGGTTTAGGGATAAGATAGGGATGGGTGGTCTTAAGTCACACTCATTACACTCAAATGACATATTATATGACTACATTCCCCCACCCTTTATTATAGAAATACAATAGAGTGAAATTACTAAATAGATGAAAATAAAGCATACCTAGACTTACCTATGATCAAATCAATGGATAACTTGAAATGAACTGATAAATTGTCCATATTTATGTGTGGGTAAATAAGAACTCAAGTTAGCCTTGACTCCATAATTTACCACCCATACTGAGTGGATAATATACTTTGAATAAATTGGATTAGGCTAATGGCTTGTCTAACCCTCCTATGTAGGTGGTTTAAGAACTAAAAATAGGCTATGACTCCATCATTTCCTACTTATGTGTAGTATATGCATCTATAACTAAAACTATGCAATGTAATTGTAACTATGTAGGATGGCCCTAGGGCCATTTTGAAACTCTAAAATGGAAAATGACTTATGGGCTACTTGAGTACTCAAGAATGTAGCTTAGGGACTATGTAAAAATGCCAAATGTTGTATATAAAATAAGGCATCAATATGGTGTGATACTTGGTGCAAATGATGTATGAAGAATACCACGTAGAGAATGACATGGAGTTTTCCATTTCATCTAAGATAAGCTAGTGTGAAACTAATCACATGGAAATAATGTACCATGAACATACCCCCAATTATGATATCTATGAGTATGGATTATAGATTTCATTATATCAATCTATGTCTATGTAACTAAAAATGAAATAAGGGTGATCATGTTATGCATTATGTCCCAAATTTCAGTAAACTTAGTATGATTCTATGAGAAATTGTGCATAAACTAATCAAATTTGATAACATGTGATTGAAACTATGTAAATCTAGGTAGTAACTACCTTGCCATTCTATAAAATATAGATTTTTATTGTTTCTAGGATATAGGACAATAACATTATAATGTAGATAGTAGTGTTGGGGTGCTAGTGTCTTAGTTTCAACAATAATGTCCTATGTTTTTCTATGTAGACTAAAACTAATCTATTTGACTATTTTTTGTGTGTTTTCTTGATTATGTGCTCTGTATTCTATGTGTGTGTGCTAAAAACTATTATCTAAGTGTACCTCAATGGTCTGATCTCTATGCCAAACCCTTGTATATTATCCCTCTTTTAAAGGGAGTTTTTGTACTTGTGAAATAACTCTCCTCAAGATAAACTCTTTAAATCATGTATGTTAGGCTGAAAACATATGATAACTATATAGTAAACTAATATAATATATATAAATGACATTGAAATGTAAGATAATCTGATCATAAGTTGGTGATGTATGATATATGTTTGATCTATAATTTATAAGGTTGTCAAGACAAATATATCAATGTAATCATGTGTATGAACTACATAATCTAAGTAATAATTTGATTAACTACCTAGGGGATGGGACATGATTTCCAACAAGGATATAAAGGAGGAAAAGAGGAGATACATGAGGGAACCCATGGCATCTAAGACTAGGTATGAAATCAACAAGCAAGATACAAGTGTCATATCCATGATTCATGCATGAAAGCATACATAAAACACACATGAGGCCTATAAAGTAGGCCATGGCTCCATAAAACAAGGGATATTGGAACATGTCACTAAATTTGAGAAATCAAAACATACAAGGACATGTTTAAATCTATAGATACATAAAAAATAAGTAGGTTGGCTTAGATCCACATGGAAGGACATGTTTAAATATATGTATACATGATCAATAAGGCACATACAAAGATATGGGCACATGTCTAAAGCATACACACAATGAAAGGAAGTGGCGTAGATCCATAGAATAATGGAATACTTAAATGCCATATAATATATGTAGAAGTAAAAAGGTAATCAAGTCTGAATTAGGAAAGATAAAAATGAAAGTATGCATGAGCATGTGGTAAAAATATGTAAAGGAGCAAAGATGTACATAAAATGAGTCTATAGTAGTCATAGTCATCAAAAAATCTGAGTAATAAAGGATGATCAATATCAAGATATAAATAATGTTAAATTTGTGATATGAAGTATAGAAATATGAAACCTAACCAACTAGAATCTGTGTATGTGATGCACCCAATGGGTGAATGTATTAATGATGAATCTATGTATTAATTTAGGTGCCCCCAATTGGTAGATAATAGAAAATATGGATTTGTGTGCTTGAATTGAGTCCTATAAGAATCTATGAACACTTGACAAGAATAATTGAAGCACGTATGTATGATAAAACTGACTATACTAAGATAACTAACATATGTAGTACCTAAAAAGTATAAATAATGTAAGCATCGATATGAAAACAATCTAAATTTTCTATTTTTGAGCAATATTTGAATGTTTTCTTGTTTTACACATTATATTATTTTTGTGTTTTTTGAGTATATAAGCTATGTACAAGAAATCATGTAAATAAAACTATATATAAGGAAGAAGGTAAGAAGACATATACTACTAACTGATAAGTATCATAAGAGACTCATAATTAATGTGTCATAAATCAAATAGAGGGATAGTGGTCATGCATGTTGTGTAATGAGGTATCTGGAATTTGAGAATTAGATGCACTGAGTGATCTATAGATAAAATTGCCTATGGAGTAGGGTTATGAATCTAAGAAGCTGATTGAACTAGACTATGAACTATGGTTCTTTGAATCTCACTAAAATAACCTATGAAATGTAGGGTTCTTAAGAACCCACCTAGTATAAAAATTGTAACTAGAGTGGGGTCTCTGTGTTATAACACTGATTTGTGTGATGGTGGAAAGAGAGGTCCTCTTAAATCCACAACATGTCTCTAACATAGGGGTATATCTAACAAAAGATATTCATGGGAGAGTATGGATATGTGCTATTAATTTAGGAGTAGGCCTTACCTACACTAGTGTCTCAACTAATATCATATGTGTATTAATAGACTCTATGTGCTGAACAAGAATAGATATTTGTTGTATAATTGGTTATGTAATAGGTAAATTATACTCATATGGAAGGCCCCTCAATTATAACCTCTTGATTAGCATGTATAATATGAGACATCTATGTATAATGGATGGAATGGATCAAAGCTATTGTATCTAAGAACTACCCAATAACATTTCAAATGTGGTTATACTAGGTACTAAAATGAATATGGTTATAATGGCGTTACTATCTCCCTGATGGAGCTATGAACATGGCCACTAAATCCATGAATAACTATATCTATCTAAGAAATGTCCTACAGTGAATAACCTAGGTGGTGTAAAAGTGTGATAGTACACATGTTGACACTTGACCCATTTTTAACCATGACACTATGAATGGGATGATGATCAATGTAGGATCATATAAAGAGTGCACAAAATTTTTTCATCATCAACTATCTCCTGCTCTAAAAAAGTGATAAGAGGTCTAGCTATCACTAAAGTATGACACATCATAATTATATTATTTTGAGGGTGTGTGTCCATCATTTGACTATGATAGGATGCTAGTGGTGGATGTGACTAATAAGTATAGTGAACACCTAAAGTGATTGCTATCTCATTAGTTGTATGCTTTGGAAATGGATCTAAAAATATTTTCAATGCTTTTTATTCCATTTTTATTGTCTAGGTGCCTCTATAGGAGTGTTGAGATCAATGATATTAGCTTATATTAAATCTTGTATCTTATGTCATAAGTTAATACAAATATTTACAGTATGTGCTAGTGCCATATGATAATCAAATAATGCATTGAAACCATAGTTATTTAGAAGAGACCTTGTTGTATAAACCTCTTTGATGGGATAGAGAGATATGACTTTGCATCCAAGAGCTAATTTAGAATCTGTGATGTAGACTAATGAAGATTCATGAAAGTTCTCCTTGGAGGAATTGATAGGACCAAATAAGGACGTGGTTCTAAAGTTGTATTAACTATCATTTATGAATCATATTCTCATTATATTTTTCCTTTTATGGAGGCTTATTGAAAATCTTAGTAGTTCAATCTGATCCAGTTGTGCACTTTAGTTTTCCCATGGAGAGAGGCTTGACTTCCCATTCCTTTATTATATGACAAAGATCTGTGAATGATGGAAACTTATTAAATAGGATGGATTCATGTAATGCTAATAATAAACTCTACTTGTATATGTCTTAGAGTTCTCTATCTACCATGGGCATAATTATATTTACTAATATAGTTTTATATAACAATACATATTCATCTATTGGGTCATTGAATTTTTGTTTGAGATGTGTGCTAAAAATTATAGTTATCATTGAGCATAGGAAACCTTAGCACTGATATTGATTTAAAAGTGTGATAAAAACATATCTACCAATGGATTGAATACCATATAGACTAATTAGAAATACTATAAAACCATTGTAGTGCATAATTCTAGAAACTAAATAGGGTTCAAGAAGGAATAAAATATTATTCATAGATTAAAAATTCAATATTATCATATAGTTGAAATAAAAAATCATTACTATTTCTCTTTTCCACACAACTAAAGTCACTTCAAAAGAAACACTCAATTTAAACTAAGACCGAAACACTGCATGCAAACTTGAAACAAAAAATCCCAATATTCATGAAACTTAAGATTACCACTTAAACCCTAAAATCCAACCAACCAAAAATTATTTCCATTCATTCTTTTCATCAAACTAAAAATTAATTAAAATTCACTTACTTGATGGATGGAATAAAACTCACATAGAAGTTTAATTCCTTGGAATTTACTTGTACAACTATGTCATGCTCCTAAACCAAATTGATATAACTTTGCTATGCTAGTAGTTTTCTATTATTCCACAAATAAAAACTAATGAATTGATAAATTAAAATAAATAAGCAAATAGATAGCCAAAGTTAAGGCACATGAATACACACTAAGTTTTTTCTAAGGCAGCTATCACATTGAAGGCAAACATGTTGTACCTTTCTCATTAATGGTAATGCCAAATTTCTAAAAAATCAAATAGTCATATCAATTTTCCCTTTCAAACTATTAAACTAAAAAAAACAAAATGATAAATGTTATATTTAAATTTCTTGGCCAAGCATGATGACCAATGTTTCAAAAAATAAATTAATGTGCTATCAAGGGGACCTCAAAATGGTATTAGGGTTCTACAAGCCTAGACCCACTTCAATTTTTAGTGATCTTATCATAAAAAATAGGCTGAAGTTAGTAGTAGCACTTGATCATTTATAATATTGAATATTATAGCATGAGCCAAGATAGGTATTTACACCTTCAAATTGAGTATGTCACGAACAAAAATACACATCATTATATATGGAGAGAATGTGAACACAATAATTACAAGTTGATAAGCCATAGTCAAAACTTTATAATGTGAAGATTTTAAATGGAAACTACTTCTTTTATGTTGTGCAAACCAAAAATGGTTGGAGTTCTTAAAAATATTTATCATTGCAGCTATTTTCATGTTATATTTTACTCAATCCCTATGCAATCTACATAATTTTTGAATTAATATTGAATAATTTACCATTTTATAGTTTATCCAAAATTCATTATGAGTTTATATACAACAGAGTCAAAAATATCAAAGATTGCCACATAAAATTGCCCTTTTACTCCAAATGATATTTGAATGAGACAACAATTCTTATACACTCATATTTCACATAAAAGAGTATGATTTGTTTTGATTAAAAAGAACACTTATATTGATTTGAAAGAAAACTTATAGTAAAATTCTATTCATAGAAAAAAATGGTGGAAAAGTCATACCCTAGATGCTATACTGAGCTAAGAGATCCTTGAGAGAAACCAAAGTATAAAATAAAAAGGCCACAACTTGGTTGATAACCAAACTTAAATTAAATCAAGTATACATCAATAACAAGATAATGAAATAACACAAACAAAAAGGAAAACACTAATCAACAAATATGAACATGATGTCAAGAGGACAAGGTAGAGGTGGAGGGTCCTAAGGCTTCCCTCTCTATCCATCATGAGCCAAGGGATTTTCATCCATAAAGAGGGGGTCTCAACCATCATCTTGCTAGTACCTATAATAATACTAGTGGGGAGGAGAGATGTATATATCCAATCATGGGAACTTGTCCTATGGAGGGGGATTCTACACCCCCACAGCCACTATCTCTACCTTTTTAAGGTCCTCTCAGAGGAGATGGCCAGTGAGAGTGAGGAGAGGATCTCCTCTATCTTTGATTCCTCTAGTTGCAAGAGTGGCGGTGCCTCCCCCAATGCCCACAACCCCTATGAGGGGAGTGGTGAGGCAGGGGACCAGGTGGTTCATGGTTGACTACATAAGGAACATTCCCCCAAAGGTCTAGGAGGAGCTAAAAATGATGAAGCTTGATATGGACCTTATCTATTTGACTTTTAATCTAAAGGGTAACATTAACAATTATATCAACTTTATTAATTACAATTTTTTTCCATAATATCATTATTAAAATAAGTTTGAATTCTATATTTCCTAATTTAAAACAAAATATCAATATAGAAAATATGCTAGAATCTTTTATATCTTTGATGTAGCCTAGTAGATTCCCCCAAGAGACATTTTACAAGTTAACATTTTAGGATTGAAGGGTTAAAAAAGGGCAATAATCCATCTCCAAGCTAACTGGGCATGAGGGAAAAACCAAAAGAGATGATTGATGGTTTCTAGGTGATGACAAGCTGGGAAAGTGTGATTTAGCACCCCCATGTGCTTGAGCCTATTTCCCATGGTCAAACCTTGGTAAAAAATACACCAAAGAAAGTGGGTATTTTTTGTCTCAATACAAGCCACCTAATTGTTATCAAATCTCCGGGCCCAAACTCGATGGAGGGATTGGAGAGGCCATTGATGGTTAAGGGCCTCTAGTCAATATGTTGAAGGGATAATAAATTGTAACCCAATAGAGGAGAATATTGATTTAATGGCATGGTCATAGGCCAAGAATAGTCCTTCCACCATAGTGTGATAGTGAGGGAAAAATTTAGTAAGTAGCCCATCATTAGACACATAGTCTAAACATGCTATATGGAAAGATCATAGATAGTGCTCTAGGTCACCCTTACCATCATAAAAATTAACCTTAAGTACCACAAATATAGATGGTAAAGGATTTGTTTTGATGTGTTATGCCAAAGGCATATGTAAAAGAACATGAAAATCCAAAACATGGGATGGCCTAGTAACACCCTAATGAAGATGTAACACCTTGGATTATAGATCATGGATATAATTCATAAAGGATTGTACATATAGAGAGGAGGAACTATCCATAAGAGGTGTTTTCATTATTGAAGGTTTTTGAGTTAAAATAGGTTTTTGTATATTCTGAGTTTCTCCCAAAGTATGTGTAACAATATTTTTATCTAGGCGGTTGGAAGATTGACCATTATCAAATTTCTGAAGCTCTTCATGGATAATATTGATAAGGTCATCTTGCATATCTAAATATTTAAAAATGGAATATTTCAATTGTCTATTATTGGTTTCATCAAATCAATTATTGAATTCTACCATTGTAGGTTCAAAAGTAGAAAAACAAAATGTTTTGTATTTTGAAACTTTTAATAAATTTAATCTATTAAAGATTGCCAAAATAAAATAATAACTTAGATCTAAAATTCTATAATTAAATTCTAAGCATAAAAAATAAAATCATATAAAGATTGAGACTAGAAATATATGTATTCTAGGCTTATGATGGTTGTAGATTATTGTATGTAGCATTAGGGAAGAATAGGTATCAATAACCTTGATTATACATAACTTATTCTAAGCTTGATTGTGTAATTTGCATCTAATTTCCATCTAATTTCCATCTAGTGGATAGAGGTATAAAAGTCATGTATATATACTGACCTAGTGCTTGTGTGGGGCTTGAAATAGGTCTAGGCTGACCCTAGGTGTCTTATGAATTGAAAAGATATCAATTGGGGTTGAAATTAGGTGAGGGGCATTAGCATTAAAAGTGAAACACTAGCATGGGATGCTAGTATCCAAAGTACAATGTTAATGTTTAGGTGGTATAAACTAAGGCACTAGGGGCTTGGATCCCTAAATAAGGGTCTAGGAGTAATTTTGATATGTCTAGAGATGTGTAAAGGTCTACACAAAAGATGGATAAGTGTCAAAAGAGGCCCTAAGATAGGTATAGGTCTAAGCTAGGGATGGGTGGTCTTAAGTCACACTCATTGCACTCAAGTGATATTTTATATGACTATAGTTGTAATTTATGTACAACAATAATCAAGTTGTGTAGGAATATCTAATTCTAGGTTTGAAATTTACACTAAAACACAATGTCAAATAACTACATATATTGGTGATTCATATCTAGTTGTCTATCAAATCAAAAGAAAATATCAGTGCAAACTTGCATACTTGAAAAAGTATAAACACAAAGCCTAGGGTCTAATAGAATCCTTCAAATAGTTTAACATCAGAGCAGTTCCAAAACAATAATTAAAAAAAAGATTCACTAGTAGCTTCAAATACCAACTTAACATCACCCTAAGAATATAAAATGTAGTTCTCTATGGAGTCGGTTCCTTGCCCTTGTGTCCTAAATAATGTGGAGAACTTATAGGTATTTGATCATGATCAATAGATCATATATTTTATGAGTAATTATGGAGCATTTAAATCTCAAAAAATAAATGAAAAGGATGTCAAACATATGAATGTAGAAGACCTAAGAGAAAATGACATCTTACAGTTGAAGTAAAATAATACACCACTAGGAATGGTATCATTAGAGTGAGCCAACATGGATCCATAGGCTTAAAATTAGAAGCAGTCCAAAACAAGTGAATCAAATTTCACTAAAGAGAATTTGGGAACCAAGGAACATCTTCAATATGTCAACATTGGCCTAATTTTCACTAAAATTGAGAAATAAAAATTAAATATTCTACTAATGAAATACAATGACATGTTATCATGGACATACGAATATATAAAAATATTTGATCCTAGGGTCATCACACATACTATCCCACTAAATCCAAAACATAAGACCTTCAAGCAACATCAAAGATTAGTACATTCAATCTTAAATCCCTTCATTCAAACATAAGTTCAGAAACTCTTGGATGCTAAGATTATGTTTCTAATCTGGAATTCCACCTAGGTTGCTAACCTAGGTTAGGAAAAAGAATGGAGAAATTAGGCTGTGTCAACTTCATTAACCTAAATAGAGCATAAAAAAGGATAACTATAATTTTACCTCCTTGGATGAGGTGATCCAAATGCTCAGTGGGTCTTAAATGATGTCCTTTATAGATGGATTTTCAGGTTATAACCAAGTATTGGTAGAACCATAAAATAGGATGAAGACTAATTTACTACCAGTTAGGGAACTTTTGCATATAAAAGGATGCATTTTGTATTGATTAATGCATACAAAACCTTACAACATGCCATTAAATTCACTTTCTAGGTACTTATTAGAAAATGCATCATCATTTACATGGACAATCTCACAATGTTTTTACATAATAGAATTGATCATGTAGATTATCTACAAAAGGTATTCGATAGATGCATAAGATACAAAGTATCAGTAAATATAAATAAGAAAATATTTGGAGTTACTAAAGGAAAAGTGATGGGTCATGTCATTACCAAAGATGGGATTCTCATTGACATAGGAAAAATCTAGGCCATTTCAAAGATAACACCTCCTAATAACAAGAAATAATTTAAGTATTTTTTGGCAAGATAAACTTTGTGAGAAAATTAATTTCTAGATTTGTAGAGATTATCAAGCCACTGAATGACATTTCAAAGTAGGATATCTAAATAAAATGGAAAACTAAATCCAAGAAGAAATTTTAGGATATTAAGATTGCTATTACTCGAGTTCTAATTATGGTTGCCCCATATTTTATTAAAAGTTTATTTGTTTATTCATTTTATTTAGAACACACTATAGTGGCAATGTTCACATAAAAGGTAGATGATAATTAACACCCAATTGCCTTCATGAGTATTAACTTGAAAGATGTCAAGTTGAAGTATTAAGTGATATATAAACAAATATATGTAATGATCAAAGTTGTAAATAAGTTCAAGTGCTACATTCTTAGGAACAAGACATATGTCATCATTTCATATCCACCCATGAAGTTCAAAATTGAATAAAATTAATTAGGGGAGATAAGAGATAAGTTGATGGAAAAACTAAAATAATTTTATCTTAAAATCAAACTAGCTAAGAAGGTATGTGGTTAAAGGGATTATCTAGCTCATGATTGAAATAGATTTATGCATTCATATTGAACATATCAATGAAACACAAGTAACTGGTGGTGATTGGTATGTTTATATCATCCATTACTTAATCATAGGTACCTATCCCCTTGAGTTTAAAATGGGGTAGAGGTGATCCCTTCGGTTCAAGTCAGCTTATTACATGATAAAAAGGATTCCTATATAGAAAAAAAATATAAAGGCATATACTTGAGGTGTGTCTCAAGAGAAGAAGCTATTGAGATTCTAGATAATTTACATCAGAAAATAGGCAATGGACATACATTAGGAAATAAAACAACTCATAAAATATTGATAATGGGATACCATTGGCCTAAAAGTTTTAGATATTACCACAATCATGTCTAGACATGTCATGAATTCTAGGTATTTGGAAAAAGGGAAGTACATGTTGCCATGCCTTTAAAACCAATCATTGAGGGATGATATTTTACTCAATGAGGTCTTGAATTTGTTGGAGTGATCAATCCAAACTCTTTAACATGACATAATTTTGTCTTAATAGCCATTGATTATTGTACTCGATGGACAAAGGATGTGGCTACCAATAATTACATAGGCCAATATGTGATTAAATTTATGGAAGAAAACATACTCACCAAGTTTGGGAATCCAATATATTTGGGATATGACAATGGTCCATCATTTTAGTCATTTAAATTTATAGAATGGGGCCATGAAAATCAAATTACAATAAAGTTTTCATCAAACTATTATCCACAAGGGAATGAAGTTGTTGAGTCCAACAATAAAAACTTAATGGTTTCCATTAATAAATCAACATAGTACAAACATATGGAATGACACCTACTATTGAAGTATGCACTATGTGCAGACAATATAAGACATAAGCAAACATTCAAGATTTCACCTTTCTTACTATTATATGGATAACAAGTAGTATTTCTTATTAATATTAAACTAACAATGTATCGGTTCATACAAGATTACATGGGAGAAAATGAGATAATATAGTCTAGGTTACTCAACATAGTCCAAATGGGAGATACTTTAATTAAAGCATTGCATAGATTCAACAAATACCTAGACATTGTCAAGATGTGATTCGATAAAGAGATCCAAAATCAAAGATTTTAGGTTTTTAGACTTAGTGCTTTTATGGGATAAAACACATGAAAATAAAGGACATCGTGAGGATTTTACTACTTTATGGATTGGACCATACCACATCTTTAAAATCCTAGGTAATAATGATTTCCATCAGAAGGACCTTCAATGTAATGACCTTGATTTATATAGTTAATGCAATTTTTGAAACATTATTTCATGGTTATTTCAACTATAGATGCTTCTAAATGACTGTGAATTCCATTGTAGAACTAGGATTATTTTAGGTTTGTTTATTTCTATATTAGGTTTCCTACTTTCTATTATTTATTTCCCTATATATATTTCCTATTTTCTTAGATTAGTTTCTTATTTTCAACATTTGATTTCATAGTTAGTTTTGATGATTTATAGATTAACTTTATTAAAACTTAAAACTAGTCCAATCAATTTCTTATGTTAGAATCATGAAAGGGCTACCAAAATAAATGGGATGACTTAAGAAGTGCACAACTATCATTCACCAGGATCTGTATTGGTAGTAATTTATGGATTCCTAGGTTAAGGTATGTATTATGGCTATAATCAAGTTTTTATCTAGATTGAATAAGTTCACCATGCCTTTAGGATTTTCTTTGGCATATCCATGTAAATTTTAGAAAGACCTTTCATTTTCAAAGATCAACTACACTACTACATGATAAAAATTGGATGACAAAAAATAAACATTGAAATAAATATATTATGACATGGATGTATTGATAGAAAATATGTTTTATTATACATACACCTAGCTAATGGTGGTTCCTAACCCTTCTTCCATATATTTTATACCAAAAGAATCATACAAACTTATATAATAAGGGTGTTTCAAGTAATCTATATCAAGGCTATAAATTTTTGACTAGAAGTAAAACAATGCTTAGTGTGGAATCAAAGGTTGCTTTATTGGGGCTATGGACACTTTATGATAGTAGATAAATGCCCAGGATTCCGTTATTGTTTTTTATAAAAATCAGAAATCAAAATTAAACTTATTATATTCATCTATATCTTTGTCAAAATTCTCATAACAAGGAGAAAATAAATTCCACAAAAACACATAAATCCTAGGAATGAAAAGGGTTAGTATGTTGCATGAAGAAATTGGAGTCTCTTTTAACTAACTATTCTATTTATTCTTTTCTTATAAAGGCTAAAGTTCTATTATAATGCATTCCTTTAGATTTAGAGTTCACAAATACTCTAGAGTATTTCCCCACTGAATCTCCATTCATTGTACCTAAAAACACCCTATTTTCAAAATTCAAATAGGGACCAATTATTTATAGAAATCTTCATTCATGGTCCATATCCACCTTAGTAATTCTAATATTTATCTAAT
Organism: Torreya grandis; assembly: GCA_037957365.1. Taxonomy (NCBI): domain Eukaryota; kingdom Viridiplantae; phylum Streptophyta; class Pinopsida; order Cupressales; family Taxaceae; genus Torreya; species Torreya grandis. The sequence continues at coordinate 503,108 of JARHVA010004720.1, read as the reverse complement.
ATACATTAGCCAAAGGTTATTTTTAAGTCTAATTTACTTTATAGAGTTCTAAAAGAAATAAAATCAGAGATTGAGCATGATTCATTCATGATTTATTTACCACCATTGATTATTTTTCTATTTCAAATACTTATTCAATGTTGGATTTTGATTTAATTAACTAACATGATCAATGAATTTTTTTTTGTGTATTTAAGCTTTGATGTGCATTATACCATTCCTGGGATTCAAATGTGTCTCGAACCTAGATCATGACATATATCAGCATTTTATTTACTCATATTTGACCAAAGTTATAATATAAATAATTTAAGTCCCTCCGAGAATCCATATTCTTGAGATCATTCTAAGTGGAATCATATTGTTCACTCCTGACTTTTAAATTTTAAGCTATGTTAAAAGTTTTTGAGTCATCATGAGTCATCTATGTGACACATATTGTTCACTCGAGACATAGTCAGTCTTCATGATAATTATTTCATATCTCCCACCCAATCAACAAAGTTTCAAGGCATCATTGTAAATTTTATTTCTTGTTAAAATGGATGACATTGAAAAATTTCCAATTATGCCTAATTGTTAGGTTCCTTGTACAAAATAACTTGGTTTTGAAGTGATGAATAGGTTTAAAGCCTCCATTGAACTTGTGGCATGACTTTTAATATTGGTTATCAAACTTCTTATAAGTGTTTTATAGTTGCATGACACCCTTTGAGAATTGGTGTTGTTTGATTATGATTTATATGGAATCAATAACATATGATTTTTATTGACTAAATCAATGAAATGCAGATATCCAGTCTAGTGAGATTTGAACTAGTTGTTATTAGATTTTTCGATGCTTACTAAAAGTCTCACTTGGTTATTCTTGCCTAATAACAAACTACTTGGATGACTAGTGCTGATTTGAAAAGTCATAGTCTAATCTCATATGTTCATCTTTACTAGATGTTGTTATAAGACTTAGGAAATTGTATTTAAATCTTGTCTTTAGACTTATAGATGGTTAGATATATATGATTGATTTAACCATTGTGTATTTCCCATATTTGGTGATTTCACAAGTTTTGGGCCACTCATAGGTGGAATTTTATTACTTATTATGTTCTTGAAACCTCATTATTATGAGCACGCATTTGGTGAATTATAATTTAGAACCTAAGTTTGATTCTTAAAACAAAAATAGAATATTTATTTTAGAGTTAATTTCTATTGTGAAGTAATTAGGGCCATACTTGGGGTGAATAACCTATGGAGGTTTTTGAGCTTCATGGAATTATTGATATTAAAATAAAAACTATCACTACATATTAGACTTGGTTTAAAAGTTATTTTTTAAAAGTTATTATAAATTGATTAGTTTGGTAAGTCAAAAAAAAGAAGGGAAGAAATATACGTGAAATCATTATGTTTTCATTTTTCATTGCCCATCTTACCCAAGGTTGACCTAGGTAATAGAGACCTAACAAAATTCCATTGGAGTAAGGGGAGTTGTGTGGAGTCATGGCAACTTGTTGAGGGACATGTTGCCATTTCACCACTTATGGAGTTACTACACCAAACAATGAGGGAATAAATTTGGTTTTATTTTTTGAGTAAGCTATTGTGCTCAGTATGCTTCCACATTTTGGTATATAATAGGGTATTTTATATTTTCATGGAATTTGATGATTGTTTTATGGATATCCATACTATTCTACAAATATTTCATGCATTTACTTTAGGTTGGGAAAGAAGAAACCCCATAGGCAAACTAGGACATTTATTAGGCAAGTCTCCCCCCTCTTGTTGAAGGATTTTTGCATTCTAATTATTGAGAATAGTTGGGTAATTTTATTTTAATTTACTAGGATATATGCTCATATATGATTGATTAGACAAGCATATGTGAGCCTATACTCCAAATGAGTAAGGAAAATTTTGGGTATGCAAATGATATTCTACTCATTCCCTTGTGTTATGATGGAAATGAAGAAACTATTATTGTGCATGATATGGTAACACATATGTTGAAAAGTTATTAATTTGGTTGGAAAAATGGTCAAATTGATTTCCCCTTTCTTTGAGGATATTGTTAAGTGTTTTTTTTTCTTTTTTTTAAATTATTTCTTTATTAGGTTATGCCAAATTATTGTCCTTGTTGTTCATGAACTAATAGAAGCATTTTGAGGTAATGACAGTGCATGGACTCAAATATAATTTATTATTATATTAGGATTTAAATGTTAAACCTATGCTTACAACTAATATATGCGGATTCATGGGTTTTGTCAAATAAAACATTTTTGCATTATTACTGATTTGGCTTGCTCTATGGAAAATTTAGAAATTTTATTGTTAAGTAGTTTTTGTGAAATTGGTTAGATGGAAATTATGGTTTTTATTAAATAATTTGGATTGCATTAAAAAATGTTTTCTTGTAGATGCATTCTTGAAAATTATTGGTCTCTTTCCCAAAAACAAGAGTAGTGTAATGATGGTCTTAGTGCAAAAAAATAGAAAAACCCCCAAAAAATGGGTGATGCATTGTACACCAAGTTAATATCACTTAAGAACTGTAGGAATGAATTTTTGTCATGATAAGCTTATTCATATTCTAGACTCATTCACATCTTCATTTACTATTGTAATATTAATTATAAAATTACAAGTTTTGTTTGAAAATAAAGTATTTTAAAATAATTATTTTTCCTTGTTGAAGCCCCTAATGGGAAAAGTGAGATACTTTAAAAATCTTGTATTTCAACCTTGGAGGTGCTTTGTAAATGCACAATATGAATGTTTAGATGCCAATTTGATCTTGGGTTATTTGAATTCTTGGTATTAGAACTTGAATAGTTCTCTTTTTGGTACCTTGTTGGGTGAAATAAGCTACATGTTGGAATGATTTTTACCTTATACCTTGACCCAGTTATATTCTTGTAAAGGAACATGGTTATTGAAATCAATCATTATTTTACTCTTGCATTGATTTTGAACCCCTTTGAATGGTTAATCTAGTTTCTATTATTTTGTGAATGATGGTTACTCTAATTTGCTGCTCATTACAAGCTTGGTATTATTATCATGTGGTGCATTTTATTTTTGGAAGTTCGGCCTTGTGAAATGACTATTAGATATTTATCTTGGTTCATGTTGAAGTTTTTAGGGTACCTTCTTTAATGCCAAATAGAGGCATAATTTATTTCATAATCCTCTTATGGCTGGAAACTTATTGTTAAGCTATGTTTCCATTTGATTTTCAAACTATGTTGGATATAACTAATGGTTTTTATGCATTAAATACTTTAATTGTTGAAAGAGGAAATAAGAGTGTGGGATGAAGAACATCATTATTGATGTAATTTTGTGTTCAAACTTATTGTTGTTGAGTGTCTTTATCTTTTTCTGGTCAAAGAACTAGAAATCAATTTGAGTGGTGCTTAACATGTATTAAAGTGTTCATGCTATCTTAGATGGTTCCTTGTATGGATGGAATTTAATCCAGACTATTAAATGAATATTCAAGTGGTTTATTTTATATATTGATTCTCCTTTAATTCACTTTTGTGAAACCTTTATGATAGATGATGGTTCTAATTTTTATTCATTTTATACACGATAAATTTTAGTGGTGAATATCCATTAGTTCATGAATATTTAGTTTTTGAGAAATTATATTTGGTGATTTTGGAGGACTAGAACATAAGACCCATTTACCTAAATTTTAGGGTTGTAATTTTTTCTGGGTCAGCTCGCTAATCATTTATAATAATTATGGGGGAATCCATGTAATTTGCCTTATATATAGTACATATATTTATAGAGGTTACCATCCAAATCTCATCCTTTACCTCATTGTTAATAGGTTTACATTGTAATAGGGAAGGCATATTAAATTATGGATATACAAAGGAGAATTGCTAAAGGAAATCAATTTAGTGTTAAAACACACATGAAAAATTGTTTTGATATGGTCATAGAAATCCAATAGAGATTAGATCAAGTGTGTTTTAGTATCACATTGAGGCATGCCAATGAGGCATCAAAAATTACACTTATCAATCTAGTCAACACACGTGTCAGGCTGCTCCACAATTCTAAGGAAGTTTGGAAATAATAAATTTTTGAAAATATACTTGTATATAATACCTATATATGGATGTTGTAGTAGTTGAATCCATTTAGATGTAGTAGGTTTGGTATTCATCAAAAGCATAAGTAGACAGAGCAGGATGAGAAAAACTAGTGAATAAAGTTTTAAAATGAGGGCCAAGGGGTGTATTTATAGGTTCATGGTGTAATGGGGGTAGCTATTAAATGCAACTAATGGTAACTAGTCATGCATTATTATCACTTGGATGCATTATTCATCCAGGCAACACCTACTACCATCTAGATGCACCATGCATCTAGGCAACACCTATTGGCACTTGGTAGCTCCATGCAATAAAGCAAAAATAAATGTTGCCTGGATACATGGTGTAACTAAGTGGTAATAGACATTTCTCGAAATCATGCTATGAGTAGGTGACAACAAATGTCTCCTGACTACATGGTGTGGCTAGAAGATAACATGTGCCACCTAAAAGCATTCTAAAATTGGGTTTTGACATGTGTTGTCTAGAAAAATTCTAAAACTTAGTGGTAAGCTGGGTCACCCAACTACACTATGTAGACATGCGGTTGTACGAAAAACCTAGAAATGAAAAAAAAAACTTCAAAACCTACTAATTCACCAAGGTTGTAAAATAAATTTCCCTAAACAAACCTAAGGGGGTTTCTAATATGGGATATTAAAATTTACCATGATTTTACATTGGAATTGGTTTATAAGTAAAGAAGAGTATGAGAATTACTCTTAATAAATATGTGTAGCCAAGTGAATTTATTAAGTTGAACCCCAATGAATGCACATTATATTATGAATAATAATGAATGTGGTATGATTTAATATCATCAGGTAAATTAATTGGTAATAAGATACTAGGAGTATAATGGCCCAAATTGTATGTTGTGATAATTGAATAGTCATAGGGAAGAAAACACTATATGGTATAATAATAAAATCATGCTCATAATCCCTATATCAGTTGAAACTAAAACCTATATGTGAAATACTAAGAGCTGTATCATATTAAATATACAAATGGTTATGGGAATCATATTTTGCCACAAGGATGGATGATAGAAGAATGAGTAAAAAAATCATATCACTACTCTATACTTGGAGAGTAAAATTAATTTTTTTACCTTGCAATTGTAAATAAGATAATTATCTTGTTATTTCTTAAATTAGTATACCCTTCTGATAATAATAAGAAGATGACTTGATTAACATTATGCCGACCCTTTTTTGTTGACATGCTCTATGTAGGTTTAGTAGAAAAAGAAACTATTAATAATCAAAAGAGTATGATACTGTGGTTACTTAAACTTTGTTTACAAGTGTGACTAGATTGGTCATTCCTTCATTAAAAACTATTTGGCACTCATTGGGAGTAGTTAAGTGTGGAATCATTTTAATTTTTGCTTATATTCAAATTATGAGTTTTGGGTTGTAATGTTATTAATATTTTAAAATGAACTCTCACTCATATAGACTGTATATGTATAAGAGGTTCATATAAACTATACAGGTACTGGCTTAATTTCATTCCTTGTTATAAGAAAAGAATTTATAAAATCATGTAAGATTGTATGTAACTTGAATAAATATGGAAGTGGAAGTTTATTAAACTCTTAATCTTATCATGACTTATGAAAATTTCTCATCTCTTGTAGTCTTATTATTGGAAAGGCCATGAAATCATTTTGTGTTAGTTTACATACTATACATATGTGATTTAAGGGTTGGTTCCTATTATTAAAGGTGGTTTTGTCAAGATATATCATTTTACTATTTGTTAGAAGAGATTTATTAGCCCAATATCCTATCATTTAATACTCCTAAATTCTAATAATTTGGGAATTGCCATACAAGTACATTATTGGAAATTATGTAATGCAGGTACAAATTGGGAAAGAACCCTTGATTTGAGAAAAAAAATTTGTGGGTCGAATTGGGTTCATTTCATTTGATATCAAAGCCTATGCTCTAATATTTTTTCAAGAAATGTTTCTTTAACCAATAAAATTTTAGTGTACTTTGCAACTAAACTATGTCTTGCTAATAGCATACTTATTGCCTAGCTATGACTAGAATGGGAAGCATTATACTAGATAATCCTAAGGTGTTAGATGAAACTATATTACTTTGTGGCCCTATGGAATATTAAGGATTCCCTGACTATATTGTGCTAATCTCCATGCCTTCACTAAAGTCATCCCTTACCAAAGTCATATTATGTTAAGGTGGACTTTGTTTGACTACCAATTGACTTGTATGGGTGGGTTAATATGAGTCAATGTAATAAAAGTCCACCATTGTAATTGAAAAATGAATACACAATATCTATTGGTGATTTTCATGAGAAAGACACCATTAGATTCTTATCACATTAAGTCCTTGAAGGGATTAAGGGTGTGAATTATGCCTGGAAGGATAGTTATGGAGTGAGTGGCTGATTTACTTGAGTAAATCAACTAGTTTTGGAATCTTTACTAGTAACGGACCATTTTGATCTTTTGGATTTGTTAGGAATGAATGGTTGTTGATTACCATTTTCAATCTATTGGATATTCAATATTAGGCTACATTAGGCATGCATATATTCCATATAGTCATGATCTTGATACAATGAATGATGGGTAAAACCACCATCTTGTTTGGTAGAATTGTAAGATGATCTACAAGGGAACTTACCCTCTTAGGATGAATAAGATATGTTGTTCTATAATACTGAGATTATATAATTTATATGCATTTTAAAAAATTAATGGTTGCAAGAAATATGAATTTTCTATGATGATAGTTGTTATCTCCCCTAGCCTTGGTTGGGTTAACTCTTTCCAAATCCAATTACATTAGGGCAAGCCTCAAATGTCGATCATTGACTTGTATGAGTGAGTCAATGGGAGATAAGTGATAAAGGATTTACTCTTAAAATTATTTTAATAATGTTCGCTATTTATTTCTTGCTAAGCAAGCCATCATTGGGTGCTTGGAACATTATGACCATAAGAAGACCAAGGGTTCAACTTAAACCTAAAATGAAAAATATGGTGATAGTAGTTGATTTAATTGTGTAAGTCAGAAAGACTTAAGATATAAAACTGTAAAGGGAGCATCTTAAGCCATTACAAACCACAATGTATTAAGGTTTGTTTAAAAACATTAATGGTCCTATGGATAAAGACTGCTGTGATTTTTTATTCAGTGAATTGGATTAAAAATAATTCATTAGAGTTGAAGATGCTGTGATAAGTGATGGGTTTGGTTAAACATCATAAAATTTCGAATAATGTTGGATCTCATTGCTTCCAACATTAATAATGACTGAGATAGGCAAAGTTTAGATGATATTTTGTTATAATGAATTGAATATTTTATTTGTAATGCCTGATTATGCTTGTAAAATGTGCATGCAAGTTTGTTGGAGTTATTGTAATTCTCTTTATACCAATGATATTGTGTTTCATGAATAAATGATGAATGCCTATGAATTTTACCAAACTAGGTTAACTAACATTGAGTGGAGTTTAAAGGTGGTTTAACTAAGGTCAAATGAAGGAAATTACTAGGAAAGTGTTTTTGGGTAATTCTAGAATTTTTAGAAATGCTTATAAAACAAGATGCTACTATTATTGTTGATGTACCTTGGGAAATTAAGTGTAATTTCTTGTAAAAATAAGAATTAATTATTTATTTTATAAAACTGTGTTTGATGGTAGTAATGGTAGGCAATGGTATGCCTTTGCTTGATTTTATATGTCACTAAAGGTGACTGGTTAGAGCTATGCAATGTTAAAGATAATGTAATGTGTGCTTGGGAAATATTATTTTTTCCAAAGATTATGGACTTATAAGAAAATAATGGGAAGGTTTTCTTGCCTAAAAATGATGATATGGTTGGCTGATTACAATCATTATGTAAGTTGGAAGTGAATAAGTACTATATTATATAATATTGAGGTGCTAGAAATTATATGAATTTTATTTGAATTAATGATTATGGGAAACTATAATTTCCATAATAATAATATGACATCCACCTGATCCTTAGCTTAATCCACCCTTCCCAATGGAATGCTATGTAGAACAAGCAATACTAGTCAACCATTGGTTCTTAGGTAGACCAATTAGGGGACTAGTGATAAAAGTTTGTTGTTGGAAATAAAGGGATAAATGTCTAGTGTATATTGATGGTTTTTTAGATTATCCATCATATGAAACTCAAACTATGTCATCCTTGGGAAGACCAAGGGTGTGCTTTAAGAATGAAAGGACAAGTAGGGATGAATATGACTGACCTATTTGGGCAAGATCAAGAAGTTTTTGCTAGCTAAAATTTTGATATTTTGTTAACCAAAAACATTATCTGGGATGACATATGAACATCAATTGAAATGATGGACCCTGGTGCTTCACCTATAAGTGTGTTTAATTATTGTGATGTGAAAATACCATGTCATAAACCATTAAAACATTTGAATTAACATGTTGTTATAGTCTTTGTAGTTCCTTCATGCATAAAACATGCCTTATGTTATTTAAACCCCTCTGTGATATGGTAAGGTAATAATCCATGTGAAATGTTAGCCAAAATTGCTACTATATGAGAGTATCATTCAAAACTTTGTTTTCAAGTCTTCTAACCCCATTGATAGCCTCTAGTAACCCTAGTTTTGATATCATGCTTTGTTATTAAGTGATGTCTTATTCATGAATCCTTAGGTTATGTCAAGGTGTTAGAAGTCTAGTATAAATCGAAGAGTCATGATCCCTAGTTGCATAGTCAATATCCATGGTCTCAGTCCACTCATGACATAATTAGAATTGTTTAAGGTAACTTTGAAAATGTTAATGTTCTTTTGGAAGTGTAAGTTTGTACTTGGTTCAGGGTGTAACGTTGGTGAATGATAACTTATCAAGATTAGATGATGATCATAGTGAGTAGGTGCATGAAGAGGCAAAGTCATGAGAAAGGAAACATTGTAATTTCATGTTTTGGATAAATTAAGTTAAGTTTGGGAAGATTAAGGTATTTCTTAAAGTTTAAGTCATATTTGATTCAAAATGAAGATGTGAAAAATTGACCTCTCAATAACATCAAGTGTGTGAATTATCAATGTATTATAAAGGTCACTTGAGGCCATATAACATTCATGAGGGATGATTTCATAATATTTTGGGTCCGTAAAAGATACAAAAGGTGTAATAATATATATCTCTAACATATATAAACCTTTATTCACTATTTGAAACCCCCAAATATAATATGATGCACATTGAATGACAGGAGTAAATTAAAAAATAGGTTTTGGTACATTATTTTCTCTTTATGTATAGTAGGAATACTTGTTTTTTGCCTCTAGAATAAGTTACATTAAGAGATCATAGTTAAGAAGGTTCTTGAGAGTAAAAATGTAGTCCAAGCAAGGCCAAGGGAATGATTATTTGAATTTTTCAAGTGGTTCATAGTCTCTAAGCTTATAGGGAACTATATCCATGATCCTAAGGGTAAATTCAAGCTTGAATAGGGTTTAGAAGGTCCAAAACAAGAAAAAGTCTCACTCAAGAAACTCCATTATGTAATTGAAAGACCAAGAAGGGTTAGATGAATAAAAATGGTTCATGAAGGAGAAAATGAGTTGGATCAAATGATCTTAGGGTAAGATAGGGGCCCATATTCCCTTTAAATTTAATTTATTGGTTTGGGGTTGTATGGGATAAAATTTATGAACCATTGTTAACAAAATAAGTTCTCTAAGACCCTTCTAAAACCCCACTAGTTTAGTTTCAAGCAATTTAATGGATTTTTGGTGAAAATTAAGGTTTGTGTGAGATCATAAAAGATCATATTATCCATCTCAAATTTTCTACCATTAATAATTTATAATGTTATAATAGTAGAGAGGTAAAACCTTCCCATCAAGAAACTTACAAACCTAGGAAGGAATTGCTAGGCAAGGTATTAGTTGTTTTTTTATTAGTTTACACCTTAATTAGATTAAATAAGTATAAAAAAACATCACACTCATTATATTATGATTATAAATCTCATTTACACTTCCAAGTGACCTCCTTGTGCTAATTAAACATGCAAAACTCAACATGTGAGAGGCACAATATTAGAAGCATGAAAACTCAAATGAATAAGTTCATCCACCTTGAGTGAAGTTTGGAGCATCCACTAAGGTTTGTGATGTGAAATAAATTTAAAAAGCCTCAAAAAATGTGTGAGATAATTTTTTTAAGGTTTTTGAATGTTAAGATGTTGAATTAATTAAATAAATAATTTTAGAATGGTCAATAAACATCAGAGAAAGGTCAATCAACTTATAGAGCTTAAAGAGAAGTTTTTTATGCATGAGTAGCTAGAGTCTTAAGAAACCAATGAGATATTAGGTTATAATTATGTTATATGATCAATATATCTTATATTTTTTTTTTAGGATTTCATGATCCCCCCTAAGCTAATAATGGTAAAATCAATAGTACATAGGCAACTTAGTGATGACTAGGCTCAGGGCATTTGGACTGCACTTTGGGATTAAAGAAATGAATATGAATGAAGAGACATAAATGAAACCTATTAAAAGACATAATGTCAATTTTAATAAGACAAAAACATATCTCTCCAAAATCTAAATTCAAACCACTAGACTAAAATGGTGAAATCATACAAAGAATAGACACCTTACCAAATGGACCATGTAACGTCTTGGAAACATGATTATGTTATGATCAAGTGAGTATCCAAGGTAGATTGAGACCATTAGGAACATGGATAAATTTATGAATAAAGGTAATAAATTATCCAAAAGGTAAAAATTTAACAAATACACTTAGAGAGAGAGGATACAAGAAATAAAATTTTAGTCCTAATAGAGACTTACAACTCTACTAGAAAAACACAAGTTCACCTCCAAGAATTGAAGAAAGTATACAATATTTGCATTATAATTAAAGATTGTATGAAAAATAAGAGTTTATGATAGTCATGAATGAAAATTTAATATGTTTAATATGTTCATATAATTATTAAAAATTACAAGGAAACCTACAACCTATTTCACAGTCATAAAATACATGCAAAATATTGAAACTTGGCATGCTAGAGAGTTTTGAAGATTGTTAAAGATAAAAAACTATTGTAAAGGTTGAGAGGAGTTGTGGAAGACATAATAAATGTATTATAAGGTTTTTAAGTTTTATAAAACTCCCCCCATCTATTTTTATTTGCTCTTGGCCAACACAAGCTTGTGTCTTTCCAAGCTAGGGCTTAAAAACATGCATTTTGCATAACTCAAGATCTAACCCTTAAAATTGCATAAAATTTGCATTATAACCCTATTTAATAGTACCTATAATATTTTATTATTTTTGGAGTAGTAATATACGTTATTATATGGTCTCTAGTACTATAGACTTGCTTTAGGCCTAATTAGGCCTAATTATGGAAGAGGGGTGTTGGGTTAACAACTTTGCATTAGGAATTGAGCCATGAAATGTTGGGTGAATATGAATAAAGATAAATGGTACTAAAATATGATTTTATTTTTCATATAAGTTTTTCAGATCATTTAAACCAAGGATCTTTGTGTCAAAATAGGGCTACAAGGAATAAGCCTTAAGTACAACAAATATGAGAATTATGAAGGAAATTACATAATAGAGGTGGAAAAATGATTAGTTATATGTCTTTAACAAGTGTATAAGATAATAATAACTAGTTATAATCAAAGGAGAAGACTTTCCACTTCATAATCAATCATGAGGGATAGTTTTAAGAGCTCAAAGATGAGTCATCAAGCAAAGCAAAAACTTATACACCACCTTGAGAGTATCATCATAAAACCAAGTGAACACATGTTGAAGAGGGAGTTTAAGATGTTTTATTATCAAGATTTATTGTTTGTAACTTTTTACATCATGAGATGACACTTGTCATAGGCTTTCCCAATGTTCATTTTCTCTCTCCTTCTCTTTCTCTTCTATATGTACTACCTTGTTTGACATTGTAATAGATCCTTCCACCAGGAGTATGGTGTATCCTTGCTCTTTTTTATGCCTTTGATCAATAATATGACTAGTTTTAACTCTTATTATGGTTATATTTAGTGTATAACATGAACGGTTGATATGATCAAGTATAGAGAGTTCATCTTATTTTTTGTCTCATTCCTTTTACCTTCATGTAGTCTAATTCAATGTTGCAAGTTGTAATTTGTGTCATCAAGGGCTATATGTGAATTAAAAGTGAAACCAATCTTCCCTCCTAATCCCAAAATGCCTTACCTTTATAAAAATAAATGATTCAATAGGTTCATCCTAAGAGAACTCTATATTTTTGTAGTCTTGTAGGTCTTATTGCATTTGTAAATCGGTGGTAGTGTTCATAAGATTTGGTGTATCACCCCATTTAGTTCATAATTTATTTATCCCTTTTCCTTGAAATCTAGCATATTAGTGATTGATCATAAGGGTACATCTAGGGAGATATCCATTATATATAGGTTAAATCCATTCATTAGGTCACCCATAGCCTAGGATCATTCCCATGTGTAGCTTAGATTGAGAGGAATTGAAATAGCCTCTTAATGGGTACAAATCTATGCTATAACATGAAACTTATATTTTATCCATGTTTTCAAACATTGTTGTATGAATGTTTCATATACACATCATGTAATTAATTTGAACTTATGTTGTTAACATGTTAATATGTGATGACATGATCATGAACTACTTTTGTGATGTAACTTTCCCATCTCAAAACCAACTCTATCAATTGAACTTTGCCAAGGTATAATGTTGTATTATGTGGTGTAATCTGGTATTATGTATCTAGTAATGATAATTAGTATAAGTATGGGGTTGAATGTGGAGAAACAATATATCCATAATTATTTAGACTAGGTATAGGATACAAAGTGGATTCTCTCGTAGGCTGAAAACCCACTTCTTCCCTTTGCTTGAGGTAGTTGCTTGATTCATTCAAGTTTGTGAACCATGTGTGCCATAAGTTGGCCAAGGGATCTTCATGTATAATGGTCACCTAATAGATTAAGTGTTTTTTTAGCCACCTCTTGGAGGCTATTGTAATTACATCCCTTTTGATTTTTTTTAACCTTGTGAATATCTAATTAGCCTTAAAAGTTGGACTTTTATGCAAAAAAAAACAAGGTTAAACATGTTATCTTGTAAGTGAAAGCATGTTATGTATAAGTAATGGTTTTTATACTTGGAATAATATTATAGAATGAATATTCTGATTTAAAACATGATTGGAATTTATACTTATGTTTAGAAGGAGAAATGTAAATCCTTGATTAGATAATTTGTAATGCTGCTATATGCTTCCAAGAAGTAACTACAAGATGATGATAGGATTGGGATACCTAGAACCATCATGTGAGCTCAAAAAATTAGTGGAGAGCATGATAAATACCTTGAGGGTTGCATGTGAATTCCTAGGATGGCCTCTCCAATGTTTGGTATGGTTGGTGTAGGATGCTACACTGGCCCACAAATGATGTAATTATGGAAACCATAGTGGTATGGTTTATCATTGTTGATTTCATTATGTGGAAAATGATAAATAATTATGCATAAAGCATAATAAAAAGTGGTGTAAACACCACATAATAATATGATTACTATAATGATCTACATTTTGTGGTGAATGATATAAGGATATATGTAAAACATGACCAATTTTTGTAGAGAATACCACACTTAAATGTGGAATATCATTTAATTTAGCTATTTTGTGCTAAATCAATTGATGTTATAAAATTATAGATTAGTAATTAGGACTAAATTGGTCAAGCTATTTTATGTTTTTGTAAAGACTGCCACAAAATTCTATTGTAATTGATTACATATCCATATTGTGATGAAAATTTGAGCATGAAACTATTGTAGTTTCAAAAATTATATTTATGATTTCTAAACTTTCAAGTAACTTAAACCCATATGGGTATTTAAATAAGGCACTTATGGAGTAAAAGTAAATCATATTTCCCCTTTACCTTCTAAAGTATTAGATTGCTACATTTTTAAAGGAGGGAGGATGTCATATCCCCACCTAACTGACAAAGTGTCAAGGCATCGTTAAAAATTTTATTGCCTATTAAGATGGACAACATTGAAAAATGATCAATTATGCCTAATTGGTTAGGTTGCTTGCAAGAAACAAATTGGTTTTGAAGTGATGAACATGTTTAAATACTCCATTGAACCTATGTCATGAATTTTAATATTGGTTATCAAACTTATTGTAAGTGTTTTATAGCTACATGGAACCCTTTAAGAATTGGTGTCATTTGATTCTCATTTCTGTATAATCAATAACATACACTTTTTATTGACTAAAGCAATGAAATGAAGATATCAAATCTAGTGATATTTAAACTAGTTTTATTGGATTTTTGGGTGCTTGCTAAGTCTCATTTGGCTATTCTTGCCTACCAAAAAACTACTTGGATGACTAATGTTTGATTTGAAAAGTCATAGTCTAATCTCGTGTGTTCATATTTACCATAGGTTTTTATAAGATTTAAGAAATTGTATTTAAATCTTGTATTTGGACTTATAACTAGTTAGATACATATGATTGATTTAACCACTGTGAATTTCTGATCATTGGTGATTTCACAAGTGTTGAACCACTAGTAGGTGGATTGTTCTAACTTGATGTGTTCTAGGAACCCCATGATTATAAGCACATATTTGGTGTATTATAACTAAGAACCTAAGTTTGATTTCTTAAAATAAAAATATAATATTTATTTTATAGTTAATTCATATTATGAAAGAATCAGGGCCAAATTAGACTAAGGGCGTACTTGGGGTGAATAACCTAAAGAGGTTTTTGATCTTTGTGGAATTGCTGACATTAAATTAAAAACTATCATTACATATTAGACTTGGTTTAAAATTTAATTTTTGAATATTATTATAAATTGATTAGTTTGACAAGTAAAAAAAATAAGGGAATATATATATAGGAAATCATTATACTTTCATTTTTCATTTCCCATCTTACCCAAGGTCAACCTAGGACATGAAGAACTAAAAAAATGCCATTGGAGGTAGGGGAGTTGTGTGGAGTTGAGGTAGCCTACTAGGTATGTGTGTGTGTTCGGCCACAATGATGCCACTTTGGGAGTTATTATGCCAAACATAAAGGGAATGAATTTGGTTTTATTTTATGAGTAAGGTATTGCGCTCATCATGCTTCCACATTATGGTATACCATAGGTAATTTGATATTTTCATGGTATTTGATCATTTTTTGATGGATATCCATACCTTTATATAAAGATTTCTTACATTTGCTTTGGGATAGGAAAGAAGTAACCCCATAGGAAAATTAGAGCATTTATCAGGCAAGTTACCCTCCTCTTATTGAAATATTTTTGCATTCTAATTATTGACAACAATAGGGTAATTTTTTTTAATTTATTGGGATATTTTCCCATATTTACTTTCTTAAACAAGCATATGTGAGCCTATACTCCAAATGAGTAAGGGAAGTTTTGGGTATGCAAATGATATTCTGCTTATTCCCTTAGGTTATAATGGAAATGAATAAACTACTATTGTGCATGATATGGTAATGCATACATTGAAAAGGTTATCAATTTAGTTGGGAAAAATGGTCAAATTGGTTTCCCTTTTTAGAAGATATTGTTAAGTATCTAATTTTTTTATTGTTTCTTTGCTGAACTATGCCAAATTATTGGTCTTTGTTGTTCATGAATTAATAAAAATATTTTGAGGTAACGACAATGCATGGAGTCAAATTATTATTATATTGGGGTTTATATGTTAAACCTATAATTTCAGCTAATTTGATATGGGGATTCATAATTTTTGGTAAATATAATATTTTTACATTATTACTAGTTCAACGTCCTCTATGGAAAATTTTGGAATTTTATTACTGAGTAATTTTTGAGAAATTGCTAGATGGAAATTATTGTTTTTCTTAAATAATTTTGATTGCATTAAATAATATTTTCTTGTAGATGCATTCTTGAAAATTATTAGTCTCTTTCCCAAAAACAAGAGTAGTGTAATGATGGTCTTAGTGTAAAAAGATAAAATTAAAAACCCAAAAAATGGGCAATACATTATACAATAAGTTACTCTCATTTGAGAACTCTAGGCATGACATTTTAGCATGATAAGATTATTCATATTCTGGACTCATTCTTATCTTCATTTACTCCTATAATATTAATTGTAAAATTGTAAGTTTTGTTTGAAAACAAAGTATTTTAAAATAATCATTTTTCCCTATTGAAACCCTAATGGGTAAAGTGAGATAGTTTCAAACTCTTGTATTTAATCCTTGGAAGTGCTTTGTAAATGCACAATAGGAATGCTTACATCTCAATCTGATCTTGGGTTGTTTGAATTCTTGGAATTAGAACTTGAATAATTATCTTTTTGGTACCTTATTAGGTAAAATAAGCTACAAAATGGAATGGGTTTTATCTTATACCTTGACCTCGTTATATTCTTGTATAAGATTGTGGTGTTTGAAGTCCATATTTATTTTAATCTTGCATTGATTTTGAACCCCTTTGAATGTTTCATCTAGTTTCTACTATTTTGTTAACTGGTGGTTATTCTAATTATCTACTAATTATGATCTTGGTATTATTATCATGTGGTGCATTTTATTTTTGGAAGTTCGACCTTGTAAATTAAGTATTGGGTCTTTATCTTAGTTCATTTTGAGGTGTTTGGGGTGCCTTGTTTAATCCAAAATAGAGGCATAATTGATTTGATAATCCTATTATGGATGGAAATTTATTGTTAATCTATGTTTTCATTTGATTTACAAACTATGCTAGCTATATTTAATGGTTTTTATGCATTGAATAATTTATACTTATTGAAAGAAGTAATAAGAGTGTGGGATAAATGACATCATTATTGATGTAATTTGGTATTCAAACTTATTGTTGTTGAGTGTCTCTATAATTTTTACCATGTAAAGTAATTGGTCAAAGAACTAGAAATCAACTTGAGTGGTGTTTAACATGTATTAAAGTGTTCATATTATATTAGATGATTCTTTATATGGATGGAATTTAATCCATACTATTAAATGGTTATTCATGTGGTTTGATTTATATATTGATGCTCAATCAATTCAATTTTATGAAACTCTATGATAGATGATGGTTCTAATTTATATTCATTTTACATTGGCATTGGTTTATAATGTTATGATAATTGAATGGTCATAGGGAAGAAAAAACTATATGGTATAGTAATAAAAACATGCTCATAGTCCATGTATGAATTGAAACTGAAACCTATATGTGAAATACTAATATCTATACCATATCTAGTATTTCAATGGTTGTGGGAATCATATTTCACAAGAAGGATGGATGATATAAGCATTAATACAAAATTCATAACACCACTCTATACCTGGAGAGTAAAATTGATTTTATTAACTTGTAGTTTTAAATAAGATAATTATCTTGTTTCTATTTAAATTAGTATACAAATCTACTAATAAGAGTTTGATGACTTGCTCAACATTGTGTTGACCCTTTTCTATTGACATGATCTGTTCAATTTTAGTGGTAAAATAAATTAGTAAGGGATCAAAAGTGTGTGATCCTTTGGTTACTTAAACTTTATTTGTAAATGTGTTTGTATTGGTCATTCCTTCATTAAAAACTATTTGGCACTCATTTAAAGTACGTAAGATTTGAATCATTTTAATTTTTACTTCCTTACATTCAAAGTATGGGTTTTGGGTTGTAATGTTATCAATATTGTTAAATGGATTCTCACTCATATAGAGTATATGTGTATAAGAGGTTCATATAAAATATAAATGTATTGTCTTAGTATCATTCCTTTTTATAAGAAAGGAATTTATAAAACCATGTAAGATTGTATGTAACCTGAATAAATATGGAAGTGGAAGTTTATTAAAATATTAATCTTGTCATGACATATGACAATTGATCATCTCTTTTAGTCTTATTATTTTAAAGGCCATGAGATCTTTTTGTGTTAGTTTACATATTATGTATGTGATATTTAAGGATCAATTCTTATTATTAAATAAGTGGCATTGTCAACCTATATAATTTTAATATTTATTAGAAGAGACAGGTTAGCTCAGTCTCCTATTATTGAATACTCCCAAATTCAAGTAAAACTTGATTTGAGAAAAAAAATTGTCAGTTGAATTAGGTTCATTTCAAATTTTGAGTCTTCTAAGTTCCCAGAGCTTAGATATTTCTCCACATGGTGGAATCTTATTGAATTAGAACATAGAATATCAAGGAAAGAATAATACATTCAAATTTCCCAAGTATTCGAGTAGATGAGAGCATGGTAGGTGGTATAATATCATTCACTAGTTCCCTATCTATTGTATGTACAGTTCCAACAGCTATAACTCTTTAGGTTAATGAGATCTGTATATGTGTCATGATCTCATCAAATCAGATCCTATTAGTCAAAGGTACTATTGACACTAAATATCATACCCTAGAGTTGTTTGTTCAAGCCTACTTTAAGATTTGGGTAACATTGGAATACCTCTAGGCCTGTGGGTTTCTTATGATAGAGGTAGGCCTCTAGGTTTAAGGGCTATCTCCCTAAATTACTCTTTTCTTGATTATCACCTACACTAACTAATTACTTAGATGAAAATGGATGGGAATAACATATAAAATAAACTACTCTACTGAGGTGATACACCATAAATATTTCCACTAGACTACCACATACACTAAGAGACATGACTCATAACACTAGTCTTAAAATCTTGGATTGCTCTAACATTAGTATTTCAAACATAGAGGTGGTCTGCATTGAACTAATTAAGGTGAGTAAACAAAAGGTCATATTTCAAACACTAATGCTACTTCTTACACTTAAATATAGGCAAATGATTTTGACTACACTTTATGTGACATGTTAGAGTGAGAACAACTTGCATCTAACAAGGAAGAACAAAGAGAAAGCAAGGATATATACTAATCACTTGACCTGTCAATAAAAATCACTTCACATAATTAAACAAGAATTTTATGAGATAAAAATCAAATTTTAAATATTATTTAAAAGGAAAAATAGAGTATCAAATGATTAGGACTTCACCATACTAGGTGTGGATTCTATTAAAAGAGCCAAAATGGCTTGCATTTATAGAGTGTGCTAGGAGAGAGAGAATGAGTGGATCTCAAAGGTCACAATAAAAAGTGCCAAGTGATGAGGAAAATTTACTTTATTTGAGAATGAAGTGTATAATAGACCATGAAAGGTATTATTGGGTAAGTGTCCATTTGAAGCATAAAAACTCCTAAAATTGGAGTATAAGTCTTCAACTACCTTCTTGAAAATTGCCTTCATGATGAGGCATCTCTTGACTACTCAAAAATGAAATAGGGAGATTTAAAACATGTGAAATATATTATTAGGGTTGGAAACATGATATGATAGTCACTAGATGCATCTCTAACTAATAGCCATCTTCATGACACTTGTGTTCACCATCTACAATCATTCATTGGTATTCTAGGCCTAGTCTTTCACATTTGTTATCTAGGTAGGCCTCAATTACTCAAATAAATACATGGAATAGGTGTTAGGAGACTTTTATAGAGCCTTTTTACCTTCCACTCCATCAATTAGACCTTAAAAGGTCCCAAAATAGACTTCTTATTCTCTCATGTGGTAGTCACTCTTTACTTTCACTATCTATCAAAGACTACCTAAAATGAATGACTGAATATGGGTGTTTGTATGATTATCTATTGTGGGAAATGTAAATTTTGAGTTATAAAATGTCCCACTTAACATACCCAAATTATTATCATTCTTTAAATCTCCTTTGTACCTATAGAACACCCAAAATCTTGTAAAAAACCATGTTTTACCCTATTTGTACAAGGAGGGTATGAACCAATTTGATGTCCAAGATCCTGAGTGAGTGATTGACATGTACATATCACTTTCATGGTCACTAACCCACTATAAATTCATATTCTTTCCTATTTTCTCCATTGGGTCCTAGACAAGGGTTTAAGAGGGTTTTAACATTTTTTAGTTCTTAAGAATGATTCATAAAAACCAAATGTTGAATATATGAAAAAATTACACTAAAATCAATTTTATCACATCCATGAACTCTCCATAAGTTATTTAGGCACCATGAAATATGTCCGCACATGTATGAGTATTTGAAGTTGGCCTATCAATCTCTTGAGTACATTTTAGACACCCATGTCAGGGAATTGGGTCAAATATAACCACTTTGGTGTAACTCCTTACAAACCAATTGATTTAATAAAACTTATATATCTCATTTAATGATATAAATTTTACTATAATGCTCATATGGTCCTATAAAAATAATTGAGCATCATTAGCACTTAGGCCTAGTCTAGGCCTAATAGGCGTGCTTGTGTTCTAGTTTCCCATAACCACTTTTGAGTGGTTTATTAGGACTATGAGGTATTTAATCCTTTTTTCATGTCAAAAAATCATTAAAAATCCTTATAAATCATCCAGTACTCTTCATGTTATCCTCCTACCATCTACTCACAAAACCTACAGTCATGTCTTGACTGGGAGTACCTTCTATCTAAGACAAAATAAAAGGAATCTGCCTTATTTACAAGGACAAAATGAGACCATGTAGAGTTATAATAGGTATTGAGGACCTTACATACAAAATATTAGGTTTTAATCACCTTTATATACTTTTCAACTTCATAAACTTCAAGAAAGACTTGTATGACAAGTGACTATGCAAGTTTTTAAGTAACCTCAAAATTATGATTGTATGTTGGTGTTCCTACCCTATTTATTTATCTAATAATAATATAAATTTATTTTAGACATATTTATGGTGGTTTTATACATGTTACACATCATACACTCATGCTAACATTCTCATAATGCACTTTCCATTTGACCAAGTCTAGTTTGTTTACTAGTAGTAGATTATAGGTGCATATCTCAGTAGAGATTGGAGGTTTCCTATAGGTGGTGTATGTTTAGAAATTTAGATTCATGAATTAGGTCTTTAAAATTTCATTTGGTCATTTAAAACTCATTATAACTTATTTTATGCCTATAAACCTATGCCCACATCCAAACTACCTACTCCATTATACTGGCATGAGTTAGTCTACTTGTAGGTGATTGTAGATTCCTATAGATGTGCATTAGATTATAATTGAAAACTCTTGTAAGTGTTCATTCATGCATAAATTATGTTTAATTAGGCCATCATATACTTATGTGATCTTATGTCATATTTGGAAACCATAGTTTCACTCAGCACTACAAGTTAGTTATCTTATAGTCATTCTAACATAGTATTCACTAAATATTTTAGGTTATAACCTACCTGAGTTAGAAACCTTTTAAACATCCTCATATCCTGATCAAGAAACCATTTTATTTTTTTAAATAATTTACCTTATGTTTTGGATACATTATGGAAAAACTTATACTAGCACAAACCTCTAATTTCTCATCATAATATGGCATTGAATATGGACAAAACCCTCATTTAGAGAAATTAAGGTAAGTTATCCAAAAAAGAAAGTTTATTAGATTATGAAAAATGGTTCCAAGTCTATATGAATATGATAGTATCACCATTGTCACTTTGATGTTTTATATGCTCTTAAATCTCAATGAGTTTATAAACAAGTTAAAACATCTTCATTCAACTCTCTCAGACCTCTATGGAGTTGCCTATAGGTAGACATCAGATTCATGACTGTGTGCATATTGAATTGGTTATCATAACCAATATCATAAACTTGTGAAGGGATCAATCTCACTATTTACACTTTATAATCCTTCTCAAAATAATTAAATTCTCCTTATCTCACCAATGTGACTGGTCAGAGCTCCTTTACACCTGATTATAGGTGACAATTATAAAAAGATTGATTATGCAACGTTTCCAACTATGTTTTACTCCATAAATTACACTCTTGGGACTAAAATTACAAATGATAAACTGGTAACCATTCTTAAGTTGGGTTGGAGGCAAAAAATCTCTTTTGTCTTGAAGATCAAAATAAGAAAACAAGCATTGTAACTGTTAAAACCTTGTCTATAGATTGACAATATAGTCTCTCATTAGAAAGAGAGATGTTTACACTATATCCTTCACACAAAATGTGAAAAATAAGTTGAATATAGAATGAAAGGGGATAAAATGTCTTTTAAGTCCATGTTCAACACTTGATATGTATAGACCAATCCAAATAGAAGATAAAACTATAGGCCATGAGGATGTGTAGGTAGAAAATAGTCACTAGCACTCTTAATAATGGTTCATGATGCATAGTACACAAATAATTTAATTATTACCATGGATTTTTAGTAGATAAATATTAATATCACCCCTTAATATCATTTGATCCAACTCACCTCCTCCCATCCATACTAAACTAAAACTGGTTGACCATTTTTGTTTGTCTATGAGAGCAATAGGGAAGTTAGAACATTTTTTGCCATTTTTGAGCTTGTCAAATATTCCCAAACATAGAAATGAGTTATGAGAAGTTAAAGAGACACTACTAATGTATCCACACATACCAAATATGTTGTATAGGTTATACAATAATTGTAAACTACCATTTTTCCCTCTGATCTTTTTATTTTGACATTACACCTGCATTTTTTCATTTCCAAAATAGTTCATATTACATATTATGACATGGGGGATGTTTAATATTCCTTTCAAACACTTGGACACACCTTTCCTCTTATGAAAATCATACAAGTCCAATTAATGACCCCAAAAGTGACCTAAAATTACTTAAGACCAACTAAGGGTAAATACCAAACACGACCAAGGCTAAAAACACATTCAGTGACCTTACTAGGACAATGGTACATAATTTACACTCTAGGAGACCCTATAAATTTTTTTCAACTATAGGGGGTTGACCTAATTTGGCTTGTGGTAAAATTAGTCAACATTATGGTAATTTCCTAGGGGTAGCAAGCCAACTATGCCAAAGACCAGTAGCCTACTCCTATCTATTAGGATATGGAGTCACCTATGCATAGCATTAGACACTAAATTTACTTTGAAACCACACCAAAACATAAAAACAAAACACACAAGATAACACACTAAAGAAAATACATGTGTTCTTAATAACTCTTATGGAACACACACACAACATAAGCAAAATACACCTATCCTATTATATACAAGCCTTCAAAAAATTTAAGGTGAATAAAAAATCACCATGCTTCAACCAGGGTCAAAGATGGTACCTCTTGCATCCTTGCTACTCCATGGAAGTAATCCATCATGTGAATCATGCTTATCAACAAATACTTACTTAATTGGATGGTCAAAAGACTTACCACCCTTATTTATTATTTTGTATGCAAGTGTGATACTTGAATCTTTCAAATATGGTCCATACTTCCCTCTAAGAGAATTTTTTGAGTTTTTAATCTACTTGAACTCTCTCATGTCTAATTGGTACTCCTTAAATTGAAACTTAGGAGTGATCAAAGTTACCTCAACATTACTATCTTCTAGAACATGATGTACTTGATGTTTAGAAACATAAATCTTGTTCCCTTTCTAATCTAACACATATAAAAAAAATTCAAATTCAAGTTTAGGTGTTGACTGATCCTCAAAACACAAAATATTCTATACTAGATTCCTTAGGTTCCTTCGTGATTGCAGCTTCCTTGATAGTAACTAGACACTCAACTTCATGCTTAAAAACACATTCTCCCTTATGATTTTTAGGATCATTAACAGGGTTATTTTCATATTCATATTTATTAGGAGGAGAAGTAGACTTACTTAACTTCTCAAACTCCTTATTTATGGCATATAACCTTTGTCATAGGTCATCATATTCTTTATGACTACCATGTTCATGGAACTATCCACCTTGTGTAGGTAGAATGACATTATTATCTTCATCATCCTAATATACCATGCTTTAAAGAACATATTCATCATGAAAATGAATCATGTAATTACCCTCAGTAACTTGTGGAAAAGAATTTTCAATGCTTACCTCAGATTATTTATATCCTCCCTTATAAATAATGTATGTTCCAAAGTCAATTTACTCAAAGAAAGTATATGGATCATGTTCATTGGTTTCTTCACTATAATCATATAGGAATATATCAAATATGTCTTCAAGCTTAGAGGATGTTCCATGATACATAACATAGTCCTTTTGATCATTGATTATGCAATTGAGAGTAATGCTTGATTCCACATAAGGTTCAATATGAAACTTAGCCAATGGTTGAGTTATAATGGTTAAATTTTCTCCATACCTTGTCTTAAATGTCAAGAAGGAATATTCAAATGAGAGGTATCCTCCTATCTTGGTTGTAAAATCCATTGAGAGGTATCTAGCAAAGTGAGTAAGAAAGTCAACCACTATTATATCTTGAAGAATAGGGAAGCTTGGGCAACCATGAAGGAAAAATTTCAAACCCTTAAGAAGTCCAACTAAATTATCTAGTGTCCTATCAAGTTGAATCACTCCATTATTATATGGTTCATATTTCAAGCCTAACTTATCTGCTACAACCTTGGGCAACACTGAAGTACTATCCATACTATCCACTATGTAGTTGTGAATAAGTTTGTCTCCCACAATGAGAGTGAGGTAGAAGGGTGTAGGATTTTTAGATTTGGAAGAGGGTTCAAAAATTTGAAATAGAGCATTAATGATAGAAACATTACTATGACTTGATGGTTGAGGATTGAGGTGGATATGAAATAGTTGCTCTTAAAGGATCTATTTTTGACCAGGTAAGTGAAGCATCTCCCAAAGAGAGAGAAATGTCTTAGAAATTTTAAGAGAGTTCAAAATATTCAAAGTAGGATTACTCACCATTTGTTGTGTTCTTGAAGGAAATGAAGTGTCTGTAGCTTGAGATATTGGAACACATTGATTCACCTTTCCAACATTTTTATTTGAGATAGGTGCAAGATTTGTAGGGATTACCATACTTGCAGTCACAATGTGCTTCCTTGTATGATGCCTATTTGAACGTGTATGGACACCATGGGAATCTCAAAAGGCTTTCTTTTTTTCTCTAGTATTATCTATAATTGAACTATTATGATTGAGAACATATGTGTCTTTTACTAAAACGTTTGCAAGGTTTACCTTTTGGGGTTTCCATCCTTCATTTTATTGCATGTAGTTCTCATCTTCAACTAATAATTAAGGAGTTAATCCTCATTAAGAAACAAAAGATTTATCCCCACCTTCATTTTCATTCATGAACTATCCTTGGTACCATTTTTCTCCTTGGACTAAGTCTATGCACTGGGACTGTATCTCTTGTGTTGGAGGTGGAAGTTGGGTTATATGCATTGGGTGGCCTATTAGGGTTACATTGTCCTTTCCATCTACTTTGACCATATTTATGAGGTGGGAACCTATATCCTTGTTGAGAATAAGGATGGTGGTTTTGGTTAACTTCGTATTATAGATGTAGTTACCTAATCTCAACTTGTAAGGCCTTGAATCTTACATCTAAATCAATGGTATATTCTACCTTCTTAGTGGTAGTTCTATACTTGGTGTTTTCACTTGATATTTGAGCAAAAATTGTATTATAAACATACATATTTGAAAGAAACAACATAGAAACTTTTGGAGGTAACTTTCCAACTTGTATTAGGCCATTCTTATCTCTAATTGCAAGGTCATATGCTTCAGGTAAGGTGTAACCACCCATGGACTGTAGCATGATGGTTATGTTAGTACCAATAGCCCTAAGGTATGTAGGGAATATAAATCTCATTGAGAGTCTCATGGGAGGAGGAAACCTATGCTAAGTTCTTTGGAATCTCTCATTGAAGTCATGCATTATCTCCTTAAGACCCCTTTGAATTACATTGAGATAATGAATGAGTGATGTGTGATCACTTTTGTCTTCAAATTTTGATGTCAATAACTCTCCAAAATCATCCTAAGTTGTGATACATCCTCCAGGAAATGTCCTATACCAATCAAGTTCTTTCCCTATAAGGGACATGGCAAGTAGTGTAATAGTAATATTGACTTTAATGACATTGTGAAAACTATATAATTTTGAGATGTCCTTAATATGCTCATTAAGGGTGACATGATATTTAACATTGAAAATGGGAACACTTTTGGTGGTAGAATTAGGGGGTATATCATCATATGCATTGAGATGAATAAGATTTTTAGTGCTAAAGGATAGGAAGGCATTTTTCTTAGCCATATTATCCTCAAGTTCCTCTTCACTTTATTTTTCTTCTTGACTTAAAAAGTCCTCTTATTCTTCAAAGGTTAAGATAGGTTGAGGATGTTGAAATTTCAAAGGAAGTTTATGTTGAAGGAGTGGGTTTATTGGGTTGATACCTCTAATAGTATATGACCTAGTAAGGACCATGAAGTATGAATACAATAAATGATAAAACTTGGTATATAACTAGATATTACCTTGAATAGAGTCACCAAATGCTAAGTAGAATACCATATACAACTGTGATGTTATTAAAACCAACATTCAACTTGATAAGATGTCTTTGAGATAATGGTCCCACTGAGCATGATATAATTTTTATCACCAAATCTCACACCCTATATTTTTTTATTCAATCATACTCTAAGATTTGGGAAACATTGGAATACTTATAGGCTTGTGGGTTGCCTATGATGGAGGTAGAACTCTAGGTTTAAGGGCTACCTCCTTATATTTTTGTTTGCTTGCTTATCACCTACACTTACTACTCTATTGGATGAAAAAGGATAGGAATAACATGGAAAATAAAATAATATATTGAGGTGATACACTATAATTATCTCCACTAGACTACCATACACATGCACTAAGAGACATGACTCACCACACTAGTCTTACAATCTTGGATTTCTCTAATATTAGTATTTCAAACATGGAGGTGATATGGATTGAAATATTTAAGGTAAGTGAACCAAAGGTTAGGTTTCAAACACTAAGGATACTCCTTACACTTTATGTGACCTGTTAGAGTGAGAAAACATACATGGAAGAGCAAAGAGAAAATAATGATAGATACTAATCACTTGACCTTTCATTATAAAACACTTAAAAAAATTAGAAAAAAATTTGATGAGATCAAAACCAAATTGGAAATATTATTTTAAAGGAAAAATACAATATCAAATCAGTAGGGCTTTGTCATACTAGGTGTGGATTCCATTACAAGAGCCAAAATGGCTTGCATTTATAAAGTGTGTGGGGAGAGAGAGGAATGGATCTCAAAGGTCACAAGAAAAAGTTTCAAGTGATTAGGACTAGTTAAATTATATGATAATGAATTTTATAATATATGATGAAATTTATTCTTTGATAAGTGTCCATCTAAAGCATAAAAAATCCTCAAACTAGAATAGAGGTCTTCAACTACCTTCTTAGAATTTGCCTTTATGATGAGGCATCTCTTGACTTATAAAAATTTAAATAGGGAGAGTTAACAAATGTGAACTATATTGTGGTGGTTTTAAATATTCTATGATAGTCACTAAATTCATTCCTAATTTCTATCCATCTTCATGACACTTGTGTTCACCATTTGTAGTCATTCATTAATCTTCAAGGCCTAGTCCTTCACATTTATCATCTAGATAGCCTTCAATTTCTCAACCAAATCCATGGAAGAGGTGTTAAGAAACCTTTATAGAGTTTATTTAGCTTTCACTCCATAAATAAGAACTTAAAAGGTCCCAAAAACATACTTCTCATCCTCTCACATGGCTTTCACTCTTCACTTTCACTATCTATCAAAGACTGCCTAAAATGAATGACTTGGTAGATCTATTTATATGATTATATATTGTGGGAAATGGAAATAAATATTTATAATAAGTCCCAATTGAACTCCCCAAATGATTATCCTTCTTAAAATCTCCTTTGTACCTACAAACACCCAAAATCTTATAAAAAACTCTATTTTTACCCAATTTGTATAAGTAGGGTACGTACTAATTTGATGTCTAGGAGATTAAGTGAGTAATTGAAATGTATAGATAAATTTAATGGCCACATAAACCATTTTAATTCATATTATTTCCTATTTTTTTCATCAGGTCTTAGATAAGGGTTTAGGAGGGTTTTTTTTAGGAATGATTCATAAAAACTAGATTTTGAATCTATGAACAATTGCCACTAAAATCAAGTGTAGTACCTACTTCAACTTTCCCCAAGTTCTTGAGGCACATAAAATAGGTCCATATAGGTATGAGTGTTTGAAGTTGGCATATCAAGCTCTTTTGTGCATTCTAAACACCATTGTCATATAATTAGGTTAAATATGACTAGTCTGGTACAATTCAATCATCCTTATATCCTTCCTTGAAGGCTCTAAACTATATTGTAATGGTCATATGGTCATATAAATGGAATTGAACATCATTAGGGCTTAGTCCTAGTCTAGGCCTAATAGGCCTACATGTGTTCTAGTTGCCCATAATGACCTCTAAGTGGTTTCTCAGGACTGTGAGGTCTTCTTCTCATTTTTTCATGTTAAAAAAATCATTAAACATCATTATATAGCATCCAATACTCTTCATGTTTCCCCCTACCATTTACTCACCATGCATAAAGTTATGTTTTGATTGAGAGTACCCTTTATCTAAGATAAAATAGAGGAATCTACCCTATTTTTAATGACAAAATTAAACCATATAGGTTTATAATATGTATTTATGACCTTCTACACCAAATATTATGGTTTGATCACCTTTATAGAGTTTTTAACTTCACAAACTTCAAGATAGACTTGTATGGCAAGTGACTATGTAGGGTTTTAAGAAACCTTAAAATTGTGACTGCATGTTGGTGTTCTTACCCTATTTAATTATTTGAGAATCATGTGAATTTTGTGTTAACATTATGAATGTGGTTTCAAACATGGTAAACATCATATAGTCATGCTAACCTTCTCATCATGCACTTTTCATTTGACTAGGTCTAGTTTGTCTACTATAGGTGAATATCAATAGAGATTAGAGGTTTCTTATAGGTGAAGGTGTGTGTTTGGATGTTGAGATTAATGAATTAGGTACTTAAAAGGTTATTAAGTAATTTCACACTTGTTTTAACTCATTTAATTCCTAGAAACCTATGCCCACAACCAAACTTCCTACTCCAGTATACTGACATGAGTTAGTCTGATTGTAGGTGACTGTAGATACCTGTAGATGTGCATTAGATAGGAATTAAAAATTCATGTAGGTGATAATTAATGAATAAATTTTGTTTCAATAGTCCATACTCCACTTATTTTATCTCACCCCATATTTGGAAACCATAGTTTCACTCAACACTACAAGTTAGGTTACTTATAGTCATTCTAATTTAGTGTTCACTAAATGTTTCAGGTTAGAACCTACCTGAGTTAGAAACCTTTAAAACATCATCATATATTGATCAATAAACCATTTTATTTTGTGAAATCATTACCCTTATTCTTGGGATACATGATGAAAACACTTAGACTATCATAGACCTCCAATTTCTCATCATAAAATGACATTGAATATAGACAAAACCTTGATTTAGAGAAATTAAGGTAAGTTGTCCCAAAAATAAACATTATTAGCCTATGAAAAATGGTTATAGGTATATATTAATATGATATTATCACCATTTTAACTTTTATATTTTATATTCTCTTATACCTTAATGACTTTTCAAACAAGTTCAAACATCTTCATTCAACTCTCTCAGACCTCTATGGAGCTCCTTGTAGGTGGACATCAAATATAGGATTA
Organism: Torreya grandis; assembly: GCA_037957365.1. Lineage (NCBI taxonomy): Eukaryota > Viridiplantae > Streptophyta > Pinopsida > Cupressales > Taxaceae > Torreya > Torreya grandis. The sequence goes on along the minus strand of JARHVA010004720.1, from coordinate 473,204 downwards.
TGTGCATATTGAAGTGGTTATAATAAATATTTTAAGTAAATATATTTATAGTGGGGGTGAATTAGTTCCCTTAAAACATTCATTAAATTTTACTTATCATCCATGAAGCATTCATTCACATACAAATATTAGCCAATTCATAAAGAAGCATCTACAAAAAGAATATAACATAAGAACACAAGATATATGTGGGAAAAATTGTTTGGGGATAAAAAATAAAATAAAAATATTTTACTACATTTATATAATAAATTAATAAATATTTAGTGAGGCACCAATTGCACAAGGAGCACCAACCCCTTCACTAGTCAAGCACCAATTCAACTAGTCCTTAAGTAAGCACCAACTTGAAAGGAGGACCAATCCCTTAGGTAACTCAGTAAAAAATAAGTAAAATAGAATATATGAACACATTTTTACACATATTTATCACTAAAATAATGATTACCGCCTTTTTTTCTTTTCTCACTCTTTAATCTTTCTCGAATAGCCTATTAGGCCTCTTCACTCAACTAGCCCACTTCTTGGTAGAATTAGGTCAAATTAACTTTATCATCATTTATATAATCATTAGTATATATTAATTAAATAATGATAATTAATATATAATTTTTTAAAATCCCTTTACCTATTTTCAAAAACTCTTTGTCATGCACTTATATCCTCAATATTCTAACTAGTCAAATTAGGCCTATTAGACCTTATTTTTATACTTGACTCTTGCTCTCACCCATCTTGGTAAAATAAAAACATCATAATAATTTTATAATAATTTTAATAAATAAAAAAAAAAACATTTAAAAATTTAAAAAACCATTACATATGTTGGTCATTACCCATAAGGATAAAAACCACCACTAGGCCTAATAGAGACCTAATGCAATTAGGCCTTCTCAAAGCACACATTATACTTTGGTCACATTAGAACACCTTGAGAATAAAAAAATGGATTAAAAAATTCATACACAATTAAATTATACCCATTTTAATCTAAAATTATGTCCCCAATACCATTTATCTCATATCACTCCTTGAACCATACCATAAGATTTACTCGCAATTAGACCTACACACTGCCAAAAAGTCTATCTTTAATATCTATAGTATACACTCAAATTTGACACATAAAAACATTAAAAAACCATATTTATATAACATAAAAAATCTTATTATAATAAAAAATTAAATTATATCTCAACATATATGGAAAAAAACCTCAAACTGATCACTTTCATTCGCTCACTCAGAACTGTAAATAGGCTTCAAAACCCACTCAAGAACCTTTAAATTTTATCACATTAATAGGATTTTATAATGAATAAAAATAAATTAAAGTTAACCTATGATACCTATAAAACAAATTCATATTTATTTTATTCTTAAAATCTATGCATAATGACTTAGGAACATCATTCTCACTCACACACAAAAAACTGCCTATAGCTCCAAAACACAGTCATGAAAACCAAGACTTAAAACACCTGTGTGAGTACTTATATGAAATTAAAAATGGTTTATATGATCCTTAAAAATAATTATAACATATTTAAATATATATATTACAAGTTTAAATATCAATATTGGTCTTACAAACTAATCTCATGTTCTTAACCTACACAAACCTCATTGTGTTAGACATGTCACTTTAAAAATAATTTTTTTCTTGTATATAAGCATCAAAAAATATTATATTCAAGGGTAAAATGTGATTTATGTATTTAAAAATAACCCCATTTATTTTTATCCATCCCTAATCCATTTTAACCCATCCCTAATCTCATTCTCACTTTTGCCTAGTTTTCTCACTATCTTCCTCATCAGGCCTATTTAGAGATAGGTCAAATTCCATGAATAGATTAGAATATTTAAGGTATGAAACCTATTAAAAAAATTATGTGGTAAAAAAAAAAGAATCACACATCATCCTACAATAATTTTCATACTTTTACTTGGTCAAACCTACTTGCTGCATCAAAAATTTGAGAAATAAAGGGTTTCCTATAGCTTCCACTCACTCTTCTAATAGAACAATGCCACTTGGAAAAACTTTGAAAAGTAATCTACATGTTACAATAATCAAAATTTGTCAAATAAACTATTATACTCCATTTCCAACAAGATATTTCATATCATGTCATTATTAGGGTTTTAGGAGGGTTTAAACTACCTTCCATTCATAGTAATAATTCATAAAGGATTGCCACTCAAATCCAAAACCAATGCCAAGAAATTTGAGCTAGGAACATCCCAAACTTCCATGAAATTCTTAGGATCTCATGCAAAGGTTCCATGTGCCAATGAGCATAATAAAATTCTTTTCAATCTTGTTATACCTCATTCTATACACATATAAAAACCTCAACATCAATTTTCATGCTTTTTCCTTCAAAATTTGAGCTCAAAACTAGTCAAATTTTTTGACATAACCTATCACATCTATAAAAATTCTCTTATGAAATTTGGCATCTTGGGAACTTAACTTGACCCCTCATCAGGCCATATTAGGTCTCTTTAGACATTAGGCCTTAAACTACCAGTCATACTTAGGCCTTGAACACACCTTGAAATCTATTACACTGATCTCAACACCTCATACTCATGTAATACAACCTCATAACATGCTCACACATTACCAATCATTTTCTCGCATGTCTCATACTACTCACCTCATCATGCTACCACATCTATACCTTACCAATAGGTTACAAAGACTAAGCCAAAAATTGACATAAAAACCTCCTCTAAATGATTATATACCTTATACACATGTTTATACAGTGTCAAACATCTTCTCACAATCTCTACCATTGATTTGTATTCATGATAACACCTCAAGACTTGTCATTAGGTCAGGTAGAGTTTAGGACTAGTCTAGTTGCATGCTTAAGATTAAGACCATACCCCAAAATATTTACCTTGAAACTTTCTTGAGTGTTTCAAAACTTCATATGCATGTTTGGGAAAGCTTAAACATCCACTCATAACTATATGTATCTATCTTACTAGACCTCCATCTTCACAGATATGCTCATGATAGGACAATGCTCCTTAAGACTAATGCTCAAAAGTATGCTTACCTTGTATCTTAACTTTGACCTTGACATGTCATCAACCTCAAAAAAATTACTAGGTTTCCTTAAAATTCTCTCTCAATAGATGAACAATAGGTTTCCTTAAAATTCTCTCTTGTCAAAAGACTCTTTGTCACATACCACTTCACCATGCATGCCATCAAATTTGACATTAACATTAATGACCTTCATCTTGTCCTTAACATCAATGACAACATCAATGCCACAACACAAAAAACAAGAATTTAGCCCAATAAAAACCAATATCCTAACCTTGTGAAGGGCTCAATATCACTATTTTGACTTTAGACTCCTCACAATCCATGAAATCTCCTTATCTCACCAATGTGACTGGTTTAATCTCCTTTACACCTGACTATAGGTGAGAGTTGTAAGAAGGAATTATTGTGTAATGTTTCCAACTATATTTTACTCCATAAATTTCACTCTTGGGACTCAACCTAAAAAATATAAATTGGTAACCATTTTTAAGAGAGGTTGGAAGCAACAAATCTCCTTTGTCTTAAATACCAAAACAAGAAAATAAGCATTATAACTATTAAAACCTTGTCTATAGATTAGAAATGGAGTTTCTAACTAGTAAAAGAGATTTTTATGCTAGATAATTCACACCACACATGCAAACTAAGTTTAATTTAACATGAAAAGGAAAACAATGTCATAAAAATCCATGTTAAAAAATTTATATGTATAGACTAATCCAACATAAGAGAAAACTATAGGCCATGGGTTTGTGTAGGTAGAAAATAGTCACTAATACTCTTTAAAATGGTTCATGAAGCATAGGACACTAGTCCTCTAAATATTTACATGTATTTGTAGTAGACAAAGAGTAATATCATCCCTCAAGAGCATTTGATCCAAGTCACCTCCTCCTATTCATACCAAAATGAAACCAGTTGACCATTTCTATTTGTCTAGGAGAGTGATAGTGAAGTTAGAATTATTTTTTCAATTTTTAATCTTGTTAAATCTGCCCAAACATGGAAATGAGTTATGAGAAGCTAAAGGGACACTGCTAAAATATCCACATGCTAGATATGTTATATAGGTTGTATAATAATTGAAAACTACCATTTTTCCCATTGATCTTCTTGTTTTGACATTACACCTACATTTTTTTAGTTCCATAATAGTTTCTCTAACATATTTTGACATGGGGGACATTGAATATTCCTTTGAAACACTTGGAAAAACCTTTCCTATTATAAAAACTATATAAGTCTAATTAATGACCCTAAAGTGGCCTAGAATGACTTAAGACTAAGGGTAGATACCAAACATGACCAAGGATAAAACCACATTAATTGACCTTACTAGGACCATGGTACACAATTTTCACCCTAGGGGACCCTATAACAAGTTTGAATATATAGGGGGTTGACCTAATTTGACTTGTGGTCAAAGTAGTCAATAGGTAGATTGTCAGAGTTCTAGTTTCTTTAGATTTCTAAGGGTTATCTACATGTAATCATATCATAAGCTCAAGACTTGTTAAGAGGAAGGTCCAAAACTAAAATATAATAGAGACTTTGGAGGGCTAAGATTCATCCACATGGTGTGATCTCATTAACCCATATATTATCATTTGAAAGTATAATGTCAAATTTATATGAACCCTGGAGCCTAGAGATTACTCCACATAGCAACATTCCATATTTATGGTGATTTCAAGATAAGTACACATTTTAAATTTCAAATAATATTAGATCCAATAGAACATTCGAAGTGGTAAAATATAATTAATTCATAGTCTATCAAACATACAATGCAAAATTAAAAAGGCTAAAGACCCCTAGGTAAGTGAGATTGAAACAAGTGTTATAATATCAAAGATTCACAACCACAATACCAATTCAAGAATTGATAGCTAGGCAAAGGTTGATACATTATTAATGGACATGTTTCTCATGATGATGATTAAACATTCATCATTAAAAAAACTTCCATATGGAAATGAATACCTACCAAAGCTGAATTACAAATTTCAAATCAAAATGAGAAACAAATCTAAAAGTTATTTTTACTTTAAATTTGCATGAACTGGCCATTCAAGTCTCAAAACTTAAGAAATATAGGTAAAATATCAAGGATATCAAATCATTTTTCCATTAATAAATGAACTACAAACCATGAATTAGAGCCACAAATTTATCAAAACCCCTAATTTTTTTACTAGAAAATTTGTGAATCAATACAATTAGCTTACTAGAAAATTTATAGTATAACAATAGATTCCTCATATTGAGCATCTAACCACCCTCCCTCTCAATATTATATTATAGGAAGGACTGAGTATTTGACAAATGAACATTACCATTTCCTCATTAATTTTCTCTCTAGGATGAGTTGGACAACATATAACCATACTCAACCTAGGACCAATTGGATGAGGATAGGAAAAGATATTTAAATGATATTTTAATAGTCAAAACAATGGGGTTGCATAATATAACAGTGAAATTTGAGGTGTTTCTATGTATAAAACTACTTAGAGATTTATTCCTTTATGGTACTATTATTGGGGATTGCTTATATTTTAGGCTTCATAGGATTGTGGTAACCTATATTTATGGGGAGGCCTTTGAAAGGTATTTGCACCTGCCAATGCCTAAAATAACTTATAACCAGGTTACAACCAATTCTTGGTTAGAACATAACATAGTCAAAGGTAAACTCAAGTAATGGCTAGGGAAAGGTGAAAAATTGAACATTCAAGGACTTATTTCCTTGGTTTCTATTTCCACAAAATATTTCACCCCAGAGGAGGTTTTTCAAGCCTAATCTAAGCTTATATTAGAGGTAGACCTCTAGGTTTAAGGGCTAGCTCCCTAGATTGATCTTTGAATGCTTATCACCTACACTAAATATTTGATTAGATGAAAAGGGATAGAAGTAGACATGAAAGTAATCTAATATAAGGGGGTGATACACAAAAAATATCTCCACATGACTACCATACAAGTGCACTATGAGACATGACATACAACACTAGTCTCAAAATCTTGAATTACTCTAACATTAGTATTTCAAACATAGAGGCGATATGCAACTACTCAAGGTAAGTGAACCAAATATCATTTGTAGACACTAAGGATACTTGTACACTTTAAAATAGACCAATACACTTTAAAACACTTCATGTGACTTGTTAGAGTGGGAATAACTTGCATTAAACATGAAAGGATTGAGAGAAAACAATGACAGATGTGAATCACTTGACTTTTCACTATACATCACTTCACATACTTAGACAAGATAGTTGGTGAACTCAAAACCAGATTGCATATCTTATTTCAAAGGCAAAGCACAATATCAAATTATCAAGGCTTCACCATACCAGGTGTAGAATTAGAATACAAGAGCCAAAATGGCTTACATTATAGAATGTGAGAAGAGAGAGAAGAAAGTGGAATGCTATATGTCAAGGCATGAAAACTAGTTACAATGTATAAGGATGAAGTGGAGAATAGATATCTAAAAATTCTTCTTGGACAAATGTCCACCTAAATCATAATAACTCTCCAAACTTGGCATAGAGACCTTCAAATGCCTTCTTGAAACTGAATTCATGATTTGGCATATTTTGATTACTCAAAACTAGACTAGGGATAGTTGACACATGTGAAATATATTAGGGGGGTTAGAAACATATCATAATAGTCACCAGATGTGTCTCTAATTTCTAGACATCTTTTGGACACCTGTTCTTATCATCTGTAGTAATTCATTATCCCTCTTCATCTCATTCTTCACATTTGTCATCCAAATGTACTTCAATTTCTTAGTAAAATATATTTAATAGGTTTTAATACACCTATATATAGTCCCATTTCCTTCTAATCCATTAATTAGACTTTAAAAATGTCCAAAAACCAACTTCTCATTCCCACATTCAATAATCACTCTCCATTTTCACCATCTACCAAAGATTGCATGAGATGAATGAATTATATTAAGTCTTTCCATGTCCATAAGATATGAGAAATGGATATAGGAAGTTTGGATAGGTCCCAATTGACCTCCCCAAATGATTCTTGACCTTCAAATCATCTTTGTACCTATAAAACACATAAAAACATGTAAGAAACACTATTTTAACCTTATATGTACAAGTAGGGTAGATACCAACTGGATGGGAAGGAGCATAAGAGAGTCCTATAAAATTCAAAAATGGTTTATAGACAAAAATACTCCCTCTGAGTGGATCTTCATTAGTATTTCCTTCATCAGGTTATAATTAAGGGTTTATGAGGTTTTAGACTCTTAAGGATTGTTCATGAAATCTTGATGTCCAACCTCCCAAAAAACTCCACAAATTTCAAGCTTAAGACCCTATTCAAATGTACCCAACTCCTTGGGTCACCATGAAACCAATCCATATAGATGTGATTACTTGAGATTAGCTTATCAAGTTCTTGATTGTATTCTAGACACCCTTATCATCAAAATAAGTCAAAATGACCAAATCTGTATGATCCTCTACAAAATAATGGATCCAAACAACCTTATACATTTCCCCAAAAGTTTTAAAATATTTGGAAAGGTTCATTTGGTCTTAGAAATGAGATTGAGCCACATTAGGGATTTAGGCCTGACTATGTTCATGGCCTAAAACCACCCTATGTGATTTCTAGTACCTCTAGGATACTATTTATGTTTTATAATTTTAAAATAAACATTATACACCATTATATATCATCTCAAGAATATTCATGTTGTCCTCCTACCATCTACAACAAATTTTTCATCTAGACTGACTGGGAGTGCCCTCTAGCTAAGACAAAATAGAGGGAATCTCCCTTATTTTTCATACCATTTTGAAGTCATTAATGATTAATTAGGTCTTAGTGACTCTATATACAAATTTTCATAGTTATATCACATCAATAAACCCTTAAACTCTTTGAAACCCTAAAAATATATTTCTCAAATGATGACTATCTATAGGGTTTATTAGTGTAGTTTTTTATTTTTCCCTATTATTTAATTAAGGAGATCATATTTGTGCATACTTGGAGTTTTCCTACATTTGTGGGATAGGCTAGCTTATGTGGAGATGTGTGTCATAGATGTGTCATAGGTGTCATAAGAATGTCATAAGTAACTCCCTTGATGGGAGTTACTTCTCTATTCTTAGCACCTTGTCACCACCTTTCATGGAGGAGTTACAGTCTATTCTTGGGGTGCCTTGACCACTTTTTGTGGAGGAGTTACTTATGTGCTCTCCTATATGTATTCTTCAATTTGGCCATCTCATGTTAATCAGATATTGGGTTTTCTCCTATTTATCTTATGCAATTTATCTTCTTGTATGATTTCAAATTGCTTTAGCATCTATGTGATGTGCACTAGCTTCATCTCGTGAGATCACGTCTCCATTGCATTCACATTATCTGAATTCTGATAACAATTCTGATATGGTATCAGAGCCACCCCAGTAATTGTGTGTCTAGTTATGCTATTAGTTTATTATGAAATTGATTTCTTAGTATTTTTTTGTTTAACTCCGTTGCATTTGAGAATTTTGGTAGAGTTTCATGAAAACTCATGTAAATCCATATGGAAATCTATTTAAAAAAATTACTTCTGTTGAGTTTCATTTAGATCTCCCTTTAGATATCTGAGTTAAAATTTGCCAAGACATCTTGTATAGATCTATTATGTCTACAGTAAGGAAATTTGTGGAAATATCAGTAGCTTGGCATCCTTTTCCAGCAGCTTGGTGTCCATTTCCAGCAGCTTGGCGTCAATTTCTAGCAGCTTGGCATCCATTTCCAGCAGCCTGGCGTCCTTTTCCAGCAACTTGGAATCTTTTTTTTCCTACATAAACTTTGTCTCTTCCCTGCTATGCATTGAGATCTATCAGGTCTACAGATTCAATATTTTTTTGCCCAACAAAATCAGAACTGCACCTTTTTTTGGTAAGAGAATTCTGCCAGCCTATTTTTTTTTGAAAATGGCGCCCCTTCCTTGTTTGGCATCCCATGTGGGCCATTAAATACTTGGCCATCCACTTCATTATATCTTTTACTTTGTTGTTTTAGTTAAAATTGACTTGTCAAAAAAAAAATAGTCAATTTGACTGAATATGAAGTATTTTAGACAATTTGGAATTTTGGGGGTTTAAACTTAAACTTGTATCTTCGCCTGTCGAAGACGAAGGGTGAGGCCCGGGTTGGTAGGAGGATAATTCCCGCTCACAAAGAACTCATTTGGATTCTTAACTTCGTGTCGAATCTAATGAGTGTTTGGAAGGCCACTTTCTCAAAACAGGCATTTTTTAATGTTTTAGTGCTTTTTTTGCAAAAACACTAGTTTACGAGAAAATTGAATCTTTAATATCTTATAAACGGTAGCTTAGATTTGGGTGCCATTTTTTCCAAAAGTGTTTATATTTAAATTATCTTCAGTGTAGGCTTGTTATTTGTTAAAAATGTACTAGTTTATAAAGTACCTAAAATTTGGGTCTCCCAGGATGCATTTTCGGTTGAGTCCAACGTCTTGTTTGCTTAAAGTCTTGCACTGATTTCTCTAAGATGCATTCTTAGCAGAGCCTGACATCTTTTGATCATGCAATTGCATATTTGGGGGGGGCTCAACATTTTGGTGGGGGGTGTTTGCTTTTCACACCTTGCAAATATTTGCTTTCATTCTCCTTTCTGCATAAATTCACAATTTGCAATCAACACAACTTCACCTAAATTCAAATTAAAATGGATTATTTTCAACTTAAACCCCTAACACCCTTTAACTATCATGAATGGAAGGTTAAAATTTCAATCATTCTTAGAAGCAAAGGGTTGGATAGGATCACCATGGGTACTGAAGTAGAACCTAGCACTTATGCTGAAAAGGTCAAGTGGTACAACCGTAGTGATGAAGACTATAGATTACTAAGCTTGTCCATGTCTCCAAAAATTCTCTTCTATTTATAAATTTCCAAGACTCCCAAAGACATATGGGACACCTTAGAACTCTTATTTGGGAAGCTTGAAGAGATGAGAGATTATGAGCTTGAAAATGAACTCCTAAGTCTAAGTCCTAGAAACTTTGACACCCTATAAGACTTCCTCACTAAGTTTAAGGCCCTTAGATTGCAATTGAAAGAATACGAGATAGAGAAGAAAGATGATTAACTCATCCTTTCTATTCTCTCAAAGTTAGGTCCAAGTTATTCAGTCTTTGTCTCCACTTTCCATGCCACAAAAAGTGCCCTTGGCACTACATGGAAAATGCCTTCTTTGGGTTCATTCATTGCCAACTTGACTAGGGAGCAAGATAAACTGATCGAAATGGGCATAATGAAGTCTACTCAACCCCAAGCTTTGATAGCTATAAATGGTAAGGATAAGACTTCAACAAAGGAGAAGAAGAAAAAGAACAAGGACCAGGAGAAGAAGAAAGAAAACAACAATCCTACCAAAAACAACACTGAGTCTTCATCCTCCAATGCTAAACCTAAGAAGGAGAAGGTTAAGTGTGCATATAGTAAAAAGATAGGGCATGATGAACACAAATGCATGAAGAAATAAATAGATCACCTAACTCATCTTTTAGAGAAGCACAACATAGGTGTTCATGAGTCCATCAAGCAAAATTCATCTACCCAAGATTCTACCAAGGCAAAATGCAAGGGTAAGGAGAAAGAAAAGGGCAAGGCCCTTATAGAAACTACAGCTTCTACAACATGATGGGTCATTGATTTAGGTGCTTCTCACCATATGGGCTCTTCACTAGTTGAGTTTTTATCTTTAGAGCCTTGCAGCATGACTTCAATTAGTTTGGGTGATGACACATCAGTTTTTGTTGTGGGGAGAGGGTCATTTGAAATGGAAGGAGGAACATTCAATAATGTTCTAAGTGTTCCTTCTCTTTTAACCAATCTCCTATCAGTGTACCAAATCACTCACATTGGTCGGGAAATGAGAGTTGAGTTTTCACTAGATTCAGTGGCTATCTAGGAATTGCATAGTGATACTACAATGGTAGTGGGTAGGGCAGATCACCAAGTAAGGTTATACACCTTCTCACATTTTGCACCAAATTCTTCTCCAACAGCATTGCTGACTCATTCAGATGTAGTTATCAAATTGTGGCATGAGCGGTTTGGCCACCTTAACTATCGCTACCTTGAGCAAGTTTGCAAACATGACATGGTCATTGGATTGCCTCGTGTCCAATTCTCAAAAGGACTTTACAAGGGGTGCTCCCTTGGGAAGCATCCTGAAGCAAAATTTGACAAAGGCAAAGCTTGGAGTGTTAAGTTGTGGAGCTAAAAGCTTCAACTCCTTGAAAATAGAAGGAACAAAAGGTTGCTGAGATCCAGGAGCACCGGCGTCGGTAGCAGGACCGACGTTGGTAGTGACCAGTGCAGGAGGTAACTGGTGACGACAGAGAGTCAGTCGATGTCGGCAGAACCAGGCAAGCAGGGACCAGCGTCAGTCGCCTGTGTGTTCCAGAACTATTCGTTGCATGGATAGTTAGTTAAGTGAATGAAGTGTTTGCATGTAAAGGCCAGTTAGAGTCTTAAGCTGCATGGATAATTGTCTAAATTAAGAGTCTAAGTTATTTTTTAAGTTTGGGATTTATTTATAGACCCATTGGCATGTATTGTATATGTATGAGTTGATAAGGAAGGCAAGGAAGTTCCTTCTAAGTGTAAGATCATTAAGTTACAGGTTGTTGCAAGCTCATAAGAGATCTACATGTGTGAATATGGTCTGTTGAATTGCAAGTTGCAAGTTCATGGGAGATCAACTTGAAGTACTATAGAGTGCTTGGTGAACTGGCAGGGTTATTACTGACTGGTTGGAGAGGTGAACACCAATTCTGTGTGTGAGTTGGTTATTGGGACCATTTTTGGTAGGAGAGTGTTGAAGAAGAATTACTGTACACTTGAGGTGTGGGAAGCCTTTGTAAGGTGGAAGAGTGTGGCGGCTCTTTATTGTATTCTTTTCTGTAAAGTGTTAATACAAGATAGTGTATTGTCTCTCATATTCTGTGCTATTGGTGAGTTCTAGTTACTTGTATTTCTGGTTATTTTTACATTTATAATTGCTTATATTTTGGTAATCATATTGTGCTCTATCTGAGGAGCAAGATCCTAACAAGAGGGATCAGGACAAAGTGTGTTTGTTCTTGTGATCCCCCCATCAAGTGGTATCAGAGCTTTTGGTTGGGATGCTAACAGATTGGATTAGATCTGGTTAGTGTATTTTGATTACAGGTTACTCACAGGGTTTCTATTTGAGTGGGAGTTGAGCAATGGCAAAAGACAGTAAGCTACGAATGGAGAAGTTTAATGGCAAGAACTACCAATTGTGGAGGATGCAGATTGAGGACTATCTGTATCAAAAAGATTTGTACTTATCGTTGGGTGGGGTTAATTGCAAACCCTTGAATATGAAGGATGAAGAATGGGAGGTTCTTGATCGGAAGGCTCTGGGATCTATTAAATTGAGTCTTGCATCATCTGTGATTTCTAGCTTATCACAGTGTAAGACAATGGTGGAGTTGATGGAATCTTTGGCAAATTTATATGAAAAACCCTCGGCTTCTAATAAGGTATTTCTTATGAAGCGTTTATTTAATTTGCAAATGTTGGAAGGTGGATCTGTTCATAGCCATCTTAGTGATTTCCATGGTTTGGTAAACCAGTTAAGTTTAGTCAATATTGTATTTGATGATGAAATTAGAGCTCTCTTAATCTTGTGTTCATTACCTGAAAGTTGGGAAGGTTTGGTAATGGCAGTTTCTAATACTGTGTCTCCTTCAAAAGTCTTAAAAGTGGATGATGTTGTGAGTGTGATCTTGAATGAAGAGATACGCAGGAAAAGCACAGGTGAGTCATCAGGGAATGCTTTGAGTGTTGAAGGTAGAGGAAGGCAAAGAGAGAAGATAGAGCGTGGGAGATCAAGGTCCAAGATAGACAGGAGATCCAAGTCCAGGTATGGCAGAATAACCTGCTAGAAGCGTGGAAAGCAAGGGCACTTAAAGAGAGATTGCAGATCGATGAAGATTAGCATGAAGGACATGAAGAAGAAGCAGATGTTACAGATTACGCTGCACGGGATGCTCTGGTATGTTCTTTGGATAAAGTAGAATCTTGGGTTTTAGATTTTGGTGCCTCTTTTCATGCATCCCCACATAGGGAATTTTTTCATGAGTATGTCTAGGGAGACTTTGGAGAAATTTGTGTAGGGGATGGTAAGCCTTGTTAGATTGTTGGCAAAGGGAAAGTGAAGTTGAAACTGCAGACAGGTAACACATGGGTGTTAAAAGAGGTCATGCATGTCCCAGTTCTGGAGTGGAATTTGATTTCTATAAGAAGTTTGGGTGATGAGGGTTGCACAGTAAATCTCACAGCGGACTCTTGGAAGGTTACCAAGGGTACACTTGTTGTAGCTAGAGGTAAGAAAGTAGGTACACTTTATCTATCTACTTGTATTACTAATTCTCTTTTTGGGTTATCTACTTCAACTGTAGATTTAGAGATGTGGCCTAATAGGCTTGGTCACATAGATAAGAAGGAGATGCTTGTTCTTGAGTCAAAGGGTATGCTTTCGGATTTGGAAGGTATGGATCATGATTTCTATATGCAGAAGAAGAAGGTGACGTTTCTTGAGGAATCTGATGTTAGTGACAAGAATAGGAAAGCCTTGGTTTTCAAGGAGAAGGTGACAGACAGAGTTTAGCACAAGATGCAGAAGAATTTTGAGCAGAGCAAGGGTGTTTTGGACAAGGATTTGATCCAAAAAGAGCTCACAAGAAAAAGTCAGGTCTCACTAGAAAAACACAGAGACCGACGTTGACAAGAAAACCAACGTTGGCATCTAGATAGACACCGACGTCGGCTATGTGCAGCCCGATGTTGGTGACTCAGGGCAGATAACTATCGGCGTTGGCCAGGGAAATCGACGTTGGCAAGGTGGCAGTCGTAGGGAACTGACATCGGTCGGGTGCAGACTGAGATGTGACTGGCATCGGTTACTGAGATGAATTTTGGGTGGACAACAAGCTGTCAAGGTGTCTTAAGCGCCCATATAGAGGACTGAAGGTGTAAGTAAGTTCTTAAATTTGCCATTTCCCTTATTTACACTACTTGTTGCTCACTTATGGCATAGGACCAAGAAGTTATTGAAGAAGCAGAACAGGTAGATCTAGGAAACAGTGGGAGCTTGGCATGGATGAGGATGTGATTCCTTGGAGGAGAACCAAACAGGGGTTTTGGGTAGAGTTACCAGTTGGAAGTAAGCACTGAGAGATGAATGGATGTTCAAGATGAAGAAGAGCAGAAATAGATACATGAGACGGAAGATCGGGGTATATGGTCTTGTATAGCTGCAGGGCAATGGAGGTTTGATCATTGTGTTTCTCTTTACCAGATTGGATAATATTAGATACATTATCCTATTACTGTATGATGTGCTTGTTGTAGGGTTACATATATAGGGTATTGTTGAACTAAAGGTAAAGCTAGTTTAGAGGGATGTCATGGAGAATCTGAGAGCAGCAAGATTCTTTGGCATGAGTGTGTTCCAGAGACATGGTAGGTCACATGTTGACTTTGTTTTAGGATGATTGTGTGAGACCGGTGAGCACGCTGATGGTTGGATAGTTCACAGAATAGGTTCTTGATTCAAATAATGAGGTTGAGTGCATGGTATGTACTAAACCTAAGTTTTCCCAAGCAGTGGGAGTTGTCACAAGTTTGGAGCCAATCTGGGAGATAACCATTAGAGGGCAGTTCAGTGGATTCTTACAGGGACTAGCAGCAGGTGCACATGCTATGCAAGTTCAGGTTATTTTCTACATGGTTGTAGATGTGGATGTGGCAGTTGATTTGGGTGACAAGTTTTGCACCATGGGATTTGTGGTGGTTGTTCTTCAAGAGTGATCTTGAGGAGGGATATAAAGCCAAGGGAATAAACTAGATTGAGTACAGGTATAGGTACAGGTTGCAGCTATTTATCTCCAAGTGGGAGATTGTTAAGTTATGGAGCTAAAAGCTTCAACTCCTTGCAAACAGAAGGAATAGAAGGTTGCTGAGATCTAGGAGCACTGGCATTGGTAGCAGGACCGACATCGATAGTGACCAGTGTAGGAGGTAATCGGCGATGACAGAGAGTCGGCTGACATCAGCAGAACTAGGCAAGCAGGGACTGGCATCGGTCGCCTGTGTGTTCCAGAACTGTTCATTGCATGGATAGTTAGTTAAGTGAATGAAGTGTTTGCATGTAAAGGCTAGTTAGAGTCTTGAGCTACATGGATAATTGTCTAAATTAAGAGTCTAATTTATTGTTTAAGTCTGGGATCTATTTATAGACCCATTAACATGTATTGTATATGTATGAGTTGATAAGGAAGGCAAGGAAGTTCCTTCTAAGTGTAAGATCATTGAGTTGCATGTTGTTGTAAGCTCATAGGAGATATACATGTGTGAGTATGGTCTGTTGAATTGCAGATTGCAGGTTCATGGGAGATCAACTTGAAGTACTATAAAGTGCTTGGTGAACTGGCAGGGTTATTACTGACTGGTTGGAGAGGTGAACACCAATTCTGTGTGTGAGTTGGTTGTTGGGACCGTTTTTGGTAGGAGAGTGTTGAAGAAGAATTACTATACACTTGAGGTGTGGGAAGCCTCTGTAAGGTGGAAGAGTGTGGCGGCTCTTTATTGTATTATTTTCTTTAAAGTGTTAATACAAGATAGTGTATTGTCTCTCATATTTTGTGCTATTGGTGAATTCTAGTTACTTGTATTTCTAGTTATTTTTGCATTTATAATTGCTTATATTTTGGTAATCATATTATGCTCTATCTGAGGAGCAAGATCTTAAAAAGAGGGATCAGGACAAAGTGTGTTTGTTCTTGTGATCCCCCCATCATGGAGGGCTTCACAACCTTTGGAGTTAGTCCATAATGATGTATTGGGACCCTTTCCGAAACCATCTTTCATAAGGGCCAAGTACATCATCACTTTCATTGATGATTTCTCTAGGTACACTTGGATATATTTTCTCAAACAAAAGTCTGAAGTGTTTGAAAAATTTGTAGACTTCAAGGTTCTTGTTGAGAAATAGAGTGAGAAATCCATCAAGGTTCTTCAAACTGATAATGGAGGGGAGTATGTCAGCAACAAGTTTGAGCAATTTTTCACCATAGAGGGGATTGATTTGTAGGACATAGTCACTTATATTCCTTCATAGAATGAGGTTGTCAAATGCAAAAATAGGTTCTTGAAAGAGATGGGTAGCTGTATGATTCACTCCAAATACTTAGCACCATAGTACTTGGCCGAAGCCATCAATTGTGCTTGCTACATTCAAAACATGGTTCCTTATAAAGCTTTAAAAGGGATAACACCCTTTAAAGCTTGGCATAAAAGGAAACCTGATGTTGAGCACCTTAAGGTTTTTGGATCCCTAGCCATGGCCCACATACCAAAAAAGAAATGCAAAGCTATGGAACATCAGTCCAAGCCTTACATCTTTGTAGGATATTTAGATGGTATTAAGGGGTATCGCCTTCTAGACCTGATCACTCATGAGTTGTTCATTGAGAGAAGTGTCCACTTTCAGGAGAGTCCTAGAGACTCAACACTTGACACTTTTTCTCCCTCATCAGATCTACTTCTTCATGATGATTCCTCATCAAATTCAGATTAGCCATAGCAGGTTCTTGAGCCATAGACATTTTCTTCTTCTTCAAGTTCAGACAGTGAGGACAATGATGTAGAGGCATCCACCTCTAGTCAGTTAGAAGATGAGGAGTTAGCCCCTGACTCACCCACTTTTGAGCCACTTTGGGCCATACAGACACTTGAGAGTGCTGGAACTTGGGTAGGAGATCTCATAGATGACAAACATACTAGGGGTGATTTTTAGAGAGATCTACATGCCCTCTTTGCTTTAGTTTCAGATCCACAGACTTCTTGAGAGGCATCAGGGGTACTTGAGTGGGATAGTGCTATGGAGGAAGAATATTCTTCCTTAATCAAAAATCACACTTGGGATTTGACTTCACTTCCTAAGGGAAGAAATATGGTTCGATGTAGGCGGATATATCAGACCAAGTTTACAGTAGATGGGTCGATTGATAAGTACAAGGCATGATTAGTCACCAAGGGTTTCTCATAGGTGGCAGGCATTGACTACTTAGAGACCTTTGCACCCATTGCAAAGATGACTTCTATCTGGCTCACCTTGGCTATTGCCACATCACATGGTTGGGATGTGCACCAGATGGATGTGAAGAGTGCCTTTCTTCATAGAGACCTACAGGGGGAGATCTACATGGATCAGCCACCAAGATTTGTTCAAGATTCTTCCTTAGTATGCAAACATAGGAAATCTATCTATGGCCTCAAATAGGCTTCTCAGGCTTGGTATGCCAAGATGGATTCCTTCTTTCTCATAGTTGATTTCACTAGGTTCCATTCTGACCCCAATGTCTACTTATCATGGCAGGATAATTCGCTCCTAATTTTGGTTCTATATGTTGATGACCTTTTGATCACTGGGAGTTCTTCATTGGCTATTACAGTGAAGGCATCTCTCCAACATAGATTTGACATGATAGACTTGGGTTTGTTGTAGTACTTCCTTGGCATCGAGATCTCACAGTCATATTCAGGGATTTCTCTTGCATAGCCTAAGTATGCTCTTGACTTATTAGCTCAATTTCACATGAGTGATTGCAAGCCATATCTGACTCCCTTTCTATTAGGAGTCAAGCTTGAGGCTGACTATTCTTCACCATTGGTTGATGCCACTCAATATCAGCAACTTGTTGGTAGTCTCATCTACTTGACTCACACCAGGCCTGACATATCATATACAGTGGGACTTATCTCCAGATTTATGCAAGAACCTCATGAGCTACATTGGAAAGCAGCTAAGAGGATCTTGCATTATATACAAGGTTCACATAGATATGGGATTCATTACAGATTTGTCATAGAGGTTGACTTGGTTGGATATATAGATTCAAACTAGGTTGGCAATTCACAGACTCATAAGTCCACTTTTGGTTACAGTTTCTCTCTAGGTTCTAGTCTTATCGGTTGGTCTAGCAAGAAGCAGAATGCTATTGCTATATCATCCATAGAGGTAGATTACAGGGGAGCTATTAATGTATCTACTGAGGCTATTTGGCTTCAGGGGATACTTTCTAAGTTTGGCATTCCTATCAGGCAACCCACCATCATTTATTGTGACAACCAGAGTACCATTCAGATTTGCAGGAATCTAGTTCAGCACCAACAGACCAAGCACATAGAGATTCACATGCATTTCATTCAAGAGCTTATTCATAGTCAGGTCATTAAGTTGATATTTTTCTAGTCTTCGAAGCAGGTTGCAAACATCTTCACCAAACCTTTCACTGAGAGCAAGTTCATTCATCTACAAGCTCTTCTTGGGGTGCAGTCCACATCTGTAGTAACATCATTTTCATGGGGGCCTACTAGCCTCTTCATTTCTTTTATGTCTCTCTTTTGGGGTGGAGTTTTTTCCTACGGGTTTTCTCCTTTTCTCTATCTTATGGGAGATTGCATTTGTACATGGGTACCTCATCAGGCCTAGTTGTAGGAACCCATTTTATATTTCCACACTACCTAGTTGGACTTTTTTATTCATCATTATCTTAACCTATTTCCTTACTCTGATCCTCTTATGAGGTATTTTATTACCTTTTTGAGAGTGATCATCATCATTTGAAAACATCATCAATCTTAGATAACTTCTCATCATGCATTTTCTTTTGATTAGGCTAAGTCCAAGAACTATAGCAAACTATAGGTGTCTATATCAGCCAAGATTAGAGTTTTCTATAGGTATATTCCCATGATATAACCTTGTATTTTATATCCTAAGATCATTTTTATTTAATTGGATCATTCCCACCTAAGTTAATATCCATGCATGTAGGGATCTCAACCTCCAGTCTCTTATCATCAATTCTATGTATGTCTATAGTCAAATTATAGGTAACCATTTAGGAGAGAAATGGTTACTGTAAGTGGTGTTTTATGCTAAAATCTTGTGAATCAAACCCATACATTTCTCTCTGGGAAAATATTTCCATTTATCATCATATGAGGTTAGTTGTTTTTTAGGCTATGTTTTCATTATGTCATGTTGCATAATAAGATTGTTTAGGCATCATAATACTATAGATTACACTAAAAACCTACAATCAGACTTTGCTTGAGTTCGAGATCTATTTACACAATCCTTCCTATAACCAAAGAGATAATAAATTTGTTAAGGCATTTCCCCTATGCTTGTTATTAATGATGAAAACCACTACACTAGTCTATACTTCAAGATATTCCATCATGGAATTATTCTTTGTGAGATGAGATCCCTATTTTGAAGATATTAAGGTAAAATGTCTCAAAAGTAACTTTCTAATTTGCATATATGGTTATCAAGAATACCTTATGGAGGGATGGATTTAAAACTACCTAAATGATATTTTAAATACTTTTAGACCTTAGTAACATCTAAAACATGCTCCAACATCTTCATTCAAATCTATTCAGTCCTTTGCAGAGGCTTCTTGTAGGTGCACATGCAAGATACAAGGTCATGTGTCAAGTTGGGTTCTCACAACCAATATTCAAACCATTTATACATTTTAAAGTTATTATATCCACCTTGTAATACTTATAAAGACTTTTAAACCTCCTCTCTTGTTCAACATGACTGTCTAAACTTCTTTTCACCTGACTATAGGTGAATGTTTTTAGGAAAGCTAACTGCGCATGTATGTGAGTGAATTATTCCTCTAATCATTTATAGTGTTGAGAATATACTTTTAAATAATAAACTTATCATCATGTATAAGTGTAAAACATCATATCCCCCTTTTTCCTAAAGTCACTTATATGAGAATGACCCTGCAATAGGTGAAACACTAGTCTATAACTTCAATGGTGCCCTCCTGGCAAATTGAGATAGTTAATTTTAGTTATTTGACTTATAAAAAGGAAAACATGATTGAGAAAAATTTGAGAAGAAATTACACACTATAAAAACATTTTCAATACCTAGTTTGTACAAACCAATCTAAATAGAGGAGAAAACTATAGTCCATGGGGATGTCAAGGCAGCAAATAGTAGTAGACCTTCTTAGTAATGGTTCATAAAGGAAAATTAACTAAACCTAAAAATATTTCCATGTATTTTAATTAGACAAGGAGAGTCATAATCTATCAAGATCATTTTATCCAATTCACCTCTTATTATCTATATTAGACTCAATCTGATTGATTATTTTTACATGCAAAGGGGAGCATTAGAAAGGCAGAATACTTTTATGTCATTTTTGAGATTTCCAAATTTGATAAAGAATGGAATTAAACTAAGGGGAGTTTAAGAGACACTCTTTAAGTTATCATATTGCCAACTATGTTGCATAGACTGTATAACTCAAAACTACCTAAATTACCACTGATTTTATTATTTTGATGTTACACCTACATTTTATTAGTTCCAAAATAGCTCCTCTGACATATTATAACATGGGAGATATTGAAATACACTTTTTACCACTTGACCCTCTATGAAAACCATACTAGTCCCATAAATGACCCAAAAATGGCCTTAAAATGACATAGGACTAATTAAGATAGATACGACAAAGCTAAAGCATAATGTTGACCTTATAAGACCATGGTACACATTACAAGACCTTAATAGACCCCTATATCAAGTTTTAAACTATAGGGGTTGACCTAATTTAACTTTTAAAATTAGTCAATAGTTCTCATAACTAAATTTAGGCTAGGTATTAGAATAACCATGAATTTTTGAACATGTTGTATGGACTTTATAATATCATTTACGTACATGACTCATGGGTGCCCTTGCTAGACATCATTTTGACTTAAGATATAATTATGGTACTTGGTGAAGTTATTAGTGTTAGGTTCATATCACAGATGCTTTAAATTGATGAAAGGCCATTTGATGATAATTTTAAATGATGTCTTATGTAGTAGATGCAATTATGGTGATAGTGCATACAACCTATGCATAACCCTAAGAACCATCTCTAGAATATGTGAATATCAAGGTATATAATGAATTTTCTATACTACATGTTTATAGGTTTATAAGGGAAATAAATAAAATTGTAGAAGACATATACCCACTAATTTACAAATCCATTTATAAGTGCCCTATGCCTAGGATTTTAGATATCATAAGAAGAAACATTTAAAAAATATGAGACTACTGGTATTATCTTGATTTCACTATGATCAAGATAAAGGGAACTAGGGACTCTCCTCTAAATTTACGTCATTTTATTCCTAACAAGGTGGAAAAATAAGAGATAACATATAAAATATATACAGTGTGGATGAAGATATTAGTTATAAGAACTGAGGGTACTATAAAAAGACCCCTCTAAACATTGGACAAATTTAATACTCATTGAGGAGGCACCTTAATTTAGTTGGAAAGTTTAGGGCCCATTATGGTTTAAGTCAAGAACAATATTGATATTATGACCCTAAAAATATATCAAGGCAATATATCAATGACCTAAGGAAAAAGGGAATTCATATTCCCAACGGTCATAAAATTTTTAAACACAATCAATTTTTTATAAATGCTAAAAATGATTTAGAGGTCTACATTCACTTGAATCAGCATAAGATGCCAATTATAGTGGTCCAAACAATCCAATATGATCCTTAAATTACTAGGGAATGGGTAAATAAAATTATTGGAGGAAGATAAAGCTACAAGCCATTAATGGCCCCAACCTTAGGCAAAATCATCACTAGAGCATGGTCAACCATCCTCTCTACAACAAGTAGAATTTGTCCTATCAAAGGAATGTGCCATGTAAAGGAAGTAAAATCCAAATATTAGTTATTAAATTCTTAATGCACTTAGAATCCCTCAATCATTAGTTAACATCCAATTCCCCTTAATAATTTTGAGGGTATCACCTTCTACAGGTGGACAAGTAGGATATATTTCTTTGGCACCTTTGCCTCCATTAACTATAATTCAACATGTAAGTCTTCATGTATTCTTGGAAATTTATTTTTTTATTATACCACCTTAAATTTTAGTTACTTCACCTCCTACCATTTCTTATATTAATAATCCACCTCCATCTGTTGATATCCCATAATCTCCCATCCTATCCATTTTAGGGCAAGGCCTTATTTATACCCAGTCATCCATAGTAACTTACAATATAAAACCCAAGACTCCTATTATATTTCATTAGAATGTGAAACTATAATAAATAAATAATGAATGTATATTTATCAAAGGGTCACCTCTATATGAGGAATCAAAATGAAAACCAAAACAAATAGATCCCATCTATGTGTTGGATAGTGATGAATAAGGAGAGTGGCTGACTAGAGATGAGTGGTTGTTTGAAGAGGAAATAGAACCTGAAGAGGACACATAATTTTTTTAAGAAGTAGATAAAGATGAGGAGAAAGAAACTAAATTTGGAGATAATAAAATATTAGGAAAAGGGGAAGAGCCAAAATTAATTGAGATAATAATTATAGAAGTTGACGGAGAAGTGGAACAAGAAAATAATGATTCACTATCTACTAAATTATTAGAGAAAGATAAGACATTGGATTTGGATGAAGAATTTATGTTAAAATAATATCATAATCTAGGACTTAATAATGCATATTCAACCACAAATCCAAGTTCCTCCCATGAATCTAGGGTTATAAAATCATCCACTCCAATAGAGACACTAGCTATTGGTCAAAATAAATATATTATTACTAAATAAGAAAGTTAGGTTTTATACGAGGTAATGTTTTCCCTTAGTCCCTCCATTAAAATTATAATTACTCATATGGTCAATGTTAATATACTAGTTTAACTACTACATCCCTATCTCCATTTGAATCATTATAGAAATATTTTTTAGAAACTGAGTTATTATATGACCCTACTCGTATTAAGTAAACTTGGCCACAAACCTCTAATTCTTTTATTTCTTCAACCATTGCCTCAATAATGGTGAAACCATAAGACCATAAAAGAAATTTTCATCTTGAATACTTGGCATATGTTTCTATTTTTAATATATTATCACCACCTAGACCTTCTACCTAATAGGACATTTTTAAAGGCTTTGAAATAGACTAGGTATGTCATGGAGACTACACCCTAACAACACATATTAGATGGAGTAAGGTTAGTCAAACAAATATTCAAGTTCAAATTAAAATAAGTGTTATAAGTTCTTCCTTCAAGATTTTTACCACCACCCACCTCTACACAAACTAGTTAGCCTGGGGAATAAGGAAAACTTATTATCCCTTATTAGGTAAAAGAGTCTCAAGAGTGGAATAAGTATAGGATGGGCCTAGTCCTTAAAAAATTACCAATAATAATCACACATTTTGAAAATAATAATGGTACCATTTAGAGGGTAAGGAAGAGAGATATAGTGGACAAGAGAGGGGAAGAAGTAATATTGGAGTAAAGGGAGAATTTATTTCCCTAGGGACAAAGTAAAAAAAGATCCCCAATGACTCTAGTGAATATGTATGATAATTTTTTTATTTAATGGATAAAATAGGGGAGGAAATTAAATAAAGATATAGAATTTGGGATAAATATAGACAAAGGATCCTGAAAAGCTAGATTATTTATTCTCTAAAAGAGATAAGAGAAAATGTTCATAGTGTGACAAAGATGATATATGACATCCTAAACACTATAACTTCCAGGGGTGAATACCAACCTCAATGAGGAAGGATTTTAAAATTTTGGAATCATTTTAAAGATTTGGAGAAGAGGCTTAATTTTTGAGCATTGTCCCTATTGTTGAGGTTTGGAATTGATGTTGTCATTGATGCCAAAGGTTCTTGAGAAAGGTTTGTATGAGGTCATTAAAGAATGTAGCTATGAGAGAGGATATTGATCAATATTGTAGTGATTATAAGAGTGTAATACATGTGTATTATATGTTATTATGATTTCATGAGTGATTTGAAGGTCAGCATGGAAGGTCCTTATTGTCAAGTGCTTGAACCTAGTAAGTGACTTGAGAAGGTTTGTGTATAGGATGCCTAGTCCTGTACATGAAGTGTTATGATGGATTGGTAATATGAATGGACAAAAGTATGAAATATTGTATTAGGTTGTTGCTCATGTATGTGAGGCATTACATCACCCATATGAGTCTCATGTTGAGCCTATAGGGGTAGGACTTACAGACCTAAATTACACCAAGACCACTTCTAGACCCTACCTAGCGTAATGAGGCAGCATGATCTATCGTCAAGACACATGAAAGATGTAGGGTAGTGGTTGATAATGGTAAGAGGTTTTATGGGTTTTATATGAGTTATTGAGATATTAGATAATGGTTGTAAGGCTAGTTTCAATGACCAATGTGGTTTGAAGGTCAAGCTCTAGAGAGCAAAGAGAGAGATGGTGGTTAAATGAGGTATGAGATTCAGATTTCAAGGTAAGAACATGAATGTGAAAATATTAGTGGTGAGATATATTTTATAGGTGTGTTGACCAAGTTTGAGATCAAATTTTAAAGGTTTAGGATTGAAAAAATGTTTTAAGGTCTCTCGAGTGCACAGGTCAAAGAGTTGTCTACCTAAAAAGATTTTCAAGTGTTTTTTAGCACATATAACCTATGCATGGGAACCTAAGATATTAATTATTTATGGGTAAGGGTCCCAGCTAAAATTTATATTCATTATTTTTTTAATGAGTGGTTAATACTTATGAATGATTTCTAATAGTGGAAGATGGTTTAAACCCTCAAAGAACCCTAATAGTGACCCAATATGAAATAAGTTATTCTAAAGTGATTATAATGGATTTGTATGTATATTTTATTTAATTGAGGTTGTATTAAAATATCCCAAGAATATCTAGGTTTGATTGAGTGTTCAAGTGAGTGAGTAGACCCTACAAAAAAGGCCTTATTTCTCAGAGATTTTTTGTAGTAATTAGAGTTGAATAGGTCAAAGTTGTTAAATTAATGGATACAAAATTTTGATACCTTTAGTTTGTGTCCATCAAGGTTTATATGTAGTTTTTATCCCTTAGGTGTGTTAAATCGGTCATCCAAGTTGACTAGTCGCTAACACGCTTAATGATGAAAAAAATGAGAAACCCAAGCAATAGTGAGAAGATGATTAGGGATGTTTTATCATGGAATAGAGATGAATAAAAGTGCATGGTTATATTTTTAAATAATTTTAGTACATTTTAAATTTGTATATAAGTTTTGGAGATCATTTTATATAGAAAAAAGTTACTCACAAGTTGACTTGTCTGTCTCAATAAGGTTTGTGTATAGTGAGGTTATGAGATTGGTATATAAGACTAATATTTCCATTTCACCATATTATATTTATATATTATAATGGTTTAATTATCTCATAAGATCATACACATGTATTATGAGTATCTATAAATGGTCATATAGGTGATTGAAGGTCATTGTCACCATGATTGTGCTTTGAGGTAAACTAGTAGTTCTGGGTAAACAAGTTATAGTGATGAGTTTGAGACTCTATATCATAAATTAAAGCATTTAATGTACATGGCATTTAATTTTTGGAATTTTATGTCCTATACATTATTTTTATAAGTTTTTTTTTAGTGAAAGTAGTGAAAATGTTAAAGCTAAAATGGCTTGACTGGCTGAGTGAGCTCTATGAGAGAGAAGGTTAACAAATTGGTCTACAAAACCAATAATTACCATTAGAGATTATGATATTTTTGTTTTATTTTTTTTAATTATGTTTTAGGATCATTTTAATGCATTTAATTAATTTAGTGTGTTCTTTAAAGTGTCATAAGTTTCCATGAGTGTGTTTTGAGGCTAGTTGGTAGTTTAAAGTGAACATTTTGAAAAGAAGAGTTTGAGCCTGTATACCCTGAGTTGAAGTATATAGTGAATTTTTTTATGACAATAATGTCATGAAGTTTATAAATAAATTATTTATTTCTATGGTTTTTTATCTAATTGGTTTTTAATCTTTAGTAGTTCAAGATAGACTTTCTAGGTATGCACAGACCTAATTGTGAATAATACTAATGGCATGCTTCAAGTGGTGGTTGGAGTTAAAATATGTAATGGACCTAAGAGGATATTAGTAGGGGTATATTTGAGTGAAATATGAATTTTTACTTCTATGTATGAATTTTTAAAGTGTTCCAAGAAGATCAAAGGGTAATGTGTGCTAGTGAAGGCCTAATTAAATTAGCTCTCCTTAAGGCCTAAAAGAGGTTTTGGTCCTATATGATATTAAAAACATATTAAAATGTTTAATTAATTTTTTTATCATGTCCTAAGACATTTTATATGGAAAATATAAATGGTAAAGTATGTATGGCCAACCGAGAGGTATATGAGAAAGAACCTAGTATAAGAACAAGGCCTAATAGGCCTAATTGACTAGTTAGAGTATAAGTGAGTTGAAGGATATAATACTTTGAATATATAAAGGAGGTATTTTAGACCATCATAATTTTGAAGATAAACTATCATGAAGGTATAATGGGGTTAATATGTATGAAAATCAAGGTCAGATGACATAATCAAATCAAGAAGAGGGTTAGTTGAGTGAAGAGGGCTAGAAGGTAGTTTGAGAGGGATAAGAGTGTGAAGAGATGGTAATCATTAGTTAGTTGAGAAATAAGGTGATATGAAGGTGGTAAAATCAATTATGTGTGTGAGTTGTTGTTGAGTCATCTATGGGTAGGTGCCTCCATGTAATTGGGTGTTTCCTAAAACCTAGCTGGGTTAGTGTTTAACTAGTTGGGGTTGGTTTTCCATGTGAAGTTGGTACTTAAATAAGTTTGATATTTTGATTTCTATGAATTTATTCCATTTGAATATATTAGTGGGTTTTATTAATCTTTAGGGTTTCCCACTCATATGTGTGTTTCTTGTGTTATGCTCATGTGAATGACTCTTTATGCATTGCTATATCCTTGTATTGCTTTGATGGTTTAAGAAATATTAAAGTACATGTGAATGAAATTTTTAAGAGATTGATTCACCCTCCTTCCTCTTAGTCACTATGTTTCCAATAATTGGTATCAGATCCTATTCTTTTAAAATAATTCTAATAACTTGAAAGTGATCCTAAAAAGCACAATATGTCTTATGATCAAAAGGAAGAAGACAACATATATGATGAAGAAGTATACTATGATAGTAAATAAGGAGAAGCTGAAGTAGACCTTAAATTTGAGCTCATAATTTCCCTTGATGATTTCAAGCATCAAAAGAAGACTATTAAGGATCTCAAGAGTCAGTTAGAAGGTGTCAACATAAAGTTTAGGTCAAAGTAAGTTAAGTATGACCAATTGAAGACAGAGTTATATTTTTTAAAGGTTGAGCATGAGAAACTCATAGACAAGATGAAAAAGTTTGAGAGAGAGTGTGGGAAGTCAAAACAAGTCAAGAGTAAAAAAATGAAAATACCAATTATGCAACCCAATGCAATAAAGGATAAGTCATCATGGAACCATGGGAAAATAAGTAATCAGTCAAGAGTAAAGTATAAAAATATTATTTGCTACATTGGTCATAATATAGGACACATTGTAATATTCTACTCTAATAGAGTTACAAGGACCTCAAGATTCAAAAATACATACAAAGATCCTAGAATACATGAGAAGAATCAAACATTGGTATGGAAGCCAAATCAAGTTAGTACTGATCATATTGATCTCAAAATTTAAGATGGACTATTTGGCAAGAAGGAATAAAAGACCAAAGAGGATTACATGCTAGCTAAAATTGCCTTTCACATTCAAGATAAAGGAATGAAATTGTATATAGATAGTGGTTTCTTAATACACATGATAGGAAACAAAAATTAGTTCATCTCATTAAAAAATAATGTTGTAGGAACAGTGAGGTTTGGAGACAACACAACTACAAGTATAGCCGACAAGGGTGTCTTGAGTTTGGACAATGGGAAGACCAAGACACAAAATGTGTTGTATGGGGAAGGTTTGAAACATAACCTACTTAGTGTAAGTCAAATTTAAAATCAAGGACACATATTAAAATTTCATGATAGAGGGTGTGAGATAAGGAGAGCCAAATCAAGAAGGCTATTTGCCAATGTTAAGAGGACCAAGAACAATCGATATGTCTTGAATAAGATAAAGAAGGAGAGATGATTCTAGAGCAAGATATATGAAAGTTGGATATGGCACAAAAATGTTAGGTCACCTAAACTTTGATAGGTTGGTCAAGATTAGAACTAATAAGTCTATGAAGAACATGCCTAAGATCACAAAACCTACAAACATACTTTCCAAGGCTTGTCAACATGGTAAGTAGATTAGAAGAAGGTTAAAGTTTAAGGAGTACTCTACTACAAGACCCTTGGAGTTAATACGCATTGATCTCTATTGGCCTATAATAATTCAAAGCATTCAAGGAGATAACTACTTCATGTTACTCATAGATGATTACACAAGAATGACTTGGGTTGCATTCTTAAAAGAAAAGTGAAAACTTGACAAGTTTAAGGTATTCAAGGCTCTTGTTGAGAATGAGAAAATCAAGTTCCTAAGATCTGATAGAGGATGAGAGTTTTGGTAAAATGATTTTGATGAATTATATGAGGTTCATAGAATAAGGAGATAATTCTCAATAGCTAAGACACTTCAATAGAATGGAGTAGTGGAAAGGAAAGCTAAGATAGTTCAAGAGATGGATAGAACTATGCTAAATGAGTCTATATCATCTAATGGATATTGGAGATAGGTATTAATAACTATAGTATGCATTTTTAATAGAGGATAGATAAGGACTAATGGAAAAAAGACTCCTTATGAACTATGGAAGGGAAGACCTACCAATGTGGGACACTTTAGAGTGTTTAGAAGTAAATGTTTCATAAAAAGAGATGATGAAGACTTGGGAAAGTTTGAGTCCATATCTGATGAAGACATATTATTAGGATAATCATCAATGAGCTCAATCTATATATGTTATAACAAGAAGCTAAAAAAATAGTGGAAAGCACCAATGTGAATATTGATGAGACAAGGAAATCAAACTCATAGTTAAAGGAAACTTTAGAGAATCTAGACTTCAATAATGAAAATGAGACTATAGAGGTTGATGATGAAGAAAAATAAGTTGAAGAGAGACAAGACTCAAAAGGACCCTTAAGATAGATTCAAAGAGATCACCCTGAGTCTCAAATCATTGGAAACAAGAATGCATGTATGCAATCAAGGAGATGATTGGTAAATAATCTAAACCAAGATAATTTTACTATATTTTCCAATATTGAAGTTAATAATCTTATAAAATCAGGAAAAGATAAATTTTGGATAGATGTTATGAATGAGGAGTTAGACTAAATAGAGAAGAATTATACTTGGGAACTAGTTCTTAGGCCTAAAGATAAGAATGCCATTGGCATAAAATGGGTGCTTAAAAATAAGTTTAATAAATATGGAGAAGTCACTAGGAATAAGGATATATTGGTATGCAAGGGATATGTTCAAGTTGAAGGGGTATACTTTGAGGATACCTTTGCACCAGTAGAAATATTGGAGGCCATCAGATTATTTTTATCATATGCAAGATTGAAAGGGTTCAATTTATACCAGATGGATGTCAAATTAATTTTTTTTATGGGAATTTGGAAGAGGAAGTTTACATTGAGAAACCTGAGGGGTTCTCACTATCATATGACAAAGACCATGTTTTTAGATTGAAAAATGCTCTTTATGGTCAAAAGAAAGCTCCTAGAGCTCGGTATGATGGGTTAGATAGGTATCTGTTGGATCAAGGATTCAGAATAAGAGTTACACATAGTAATCTATACATCAAGATAGAAGATGACCATCAGTTGATAGTAGTTATCTATTTGGATGACATCATATTTGGTAGAAATAATGAAAACATACCAAAGCCTTTATAGAGGTGATGAAGAAAGAGTTTGAGATGTACATGATAGGATAACTATCATTATTTCTTGGGTTGAAAACTCTCAATTTGTAAAAGGTATATTAATTTAAAAATACAAGTACATAAGAGAGATGTTGAGTAAGTTTGAGATGGAATATTTCAAGGTAGTTAATACACCCATGATCACAGTGTATAAGTTGACTAAAGAAGATGAGTATTCAAAGGTTAATTATAAATCATATAGGTTAATGATTAGAAGTTTGTTATACACCATTGCCTGTAAACTTGACATCATATAAAGAATAGGTCTTGTGGGAAGGTTTCAAGTAGATATAAAGGAGAGTCATCTACAAGCATTCAAAAGGATACTCAGGCATCTCAAGGGGAATATGAAATATGGGTTATGGTATCTAAGAAGCAGGAATTTCAATTTGATAAAATATATAGATGTAGATTGGGTAGGAAGTATATATGATAGGAAGAGTACCACTGGAGGAACTTTCTTCTTAGGTGGATGCCTAGTTTCATGGATAAGCAAGAAGAAACCATCGATAGAATTATCCACTAGTGATGAGGAGTAAATTTTAGTAGATTCATGTTGCACTCAAGTATTATGGATGAGACATACCTTGAAATACTACAAGGTGGAATATGATGGTCTATCCCTATCTATTATGACAACACAAGTGCTATAAACATCTCAAAGAATCTTTTCATGCACTCAAGGACCAAGTACACTCCCATTAGGTATCATTTTTTAAGAGAGAATGTAAGTGAACAAGGTTTCAAACTTGAATATGTTTCTACATAAGATCAAATTGTAGACATTTTGACCAAACCACTTCCAAAGGTAACATTTGAACACCTAAGATAGGAATTGGGTGTAATTCTGACCCCTAGTAATCATTATAGAAGCTAAGTACTTAGGGGAAGATAATCATACTCATTGGCTTAAATAATAGGTGATTTATTCCAAAAAGGTATGCATGAAGATAGGGGGAACATGTTTGTGTTATGTCTCATAAGTTCATAGTTCTGTGTCTTGAGTATTTTGGTTGCAAGAAGCGTGATCCATAGAGTTGTAGACATCACTTTGTCATTTATGTCAAAGAGGGAGAAATACTAGAATGGGGAGATAAGAATGATCATGTTGCAATGTATTTTTCCATCAATGAAAAGGGGGAGATTTTTGATAATTTTTCCTATTGTTAAGGTTTGGCATTGCCATTGTCATTGGTGTCAAAGGTTCTTGAGAAAGGTCTTCATGAGGTCAATTAAGAATGTATCTATGAGAGATGATATGGATCAGTGTTGTAATGATTATAAGAATATAATACATGTTTGGTATATGTTCTTATGACTACATGAGTGATGTGAAGGTCAACATAGAAGGTCCTTATTGTCAAAGTTGTCAAGTGCTTGAACCTAACAAGTGACTTGAAAAGGTATGTGCATAGGATGCCTAGTCTTGTGTATGAAAGGTCATAATGGCTTAGTAAGATGAATGCACAAAAGCATGAAAGGTTGTATGAGGTTGATTGATCATGTATATGAGTCATTAGATCACTCATGTGAGTCTTAGGGTAAGCTTATAGGGGTAGGACCCACAGACCTAGTTGGCACCTAGACCACTTTTAGTCCTTGCCTAGCCTAATGATGCATCATGATCTTTTGTCAAGACACATGAAAGATGTAGGGTAGTGGTTGAGAATGGTAATAGGTTTCATGGATTTTATATGAGGTATTTAGATCTTGGACAATGGTTAGAAGGTTAGTTTCAAGGACTAATGTGGTTGGGAGGTCAAGGTATAGAGAGCAAAGAGAGAGATGGTGGCCAAATGAGGTATGAGATTCAGATTTCAAGATAAAAATGTGCATGTGAAAATTTTTAGTGGTGTGATAT
Organism: Torreya grandis; assembly: GCA_037957365.1. NCBI lineage: Eukaryota > Viridiplantae > Streptophyta > Pinopsida > Cupressales > Taxaceae > Torreya > Torreya grandis. The sequence continues at coordinate 441,278 of JARHVA010004720.1, read as the reverse complement.
ATTGTCCCAGGTGTGTTGAATAAGTCTAAGGTTAAAGTTTGAAGGTTTAGGATTGAGAATATGTTTTAAGGTCTCTCGAGTACAAAGGTTGAAGTGTTGTCTACCTAAGAAAGTTTTTTATGTATTCATTGGCACGTGTAACCTCTACATGGGAACCTGAGATATTCATGATATATTAGGAAGGGTCTTAGATAAAATTTATAGGCATTAGTTTTTGGAATGAGGGGCTAATCCTTATGAATGATTGATAATAATATAAAATGGTTTAAACCCTCAAAGAACCCTAATAGTGACTTGATATGAAAAAAGTTATTCTAAAGTGATTAGAATGGATTAGTATGTCTAGTTTAGTGATTGTAGGTTGTATTAAACTCTCTCAGGCATCTCCAGGTGTGTTTGATACTTCATGTGATTGAGTGGACCCTATATGAAAGGTCTTATTTCTCAGATATTTTTTGTAGTAGTTAGAATTGACCAATTCAAAGTTGTTAAATGGATGGAGGATGAAGTTTGAGACTGTAGTTTGTGTCCATAAAGGTTTTTGGGTAATTTATATCCCTCAATTTTGCTAATATGATCATCTAATTTGACTAGTCGCTAACAGACCTAATGATGAAAATAGTGAAAAACCTAAAAAATAATGAGAAGACGAATAGGGATGTGTTACCATGGAATAAGGATGAATATAATTATATGGAGACATTTTTCAATACTTTTAATACATTTTCATGTTTGATATAAGTTTTGGAGATCATTGTATATAGCAAAAAATTACTCACAAGTTGACTTGTCTGTCTAAGTGAGGTCTATATACAATGAGCTTATGAGATTGGTCTTTAAGACCAATATTTCCATTTGACCATATTATATTTCTATCTAAGAAAGGTTTAATTATATAATAATATCATCTAAATTCATTAGGAGTTTCTGTAAATGCTCATATAGGTGATTGAAGGTCATTATCACCATGATTGTGTTTTAAGGTAAACTGATAGTTTTAGGTACGTAAGTTGTAGTGATGAGTTTGAGACAATATGTCCTAAGTTTATGGATTTAATGTACATTATGTTTATTTGGGACTTTTATGTCCTATCCATTATTTTTATAAGTTTTGGTAGTTAATGAAAGTAGTGAAAATGTTAAATCCAAAATGGCTTGACTGGTTGAGTGAGGTCTATGAGAGAGAAGTTCAACAAATTGGTCTACAACACCAATAATTACCAATAGAGCTTATGATATTTTTGTTTGAGGTTGTTATAAGGATTTTTTAGTATCATTTTCATACATTATAATTCATCTAGCTTTTCCTTTTAGGTGTTATAGTTTGAAGTTTTCATGACTATGTTTTGAGGTTAGTTGGCAATTGAGAGTGAAAATTTTGGAGAGAAGAGTTTGATCTTGTATACCCTAAGTTAAAATATATAATAAAATTTGTGATGAACCTAAGGTCAATAGGTTTTTTAATATGTTATTTATTTCCATGGTTGTTTATCTAATTTTTTTTATCTTCAATAGTTCAAGACAGACTTTTTGGGTATGCACAAGCCTAATTGTGAATAGTACTAATCGCGTGCTTCAAGTGGTGGCTAGATAAACAAGATGTCATGGACCCAATAAGAAATTAATATGGGTATATTTGAGGGACATATTAATTTTTCCTTTTATGTATAAATTTTTAAAGTGTTCCATGAAGATCTAAGGGTAATATGTACTAATGAAAGCCTAATTGAATTAAGTCTCCTTAAGGCCTAAAAGAGGTTTTGGTCCTATATTCTATGATTGACCTATTTTAATGTTTGATTAATGTTTTTTGGAATGAAATAAGGCATATTTTATGGAAAATATAAATGGAAAAGTGTTTTTGGATGACCAATAGGTGTATGAGTAAGAACAAGGCCTACTAGGCCTCATTGACTAGTTGGAGTATAAGTGAGTTGAAGTGAAGGATATAGTACTTTGAAGAGCTGAAGGAGGTCTTGTAGAAAATAATAAGGGTGATAAGAAGATATCATGAATATATAATATGGTTACTATTAAATCAAGTTCAAATGACCTAATCAAATCAAGAAGAGGGCTAGTTGAGCGAAGAAGGTTAGAAGGAATTTTAAAAGGGATAGGTGTGTGAAGAGCTGAAGATATGGTAATAATTAGTTGGTTGATAAATAAGGTGATATGAAGGTGATAAAATAAATCAGGTGGATGAGTTGGTGCTGAATCATCTAGGGGGTTGGTGCCTCATTGCAAGTGAGTGCTTGCTAAAGACTAACTAGATTGGAGCTTAACTAGTTGGTGTTGGTGTTCCATGTGAAGTTGGTGCTTCACTAAATTTGATATTTTTACTTATATTATTGTATTAAATTTTTATATATTATTGGGTTTTATTTCCCTTGAGGGTTTCCTACTCATATGTTTGTTTTTTTGTTATGCTCATGTGAATGACTCTTTATGCATTGTTATATCCTTATATTACTTTAATGGTTAAAAGAATGTTAAACTACATGTGAAAGAAAGTTTTAAGATAATAATTGACCCCCCATCTTAGTCATTATGTTTCCAAAATTAATATCTTAGTATATTATGCTATAAATAGTGCCTAAAGTCACTTCAACTTCATGACTACCCAAGAAGTTGTATGTGATTTAAATTATGTGATCCCCATAAGAGATAATGACTATAATTAGAACAATAGGTAAAATCCTTGGTAGCATAGTTTAAAAATCAAGAACGAGAGGCTATATTTTTTTTTAGATAGATGAGAGTCACCAATTTAATAAACCATATAGGTTAGTTGATGAATAGGCCTAATTTTGAGGGATTACTTAAAGAAGCTATAGAGAAATTCACAGATGAAGTTGAAGGCACTATGTATCAGACTAGTGAATAAATTTTACAATTGATTAGTTTTCATAAATATAATGTGTCAAAGGCATAAACCCTCAGACTTGGATTTAGGGCTTCAAAAATTGAACACAAAAGACTAATGGATGATATTCCATGAATATTCAATCCATCCATCCATGCTCAATTTTGGTATTATCAATGCCGAGTTTGACACTACATATGCATTATGTGATTAACTTAACACTGATTAGGGATCCAATGCAACATAGAGAAAACCTAAAGGCACTTAACTTATATGTAATTTCATACAATGGTGTATACTTCTACTAAGACCACTAGTTTTTCTCAAACAAAAACCATTACTAGGTCCCTATCAGTTACTTATTCAACTAGTTTTTCACATGATAGGATTCAAACTACTTAAGTCACTACATCAAGCATGCAGCCATATTCTAATTTAGGTAGTTCCTAGATGACACCATAGTTAAATAAAATCATATATGTTTACATGTAATCTATTTTTAGAGAGATTTAGATCTCTAATATATTTTGAGCATATGTGTAATTATATTGTAATAATGTAATTTTGGCCAGCTATCTTATTTGTATCCTTCACATTCATTTTTTACATGAATTTTATAATTGGAATTATAAATTTAAACATTTATTGGAGGATGAGACAACCCATACCCAAGATTCGCATACTTGTATCTTCCTAATAAAGGGAAGATAATTTTTGGCTATCAACATAAATAAAAGAAATTAAGTATTATTCTAAAAGTTTGTTTGGATGTGTAATTTTTTGTTCTTCTCTAAACTTGTGATTTAGTGAAGAAGTTCATTATTTTGGTATTTTAATCTTTGGGTCATGAATAATTGTTATTGATATAGTTATTCATATTTTTCAAATAGATATTATGGATGCTTTTGTGTTTGAATAATAATAATTTCACTTTGTAGATGTGCAAATTATAATCTTATATCTATAAAAACCTTTGATTATCAACATTAAAGTAAAATGTATTTTTGTTACATTAGAATCTTAACTATGTTTGTCTATTTTGTGTGCTAATGGTGACTTGTATCAAACACTAGTTCTCTAACTAATCATCCAACCCATAATGCAAGATCCAGTTTATAAGGGTTTCATCTACCTTTGATTCAAAAATCTTATTTTCTACCCTCCATTCTACCCTTTTGAGTTTATTTTGATCCTAATTACCTTAGGTTAGATTCACCCACCCATTTACCCATCTTAAATATATATTAAAATCACGTCATATCCAAACCATCTAAGGCAAAATATATTCTATTCACTACTATTACACTACCAAGTTATTTATAAATCTCAATACCCTAAAACTCATGTCTTGGAGTGAATATTTTCCTCTTATCCTAAAATTTTAGAGGCTACCTCATAAGATTCCTTGGTATTAATAAAACCCACATCAACAACCTCTTTGAATATGTCTCCATGATCATCAAGTCTTTTCCTTCATCATGACTTTTCTATCGTGGCATCATAATTCTTAATGCATCCTCATAGAGGCCTCTAAAGTTGCCAATTTGGATCTTGACTGACATTTCATCCATGTCATGACATGTAATTTAGTAAAAGAGTGGAAATATTACATAAATATCATGATGGTGTCATAAACATTGCCACCCTCTCACTCATCTAGGTTTAGAGATCTCATTCATCAATGATATCCCTACCCTTGGTCTTCCCACATTTTGGGTCATGACAGTTGAGTTGGAGGAGTTGGATCAAGCTTCCCCTAGTTATCTTCCCTTTGGCCTCTATTTGAGCTCATCTAGGGATTTTTATCCATCTAGAGAGTAGGACAAAGTTTAGTAGGCTAAATTGTAATGTGCCTTTGAGGTAGGCTACATATTATGGCAAAGCATCATCCTAGATTTTGGGTAGGCTATGACATGGGTTGCTCATGATGTAGTAATCACTATAGCTTTCTAGAACACCCTCCCCAGACCCCATTTGATGGACCATTTCTCTTGTGACCCCCATTTTTAAAACTTTTATGTCTCTTGGCCATTTTGGCATGTGCACTCCTCTTGAGATATATCTTGGTATAGAAGTAGAGTCTTCTACTTCTTCTTGTTAATAGTGTTATTATTTTATCATATTTTGTTACGTAGTAAATCCCTCTTTCTATTTCACTATGGTCTCTACAAGTGTTTTAGGTTGTTATTTATAGTTATTCATGACTTATTCTAGTCTTGTCACGTTAGTATTCATCTTTCATGTGCCTCTTATAACCCCTATTTGCCTATCACTATGGCTGACATTAGTCTCCCTCCTATGCTTGCTTCTCATCTATGTTCTTTGTCTCCCTCATGTAACTCACTTAATTTTACTTGTGCCAAGATAGTACCCCTAGGGATATGTATTATGTTATTGACCCCCATCATGGTGCACCATTATATGGTGATTCACACTAATGGTAGTAGTTGAGGTAACCCAAGACTTGTGACTGTGGCATGGATTATTTATGACCCATGGGGTAAGGAGGTTGTTAAAACTAGTTTCTTCCTTACCAATGAGATTAATAATGCTGTCAAGTATCACACAATCATTAGATCCCTGATTGATGGATATGCACTAGGATCATGATATGTGAAATTATTCTCTAACTCATTCTTATTTTTGTCTCAAGCCATCAAGGTCTAGAACATCCTTAAAATTGAGTTAATCCACTATTTGAGGTGACATGTGATTTTTTATCCTCCTTTGAGGACTTTTAGATATTTCATACCCCTCATTCAGAGAACACTTGAGCAGATGTTTTGGTGAGTACCATCTTAGATTTTATGGGTTTTTATCACTTTTATCCTTTCTTATGCATGAGATATAGATGGATCATGTAGAGTTTAGACTTTTACTCATTAGATTGCACCATCAATTTTTCATCCAGCACTGTTGCTATCAAGTGAGTGTAGGTAATGATATCCATTTTAATTTTTATCTCTTTTTTTATTTTTGATGTGGTTTCTAGGTACTACATAACACTCCTTTTTCTTTTGAACATTAAATTCTCTTACCTTAGGGGCATGTGCAATCATGATAATTTTACCCTAATCATCCCTATGATGTTATGTCTGCTCATCATGCTTACCACCTAGACACTGAGATACCTTTTTAATCTAAAACAACCATCTAGAGAGAGTTTTACATCCTCGCATTGATCTAAGCCCTTCTAAGCCTTCCCACACCCTATGCAACCATTTTTAGCACATTCTTGAACCCAATGGGAACTTGGGTGACCTAGGCCACTTGTTATTATTATAAATAGTGTCCTAGGTAGATTATTTTAATGCTTACCCATAGCCTAGGTCATAACTTACCCAAATTTACCTATTTTAATTCCTAGTCATTTACAAATGGATAAAAATGGTTATTTTTGGGTGAGCTCACCTATTTTCAGACCTATATCAGGTCCAAAGATGTCTCCCTTTAATTTTATTAATCTCTCTCGATTATTCTTGGCTCATTATCTCTCTTGATCTTTAATTGTTGATCTTCTTAACTTATTGATAGTTATTCATCTCTCTTGAGATCTTGATAATAATACAAATCTTCATATCTATTGAGATGCTCTTATACACACTACATGGTTATTCAGCTATCTTGAACTTTTCCCCTTGAAATTTCATAGATTCACTATTTGATCAACCTAGATTGACTCACTTGTTGCTCAATCATTTTTTCTCCTACTGTATTATGTCATATGATGCATTAGTTAGCCTTGCACCTAATTTATGCACTTAGATTGGCCCTAACATATATTTCTTTTTCATACCTCACAATCACTTCTAGATTGATAGCATTGGATTAGATAGGGCTCTACACTTCACCTGAATCTTCATATAATTGGGATTAAACTTAGACTATTAATTGGTGGTTATATTACATGTTTGATTGAGAACTATCTAAGGCCATTTTGCTTGTAAAATGACATCATTATTTGTTTAGTTGTAGTATTATTTATAGGGTTAGAGATTAAATGCTTGGGTTATATATAGTTTTAAAATAATTTATCCTAGGTTATGAAATGCATTTACATTCCCTTTTGAAAACATCTTTTTTTCTAAAATCATATTTCATTTCCTAGGTTTACATGTTTATAAATCATCATTTCATTCTAAAATTTCTTATTTGTCTACAATTTTTTATTTTCATTATAAAACACATTGTTTATTTCCTTTATCTACATTCATTATTATGGCTAGATCAGTTAGATATACCTTATCCTTTGTGTGCTTAATCAAGTTATCCCTAAATTGGTTATGTAAGTCTATCTTTGTCCTACTGCATGTCGATAAAATAAATAAATACTAATACCTCTAGTTAATTCATACATCCTTGAACCCACTAGGTGTTTAATTATTTCTTCTCTATAAAAAATGAGTGGCTCATTTGGTTGCTTGGAGCTACACCACCATGAGCAAACAATCCTTGAACTTGTGGTTTTAACCTTGAAACTAAAAGTGTGAGTTGGGAAGGTTAATATACATAACTCATTAGGTGAAATGATTACCTCCAATTTGAATATTAATCATTTTTCATATGTATTATTTGAGGTCTATATTGAAATGGAAACATCATTTTGGTCATGAAACATTAAATATGTTAGTTTCAAAACATATGAACCATCTTAATGGCTTATCCAATTATTCAAGAAAAGGCCAAAAATAAATAGGTAAGCTAGGGAAATCCATCCAAACCCAAACCTTAGGTTTGGTCCTTTAAAATATTAAAAAGTCATGGTTACAAGGAGAAAAAATAAGTAAAGAGATCCTAAAAAGGATGGGACATGTTTTTTTATGGTCATGCATTACTTAGGGATTTTCGACCTAAAAAGTAAAAAACCCTTAGTAAGGTTTTTCACCCTGAGAATATTGATGCCATGGGATTGCCATTGAAATTTTACCCAACTCTTAAACATGGATTTAATAGGATTAATCCAAAAAAGAAACTAATAAGGGTATGAGGTTCACACCATTGATATGCTTTTATCAAATTTAGGAAAACCAAGTAAAATATCAAAAGGATTATCTTGAGGGAGGGGTACATTATCTCATGGAAGACCTTTAGAATAAATTTGTGAGCTTTCTTTAGTACCATGATTGATTTTAATAGAGTGAGATAAATTTAATAAATAAATATCATGTGGGGAGCAAATTTTAATAAAAAATATTTTCCTAATGTGAGGATTCATAGGAAAGAGGCTAATAAATTCTAATCAAAGAAGTAAAATTTCCTGCATATCCAAATAGAGCAATGATTGTATGGTTGTGTAGACACTCTTAATTAGTATGTGAAACTTGAAAATACAAATATTTACCAGTATTAAACATGAATTACACATTAATACATGATGGTTTTTCAAATTATTCCTTAGTCATTAATCCATATATGGGATTGACATCCTAAATTTTTATTACCGTTGCACAAGATTTTCCTAATCTTTTCTTGAATGAATTAATATCATGCTCATACTATTTCATAATCTAAAATAATTGTTATTTTTCCATACTTAGGTTCACACTTCCTCAAATAGTGTTAAACTATAGATCTATCAATGAGTTGGATCTATCCACATGCCCTATAACTTTCATTTTTCAAAATTTAATTTCTCTATATGGGTCAACATATAGATTTTACATGTTAGTTTAGAAAAAATTACCTAAAGAGTGAAAAATATAAATATATCAAGCCTAAGTATATTAATATAAATAAATCAGTTACCTATCACTATAAATCACTCTACAAAGTGAAAGTAACTATCCTAAAGTTTCCAAATCTAAAACCCCTCATAGGAGTAAACCCTGAGCTAAGTTTGAATACCACTACAAGGTCAAATCATATGTTTTAAAGTGTTGAAAGCCATAAATATGGTTACTCTTATCACTTATATTTTCAGCCTTTAAGGAGATGGAAAATATCTCCTCATCAAAGTGGCACAATGGAAACACCTCTAGGCTTGTGGGTAGCTAAGGAAGAGGTAAATCTCTAGAATGAAGGGCTAGCTCCCTAGATGTGCCTTGAAATGATTTCACCTATACTAACTAATTGATTTTTAGGAAAAGGGGTAGATTTGGAATGGAATTAAACCTATTCTATGTGGTGATTCGCCAATATTTTTACATAATATTATTATACTCCATCACTTTGAAATAAAGCATAGAACACAAATTTAAGAGTCCTAAAATGCACTAACATCAATATTTTAATATGAAGGTGCAATATAAGAAGACTATCCAAGGTAAGTGGAATTATAGATCATTTTTTAGATGATAATACTTCCTTGTAAACTTTACAACATGTCCATACACTTCATAACACTTAATATGACTTGCTAGGCATGGAATCACTTGCATCAAACATGGAAGGATTGAGAGAAATTAAGGACAAATGAATATATCTTAACCATTCACTATACATATATTCACACACTTTTAAAATATTATGTATGAATTCAAAATATCTTTAATTTATTCTATAATGCAAGTATAATGTCAAAAAAAATAGGGCTTCACCATACATAGTGTGTTATTATATTACAATGGGAAAAATGGTAGCTCTTATAGAGCTTAAGAGAGAAAGGATATGTCCAAGGGTCACAAGGACACTTGTCAAGATGAGAAAATTATTTAATTCTTCATGAGAAGAGCATAAAAGATGAACCGTGAAAGTTTAGGGATCACAAGCATCAATTTATGGCATAAATTTCATGAAAAGTGGCATAAAACTCCTTGTCTTTGCTAAAAAGACTACCTTCATTATTAGACATAGTTAAATGCCTCATAAATAATTAGGATCAGGTAAAATTATTATAATAAATGGATATTATTTTATACATGCATATCAATGCATTTGTTGTAGGCCTAGTCCTTTGAAATCATCTAGAAAGGAGCTATCATTATCTGCAGTCGAGAAAACTCTTCCTTCATGTACCTTACACACTTGTATTCAAGAAAGAGATTAGTTTCTCATTAAAATACATGGGAGGGATTTTATGACACATTTAAACTCCCTAAATGGCCTTATAGGCATCAAGCATGCTTTAAAATCAGCTCACATGAAGATTTCCACACTCTCACTAGCTTGTCCACTAGGCTAGTTTTGATTGGCTAAGATGAAACACCTAGTTTGGACACTAAAGATATTTTTTATTGAAATTAAATAAACATATGGATTTATAAAAAGTCTAAATATTCCCCCAAAACTCTATTTCATATTTATAATCCTCTTGTAGCTTGCAAAACACACAAAATGATTTAAAATAGCCTATTTTATAACCTATTTGTATAAGTCCATACAACCAAAAAACATGTGACAAATATTGAGTGAGTAATATAAAAATTAAAATAGGTTTAATGTTAAAAATATTCCATGACATCATATTTATAGATCCATTTCCATCATCAGGTGATTGGCAAGTGTTTAGGAGGGTTTTAGGCTTATTTGACCTCTTGAGCTTCGTTCATAAAAACTAGATGTCCAACTTCTAGAAAAATTCCAAAAAAAAGGCCTTAAAGACCCATAATAACATCCTTTAACTCCCTTGTCACCCATGAAAATCCTCTAAGAGGATATGAATATCATAACTTGACCTATCAAGCTCCTTTTCTACATGCCTGAGTTGTCTTACGGTCTAAAAATGAGTTTTTTATGGTTCCTCTAGGATAAAATAGATCATAAACATCTAAATTCACCTTATAAACATGATAAAATGAGTTTTAAGGCTCACGAAGAGCTATAATTAGAAGTGGCTCTTCATTTGGACACTAAGTCTAATCATGTCCAATAGGCTTGCTTGCAAACCTTGCAATTTTAGATAAATGACTTAGATTACTCCTTATGTGTTTAATTTATCATGCTTACCTAGATGTTTTTTATATTTATAAACCTTATTAAAATGTTTATTAAAATCATAGTCTTACTTTCATACCTCACTCACCAAAACCTTCTAGTCTTATATAAGGGGAAGTACCCCTTATCTAAGATAAAATAGGGGATGCTTCCCCTATTTATATAAAATAAATCTTGTGTTCACTTATTAAAGTTTTGAAGGTGATACCAAAAAAAATAGATCTTCATTAGGGCATTTAACCCCTCATATACACTAGAAATCAAAGCAGACCTCTAAGCAAATGACTATGTGTTACTCTTTGAAACCCCTTTTTTGCTTGATTTTCATCATTATAATGTCATGAGGTTAGTCTAATTTGTATTAATGTGTTATAATATTAATTTTTGATTCCAAATCCCAACATATCCTTTATACCTTTCTCTCGGTCAGGACTATATGCAAAATTTCCTATATTCTCATTTCTAACTGTGTTGTGCTTTTAAGGTCCATGTCTGTAGGTGGAATTTACATGTGTTAGACTTGAAAAATAATGGAAAAAACCTACTTATAACTCCCTAGAGTCCCTTGGTGTTTTTTAAATTCATTTTCTCCATCTTCATGCTTTTCAAACACCGAGACATGTTCTCTTTCCACTTAATGCCTGCTTGAAACACCTTAATGTATGATTTAACTTCATTAAAGTGTCCAAAACCTCCTCTGATCCTCATATAATCATAGTGCACATGTATAGATCATTTTTTTCCACCTTATATATGCTAAACTTCATCAAACATAGTCCCTTTGTTCATTGTCTCTCACAGTCACCCAAAGTGGTTGTAGGTGCATGTTTTCAAATGAAGAGATATCTATATGTAGTTATTTCTAGATTTTTGAGTGTTATTATAAACTATTAATATGTCTTATCAATGGTTTTAACCTATTAATTTACCCAAATTATCTAGATCATCATTTTGGAAGTTAAAAATTCTCATAAGATCAGTCATAGGTAAATGATTGTGTTGAAGCCATTTAGCCCCTACCTATAGGTAAAAAACATATCTTTGGATTTGTCTACCTTGATATGAGGTCCTATTCAACTTATAATACCACCTCATAATTAATTGAGTTACATACACCATGTATTATCATGATAAAACTTAGACAAATCACCAACTAAATCACTATCAGCTATAAGTGGGTGTTTAGTTGTTTGTATAGATTATAGGTGCATATTAGGCTTCAAAACCTCACTAATAATTTTCCATTGATGTGCTCCATGATCAATGAGATATCATTCACTACATAAGGTATTATAAACATATAATTTTATCTTATTTACTCATTTAAGTGCTAAGGTCACTTTGTAGTCCAAATCCTATGGAATCTACTGCCTAGTTGTAGTGGTTTCAAAGGCATCTTTAGGCCTTATAACGATTGGCCTCCACAAATCCACCTAACTACAAACCTTACCAACTTGTTGTCCTATATATATCATATAAAATTATCACATCTAGATGCATATAAGACATTTTAAACCTTATTATATGTCAATCCCAAAACACCTTTGGGCCTATATTTTTATAATTTAGGGAAACTGGGCTTGAACACTGCTATTGCTCTATAGAGGCAATTTTCAACTCAAAATTGGTGACCTATCTCTCAACATGGTCTCCCATTATGCTTTCAACTCACTAGGATCCCAATAATGATTTTCAAACTTGATTCAATGTTCCATGATGACCTTTAGTTCTTTTTAAGCACCTACAAGTAGGTGAGTATTTCAAAGTACAGGCAGTGTGAGAGGATAATAGGTAGTGAACATTGCCTTTTATCCTTACACAAGTTAAAAAATTATATTCATGCTTCCAAATTCACTCTTCATGCCTAAAATAGATTGAAACCACTACTAAGGATCTCATAATGGCATGACATCATCATGGAAACCCTGTATGTGTGCATGGGATGATTGTGGACAGTGAATCATGTCATGGAGAAAAAGTGTGGATGAAAGGATTTATGGAAACTAAAACTCATTACCAATTCCTAAATTTGATTTATTTTAATGAATTAAGTCTTAATATATGTTCTAATACATCTCATTCAATGTGAAAACACCTGTAGACATATGGATCAGAGCTGACAGGTATCTAGTGGCTGATTAGTGTGGTGTTCATGACTACAAACCATGAAAAATTGCTTAGAGAAATAGGATTAAAGGTTAATGTTAAGTTAAAAACATATTTGAAACATGATAATGAGATTAACATAACTTGTTGGAGCTATGAACAAGCTTGAAAATCCTAAAAATGGTGAAAACTGCCTACAACTTAGAAAATTATATCTTCCTACAAATTTGAGCTATTTGACTCATCTAAACACATTTAAACATTAAAAAAATAATAAGAGACATGAGGGAAAATATTATCCATCATCTAGAACCAATATTAGTAAGTGGATTGTATAGAGCTACTCAAACCAAGGTAAAACTTGTAGGGTACATAAATTAACATGTAGATTTGTAAAATCACCTTCATGAGGATGGTTCATGAAGCACAGGCCACCATTACTCAAAATAATTATACAAAAATTAAGGTATATAATTTCAACTCAAACTCCCAAAATTATTTGAGCTAAAACCTCTTGAGCTACCCATACTAATCACAAACCTGAAGGTCACTTCTACTTGTCAAGAGGACTGAAAAAGGAGTAGAATAGTTTTGAGAAAGAAATGACACTTTCAGATAAAAAAAACATGGAACTAAGATTTGGTAAGCTGAAGAGGCATTGTGTGATCCTTTCCCATGTGGCACACTTCCCACAGAGTCGTACAAGTGCTAAAATCTCATTTTTTCCCAATAAAAATACCCTTTTAACTAAAGAACCTACCACTTTTTAGTTATGTCAGTTGATTAAGACTTAATTGGATATATGGGGCATGAAATCACATTTTTTAACGTTCTTATTTCCAAATAAATTTGTATAACTCATTAAATGCTCAAATTTGACCTCTAAAATGACTCAAAAGGACACGTTGGCTAATAAAATAAGTGACCAAGGCTAATATAACATTGAATAACATTAGATGACATATGAAACAATTTTTGACATGTATATTATACCCATTAAAACACCTAAAAGTTAGTTTTTACCTAGGGATGCCCCAATTTGACTTAAAAGTCAAATTTAGTCAACAAATTGGTGACTCATAGGGGTAGTATGCCTGCTATACTAACTAGACCAATAGCCTTATCAGTCCATTTGGATAAGGAATTAACATGTATATGGATTTTTACACACACCTTGCCTTTTAAAAAACACAAAACACAAGGAAAAACAATAAAAAGCAACACACAAGATAAAAAATTGAGGAAACACACTTGTGCTTCATGAGCACGTATGGAATGCACACACACCAAACTAAACAACTAAATAAAACACTGAATAGCCTAAGATAAGAAATCCCTCTTGGATCAAATGTAAATTTTAAAACCTTCCTTTCTTTATGACATGCAAGATTTAGTGAGGCATATAGCCTTTTATCCGTTAGCATTGATGCCTCCATCTTCTTCATGGTGTTTGCCAACTTTATTGGCATGATATTCAATTAGAATCAAGAAACTCCATGTAGGTTGACCAAGGAAATGAAATACTATTACATCCAAATAGTCTCAAACTTTTCATATACTTGGTCTTTAATGTGTGAGTTTTACAATATGACAGTCCTCTCCACCTTATCCTCCTCCTTGGCATAGTGTGCTTGATGTTTAGAAGCACTAATATTCCCTCCACCATGTTCCCACATCCATAAATTTGGTATTTACTCATATGAAAATATTGACTATCTTTTAGGCATAACAAGGTCTACCTTGACATCACTATCCATGTCTACAACTTCTTGTATATTAGCATCATAAGGTGGCTTCATGGTAGTAGGTTCTTGACCATAAAGAAAAACTTCAATTTTATGTTTGATTGAACACTTAATGTGATGCTTAGATTAATTAAAAAAAAATTAATTAGCTATTAAATCTTTTGGAGAAGAAAAAAATTTACCCAAACTATCAAATTCCTTGTATATGGCATTGAACTTATACCATAAATCTAAATCTTCTTCCTCATAAATGCCATTTTCAAGAGCTATTTCATCTACTTTGGTTTCATGATGCTCTCTTAGGAATACCACTTATTGAGGAGTGATTTTATCTTGTTTGACATCTTTTATAACACATTCATTTTCATGCTCAAGATGGTCATCTAAATTTTCATGATCAATCATAGAGTCTTCTTCAAGAATCTCCTTCTCCAAATCTTGGCCACATTCCTCATGGATACACATCCCATCATATATGGAGTCAAATTTTTTTGGATTATCCTTTTTTTCAAAAGGGTAAGTCCCTATGGTGATTTATTCATCATAGTCACTCATGAGGTCTTCTTAATCAACCATGAATTAAGCTTGCTCTTCTTCAATTTCATCTATCAAGATAGACTCTTCTTCTAGAAGGGGTGAGGTGGAAAACTTATGGATAGGCTCATGGATTTGAGGTGAAGGATCTAGAATATGAGGTGTAGTGGGAGGTAAAGGAGTTGGAAATGGAGTTTGTAATTAAGGAGAATAATTATGAATGGGTTTGTAAAAGAGAAAAACACTAGTACTTTCAAATGGGAGTGACTTCTTGGGCTGATTATAAGGAGAAACACCTTCATGAGTAGGAGCTAAACTTTTCCAATGATATCCTTGTGTGAAATACATGGAAGCCTTTTATTTCATATGAAAATATTCATAGGATTACTCTTTATGCTGATACATATCATGATATGAAGGGTAAGGTTCATATTGGGATTGATAGAGAGGTGTCTCTTGATAGTTCTGTTGGTAGCAATACTCATAGGGTTGTTCAACAACATAGTATCCATATGGAGAGGTAAATGAATGATTATATGATTTCCACAATTCTTATTATTTAATGGGTTGATAAAATTCATGTTAGAGATGGTACACTTCATGACAGGGCTGATTAAGAACTTATTCTTGTTGGTAGGGAATAACACAAGCTAGAAATGTCTCACCAACTTGTGTAAAACAAAACTAAATACCAAGGTCATCCATATAAATTCCTTAGGAATTAAAAAAAAAATTAATGATCATTAAAAAACTCTAAAATGGATAATTGGGCTGCTTGACCAGTATATGTACTTTAGAATCACCATTGACGCTTAGATAGATGCCTCCAAAGGTTGATTGCTGAGAGACAACACCAAAAATCTCTCAACTTATTTGACCAAGAGTCCCATCAGGCATGATAAAAACTATTGTCACTTGTATTTTCACCCTTTGAGGATATGTAAAATATCTCCTCATCCAAGTGGAAAAATGGAAACACATCTAGGCTTGTGGGTAGCCTAAGGATGAGGTGAATCTTTGGAATGAAGGGCTAGCTCCCTAGATGTGCCTTGAAATGCTTTCAATTATACTAACTAATTATTTATGGGGAAAATTGGTAGAGTTGGAATGAAATTGAACCTATTATAAGTGGCGATTTACCAATAATTTTACCATAATACTATTTTACTCCATCACTTTAAAACAAATCATACAAGACTAATTTAAGAGTCCTAGAAAGGACTAACATCAATATTTTAATATGAAGGTGCAATATACGAAGACTATCCAAGGTAAGTGGAAATATAGATAATTTTTTAAATGATAAGACTTCCTTGTACACTTTATAACATTTCCATACACTTGATTAAACTTCATATGACCTGTTAGGCATGGAATCACTTGCATCAAAAAATGGAAGGATTGAGAGAAAATAAGGACAAATGAATATCTCTTAACCATTCACTATACATCTCTTCAAACACTTTGAAAATATTATTTATGAAATCAAACTATATTTTATTTATTTTACAAGTTAATTAAATTTTCAAAACTAGTAAGGCTTCACCATACATGGTGTGGAATTAGATTACAAAGGCCAAAATGGCAACTCTTATAGAGCTTGAGAGAGAGAAGAGAAGAGAGAAGTCCATGGATCAAAATGACACTTACCAAGCTAATAAAATTATTAAATTATTCATTATAAGAGAATATAGTATTAAAAATGTAAGGCCAGGGACTATAAGTGTCAATTCAAGGCATAAACTTCATGAAAAGTGGCATAAAACTCCTTGTTTTGGCTCAAGAAAACTGCCTTCATGATTATCCCTATTTGAATGCCTCATAACTAATTAGGATCAGGTCCAATGATCAGAATTAAGGGGGAGTATTTCATAAATTCCTTTACATTAATTTATTTTATTCTTGGTCTTCTATAATCACTTGGAAAGGAGCTATCATCATCTATAGTCTAGAAAGCTCTTACTTCATGCACCTTACACACTTGGCTTCCTAAAAGAGATTATTTTCTCATGAAAATCCATGAGAGTGAGTGCATGACACCTATAAATACCCTCCATGGACTTATAGGCATCAATAATGCTTTAAAAATATCTCACATGAAGTTTTCCACCCTTTTCACTAGCTTATCCATTAGGCTAGTTTTGACTGGCTGAGATGAAGCACCTGGTTTGGACACTTAGAAGTTTTTTATTAAATTAAATGACCATTGAGAGTTATAAAAAGTCTAAATGTTCTCCGCAAACTTTATTTTATCTTTAGACTCCTCTTGTAGACTACAAAACAAACAAAATGGTAAAAAGTAGCTTGTTTTATACCCAATCCATACAAATCCATATAGAAAAAAAGTATGTGAGGGATCCTGAGTGAGACCTATAAAAATTACAATAGGTTTCATGGTCAAAATATTCCATTATATCAAATTTATATCTCTATTTCCATCATCAGGTCACTGGCAAGAGTTTAGGAGGGTTTTAGGCCTGCTTGAACTCTTAAGTTTCATTCATAAAATTTAGATGTCTAACTTGCAAAAAATTCCAAAAACATGGCTTAAAGACCCAATATAACATCCCTAAACTCTATTTTCACCCATTCAAATCCTCCAAGAATATATGAGTATCACAACTTGACCTATCGAGCTCCTTTTCTCCTTTTTTGCATGCCGAAGTTGTCATAAGGTACAAAAAGAGATTTTGATGGTTCCTCTAGGATAAAATAGCTCATAAACCTAGGAATTCACCTTATAAACATGATCAAATGAATTTGAAGGCTCAATAATATCTATAAGTAGAAGTGTCTCTTCATTTGGACAATAGGTCTAGGCATGTCCAATAGGCCTACTTGCAAACCTTGTAGTTTTAGATAGATGACTTAGATTCCTCATTATGTGTTTGATTTATAATGCTTACCTAGATGTTTTTTTATATTTTCACACCTTCTTAAAATGTTTATTCAACTCTTGGTCTCACTTTCATACCTCACTCACCAAAACCTGTTAGTCTTGTATAAGGGGAATTACCCTTTATATGAGACAAAATAAGGGGTAATTCCCCTATTTATCTAAAAAAGGAAACACATGTGTGGGATTATTGAAGTGTTAAAGGTGATCCCCACAAAAAACATTTATCTATTAGGTTATTTGACCCCTCACATACACTAGAAACCAAAATAGACCTCTAAGCAAATGATTATGTATATGACAGTCAAAAAATGATTGTGTTGCTCTTTAAAAACCCTTTTTTGCTTGATTTACATCATTATAATATCATGAGGTTAATACAATTGTGGTTAAGGTTTTTTCATCTTCATGTCTGATTCCAACTCCCAACATATCCTTTATACCTTTCTCTCAGTCATGACTATATGTAGAATTTCTTGTATTCCCATTTCTGATTGTGTTGTGATTTTAAGGGCTATGCCCGTAGGTGGAATTTTCATGAGTTATAATGGATATAAAATGGACACAACCTCCTTATAACTCCCTATATTCACTTGATATTTTTTAAATTCACTTTTTCCATCTTCATTCTTTTCAAGCGCCTAGACATGCTCTCTTTCCACTCAATGCCTGACTGAGACACCTTGTAATTTGACCCCACATGTAGGTATACATGTATGGTTTAACTTCAAAAGAGTATCCAAAAACTCAATCATTTGTGTCCAACTTGTTTATGTTAAACCTCATCAAACATACTCCTTTGTTCACTATCTCTCACAGTCACCCAAAGTGGCTATAGGTGCATGTTTTTAGATGAAGGGATATATGTAGGTAGTGATTACTAGCCTATTGAGTCTTATTATAACCTTGTAAGATATATTATAAATGTTTTAAACCTATTAATTTACCCAACTAAGTTAGATCATCACTTTGGAAGTTTAAAATGCTCATAAGATCAGTCATAGGTAAATGACTATGTTGAAGCCATTTAGTCCTTACCTATAGGTAAAAACAATATCTTTGGAGTTTTATACCTTGATATGAGGTGCTATGAAAATTATAATACCACCTCATAATTAATTGAGTTACATATACCATGCATTATTATGATAAAACATAGACAAGTCACCAACTAAATCACTATCAACTGTAGGTGGGTGTTTAGTTATTTGTATGGACTATAGGCACATATTAGGCTTCAAAACCTCACTAATCATCTTCCACTAATGTAATACATTATAAATGAGATATAATTCACTCCATAAGGTATTATAAACATGTAATTGTCGTTTTTACTCCTTGAAGTGTTAAGGTCACTTTGTAGTCCAAAGCTTGTAGAATCTACTATCCAGTTTTAGTGGTTTTCGAGGCATATTTGGGCCTTATAATGGTTGTCGTCCACCAATCCACCTAAATAAAAACATTGAAAAGTTGTTTTCATATATATAGGATATAAAATGAGAACATTAGGATGCATATAATACATTGGCAACCTTATTATATGACAATCCCAAAACACCTTTGGGCCTCTATTCTTACAATTTAGGGAAAGTGGGCTTGAACAATGCTATTGCTCTCTAGAGGTAATTTACAATTCACAATTTCTGACCTATATATCAACATGGTCTACCATGATGATTTAAACTCACTAGGATCCCAAGATGGACTTTTAAACTTGATTCAATGCTCCATGATGACCTTTAGTTCTTTGTTAACACTTATAGGTAGGTGAGTATTTCAAAGTAATGGTAGTGTGTGAGGATATAAGGTAGTGAAAATTGAATTTGATCATTACATGAGTTAAAAAATTATTTAAATTATTAAAAATGCACTATTCCTACCTCAAAGATCTTGAGACCACTACTAAGGCTCTCATAATGGCATGACATCATCATGGAAACCCTGTATGTGTGAATGGGTTGAGTGTAGATAGTAAATCATGTCATGGAGAAAGAGTGTGGATGAAATAATTTATGGAAAATAAAAATAATTAAAAATCCTAAATTTTATTTATTTACATGAAGTCTTAATATCAGTTCCAAGACATATCATTCAACATGAAAACACTTGCAGACATATGGAATAGAGATGGTAGGTATCTAGTGGCTGGTTAGTGTGGTGTTCATGATTGAAAAACATGAAACATTGCTTGGATAAAGAGGATTAAAAGTGAATGGGAACTCAAAAACATATTTTAAACATGATAATTATCTTAACACAACTTTTTGGAGCTATGAACCAGCTTGAAACTCTTGAAAATGGTGAAAACTGCCTACAACTCAAAAAATTGTATCTTCCTATAACTTTGAGCTATGTGACTCATATAAACACATTTAAACATGAAATAAAACATGGGATACATGAATGGACATATTAAAAATCATATTTAAGTAATATTATCAAGTGGATTGTATGTATTTTCTCAAACTAAGGCAAAACCTATAGGGTACATAGATTAACAAGCAGATTTGTACAACCAAATTCATGAGGCTGGTTCATGAAGCACAAACCAACATTATTCAAAATAATTATATGTAAATTAAGGTATTTAATTTTAATTAAATATAACAAAATATTTTGATCTGAAACCTATTGAGCTCTGTACTTAGCATAAACCTAAATGTCACTTCTACTTGCCAAGAGGACTGAAAAAGGAGTATAACGGTTTTGATCAATAAATGGAATTTATAGATTAAAAAAACATGTAACTGATCTTTTTGAAGGTAAACAGGCATTTTTCTATCCTTTCCCACATGTAACACTTCCTAAAGAGTTGTACAAGTGCTAAAATATCCTTTTTACCCAAGAAAATTGCCCTTTTAACTAAATAACCAACCACTTTTTAGTTGTGTCAGTTGACTAAGACTTAATTTGACACATGGAGAAGGAAATCACATTTTATAACCTTAACACTTCCAAATAAATTTGTACAACTTATTGAATGATCAAATTTAACCCTTAAAATGACTCAAAAGGACATGTTGGCTAATGAAATAAGTGACCAAGGTTAATATAACATTGAATAACATTAAATGACCTATAAAACACTTTTTTACATCTATATTGGATCCTCTAAAACACATAAAAGTCAATTTTTTAACTAGGGGCTTCCACAATTTGACCTAAAAGTCAAATTTGGTGAATAGTTACACTACATGCCAATTTTACACTAAACGTAAAAACTCAATTAGGTGAGAGAAATACATTCAATTTGACTTCAATTTTTTGAGTATTGGATACATAGGAAATAATTAGACATAGGGGTGGATAAGGTTATCTCAACCCATCTCTTTCACCTATTTTCCCCATTTATAGTAATTTCATCTTATAATGGAAAGAGATATGGTTTTGAATCAAGGAGAAGGAAATAACTGTTGTTCACACTAGATCTTAGATATCTAAATATATAATAAATATCAATACACATAGGGTCAATGAGTGAAATAATAATTGAATCAACACTACCACCATAAATTGTTCCTTACTCTAGTAGACTATTCCACATTACCATAAACATCAAAGAAATGCATACCTATCCTAGTAGATGCATGCACTATGTTTCCAAATATAACATTAATGGGCCCCTTATTGATCTCTATTTACCATTATGCCGTGTTATAGACCTATACATTCCAAAAATAAAATAAGTACCCAATTTCTTTAGTATTTACATAAATCATAAGTTGTGATAAATATATTAAACTCTACTAGCTACACTCAAATTTGTATGTCAATGTTATATCTTATGCAATTTAAATTTCCAATTTTTATACTATTAGGGTTTCACTAAGCCATAAAAGATAAAATATATTCATGAACCCATTCCCTTTTATTTAGCACCACAAAACTTAGGTTCCTTATATTTTCCTAGTGTTTCAAATAACTATATTTAGATGTCACTTCTCATTTAATCCATTAAATCTTAATCATAATGGAAGATATAATTAATGTTAATGATATATTTGATGAGCTTGATAGATAGAAATTAATTGAATATCTTCATATGAACCTACACTTTTTTGACACATTAATACATGTATACTAGAGATGAAATATAAAAGAATGTTATGGTAATCACATTTAAGGAAACAACAAGATATATTTATTAATATTAATGCATCATTTGGAGGTACTGATTCTAAAATTGGTGTTTAGACTACTACTATTTCTACTATTCTTATGTATACACCTCTAGTTACATGTGATACCAACCCAAGGTGTTAAGGAAACACAAGGTTTTTCCTTAATTTTTTAAAATATTACCACTGATGTCACACCATCTATTGATTCACCATTTTATATGCCTGATTCTCAAACATTTGTGTAAATAGTTAATGATCTATAGAGTATTTTTTTTAAAATTACAACATAGTTCTTCTAGAATAGGCAATACTATTGATTCTCATGTGTTATTTCATATTCCAATAGCTCTTGAGATCTCAATTTATTTTTTATTAACAATTTTTTGTGTCACCTAAGCTTACATTGTATGATGGTAAGGGTAATGTAGAACAAAACCTTTGAGCCTTTTACATCAAATGTCTAGACTATGCATCCAATTATAAGTTATTGACTAAGTTTCTTCTAAGGAGTCTTAAGGACTATTATTTGCATTAGTTTTATGATCTCCCTTTCCAATGAATTCATTCCTTAAACCCTTTTGATGATCAATATATAACATAATTTTCAATCAATATTACTGAGAAGATATCCTCTGCTCAAATGGGAAAAATTAAGCAAGGATCCAATGAGCCTATTAGTGTTTATGTAATTCATTATAAGACCATGCTCTCTAAAGTAAAAAATTTAATGGTTGATAATGAATTATAAGATATATTCAAGTAACTCTCAATTTCACATTTACATGAATTTACTATATTCAAGTTATTCTAATATTTTGATGATCTATGTCACATAGTTAAGGATAATGAAGTTAAACTTATTGTAATGATGTATGAATGATTTAGGTGCAAGGGAGGAGAGATAAGAGAGTATGAAACACTTATGTCCATGAGATTTTAAGGTTTCCCTATATTTTTTTCACACCACTGATCTATTTGATCTAGGGAGGAGTTATTGATAGTGCATTTATTGTGATGAGTTAGGCTTGAATTTTTCCCTTTGAGTGGTTTTTCACCTTCCATTATATTAAATGGTTGTTTTCACCCCTTCTACATCATTTGATGCAAGTACCATCGATGGGAAACAAAGAAACCATGGCACCAAAACAAACTCATAAGTTTATCCTAAAGGTTTACCATAAGGTATTGGTTTTAACTCTGATGCTCCTCTACTGATGTGGTTATAGATTTACCTTGATAAATCCTATTATTATTTTGAAAATTTTACACTATTTTCTTACTTTATGGGTTAAGTTTCTTCGAAGATACTTTTGAAATAATGGGTTCACAACCATTGGCAAAGCCATGGGGTAAAATTGGAAGGATTCCAAAACCTCACTAAGGGTTTCCTCGTATTTCATTTCACAAACCTTTAACATTATGGAGCCATTATTAACCATGGACCTTGGTTCATTTACAATACCCTAGTTGTTTTTAGCCGTTAGACCCACTAACTCCAAGTCTTTGAATAAATTAAGTTTAAAATCCTAGTATGAGTAGAATTTATAGGATTACCTCTTCCTTTTTGGTACTTTGTAGACTAGTTTATCAAGCCTTTGGGCCACTTTATCTACCATGAATAACTAAATTTATTTATAGCCTAGCCTAAAATAAGGGTCTCTATCAAAATAGGCCTCACTAAGCATCTCAAAGAGTCCATAGATATTCAATTGGGAAATAATCAATTATCTCAATGTATGTTTTATATTACTCTTCTAAACACTTTTTTTAGGCACTAGGATTCAAAACACATGATTAGAGAATGTTCTCTAATTATTCCCACTCTTTTGGTCTGTCAAAACAAAAATGGGTCTGAGATAAAAGCCCAATTCTTTGATGGGTGGACCATGGGTTCTAATAGGAAAAATAATTCTACCCATGGTAATGTTAGACCATAGCTAATTGACTACTGACCTAAAAGGGGGCCAAGTTCCTCAACCTAAAAATAAAGGCCCAACATCATCATACATTAAAACCCCTTCTCCCATCTCTCAGTCCCCATAAGTGGTCTCTTAGTTTGTGTCTTCCCCATCTCCCACTCCTATGGCTCCTTTATCACAACCAATTTTAGAGGTGAATGATTTGGATTTATATTAGGGGCTTGCAACCCTCAATATTAAGGCTGTTATGCATTGATCATGTAGACCCTCTCACTCTGTAGATGAGGATTATGTGCCAAATAAAACATAAACCTTTAATTTTAGATAATTTTCTCTTATAGGCTCAACTTTAAATTAGTTTTCAATCCTCTCAGATCTCTTTGAGGGAAATGATATGAATTTTGATGTTTCCCAATGATAGTTTATTCTTGGAATGTCTAAGGACTCATTGATCTGACTTACAAGTATACGATCATGAAGAATTGTCATCATTTTTCTCACATGAAATTTTTATGCATGTAAGAAATCAAAATTTATGGATTTTTAATTCAATATGAAACTTTCACTATTTGGTCTGGGGACCTTTTTTAGGCCACATATCATAAGTCTATACATGTGGGAGTTATCAATCAATGTTGGGAATCCAAGAACAACAAACATGCTCTGACTCCATTGGTTAGGATCTTGCTCCTCAGATAGAGCACAGTATGATTACCAAATATATAAGCAATTGAATATGCGGAAATAACCAGAAACACAAGTAGCTAGAATTCACCAATAGCACAAAATATGAGAGACAATACACTATCTTGTATTAACACTAACAGAAAAGAATACATCAAAGAGCCGCCACACTCTTTCACCTTACAGAGATTCACCACACCTCAAGTGTACAGTAATTCTTCTCACACACACTCTCCTACACAAAAACGGTCCCAACAACCAACTCACACACAGAATTGGTGTTCACCTCACCAACCAGTCAGTAATAACCCTGCCGGTACATCAAGCACTCTATAGCACTTCAAGCTGATCTCTCATGAACCTGCAACCTGCAATTCAAAGACCAAACTTACATGTAGATCACCAATGAGCTTGCAACAACCTGCAACTCATAGATCTTACAACTAGAAGGAACTCTTCCTTTCTATCTCATGCCTTAAACAATACATGCCAATGGGTCTATAAATAGATCCTTAACTCAAACAATAACTAGGACTCTTAATTTAGACAATTATCCTCGCAGCCCAAGACTCTGGCTGGTCTTAACATGCAAACTCATCGTTCACTTAACCAACTGTCCGTGAAACGAACACTTCGGGAACACACAGGCGACCGACGCCGGTCCCTGCTGGTCTGGTTCTGCCGACGTCGGTCGACTTCCTGTCATCGCCGGTTGCCTTCTGCACTGGATCCTGCCAACGTCGGTCATGCTACCGATGCCGGTTCCTATAGAACTCAGCAACCATTATTCCTCAGTTTGCAAAGGTTGAAGCTTTTAGCTCCACACCCTAACAATCTCCCACTTGGAGATAAACAGCTGCAACCTGTACCTGTACCTGTACACCGTCTAGTTTGTTTCCTTGGCTTTGTATCCCTCCTCAAGATCACTCTTGAAGACCAACCACCACAAAATCCGTGATGCAAAATCTGTCATCCAAATTACCTGCCACATCCGCATCTACAACCATGTAGAAAAATAACTTGACCCTGCATAGCATGTGCACCTGCTGCTGGTCCCACTGAACTGCCCTTCAGTATTACTCTCCCGGATTGACTCCAAATTTGTGACAACTCCCACTGCTTGGGAAAACTCAGGTTTAGTACATACCATGCACTCAACCTCACTATGTGAATCAAGACCCCTGTTCTATGAACTGTCTAACCATCGGCGTGCTAACCAGTTTCACACAATCATCCTGAAACAAAGTCAACAAGACCTCCATGTCTCTAGAACACACTCATGCCAAATAATCTTGCTGCTCCCAGATTCTCCATGACAAACACCTGAACTAGCTTTACCTTTAGTTCAGCAATACTTGTATATGTAACCCTGCAACAAGCACATCATACAGAAAATAGAATAGTGTAGCTAATACTATCCAACCTGGTAAAGAGAAACACAATGATCAAACCTCCATTGCACTGCAGCTAATACAAGATCATATACCCTGATCTTCCATCTCATGTATCCATTTCCGCTCTTCTTCATCCTCAACATCCATTCGTCTCTCAGTGCTTACTTCCAGCTGGCAACACTCCCCAAAACACCTGTTTGGTTCTCCTCCAAGGAATCACATCCTCATCCATGCCAAGCTCCCACTGTTTCCTGGATCTACCTGTTCTGCTTCTTCAATAACTTCCTGGTCCTATGCCATAAGTGAGCAACAAGTAGTGTAAAGAAGGGAAATGACGAATTTAAGAACTTACTTACACCTTCAGTCCTCCATATGGGCGCTTGAGACTCCATGACAACTAGCTGTCCACCCAAAATTCGTCTCAGTAACCGATGCCGGTCACATCTCAGTCTACAGCCAACCGATGTCGGTTCCCTACGACTGCCTCCTCGCCGACATCGGTTTCCCCTGGCCGACGCCAGTCTCTGTCTGCCCTGAGTCACCGACGTCGGGCTGCACATAGCCGACGTCGGTTTTCCTGCCGACGTCGGTCTCTGTGTTTTTCTTGTGAGACCTAACTTTTTCCCGCGAGCTCTTTTTGGATCAAAACCTTGTCCAAATCACCCTTGCTCTGCTCAGAATTCCTCTGCACCTTATGCTGAACTCTGTCCGTCACCTTCTCCTTGAAAACCAAGGCTTTCCCGTTCTTGTCACTAACATCGGATTCCTCAAGAAACCTTACTTTCTTCTTCTGCATACAGAAATCACGATCCATGCCTTCCAAATCTGAAAGCATATTCTTTGACTCAAGAACCAACATCTCCTTCTTATCTATGTGACCAAGCCTATCAAGCCACATCTCTGAATCTACAGCTGAAGTAGATAACCCAGAAAGAGAATCAGTAAAACAAGTAGATAGATAAAGCGTACCTACTTTCTTACCTCTAGCTATAACAAGTGTACCCTTGGTAACCTTCCAAGAGTCCACTGAGAGAGTTACTGTGCAACCCTCTTCACCCAAACTTCTAACAGAAATCAGATTCCGCTTCAGAACTGGGACATGCATGACCTCCTTTAACACCCATGTGTCACCTGTCTGCAATTTCAGCTTCACTTTGCCTTTGCCAACAACCTGACAAGGCTTACCATCCCCTACACAAATTTCTCCAAAGTCTCCCTGGACATACTCATGAAAAAATTCTCTATGTGGAGATGCATGAAAAGAGGCACCAGAATCTAATACCCAAGATTCTACTTTATCCAAAGAACATACCAGAGCATCCTGTGTAATGTAACCCGCAGCATCTGCTTCTACTTCATGTTCTTCATGATGATCTTCACCCGATCTGCAATCTCTCTTTAAGTGCCCTTGCTTTCCACATTTCCAGCAGGTTATTATGCCATACCTGGACTTGGATCTTTTGCCTGTCTTCGACCTTGATCTCCCACGCTCTGTCCTCTCTCTTGGCCTTCCTCTTCCTTCAACACTCAAAGCATTTCCGGATAATTCACCTGTGCTTTTCCTGCGTATCTCTTCATTCAAGATTACACTCACAACATCATCCACTTTTAAGACTTTTGAAGGAGACACAGTATTAGAAACTGCCATTACCAAACCTTCCCAACTTTCAGGTAATGAACACAAGATTAAGAGAGCTCTAAGTTCATCATCAAATACAATATTCACTGAACTTAACTGGTTTACCAAACCATGGAAATCACTAAGATGGCTATGAATAGATCCACCTTCCAACATTTGCAAATTAAATAAACGCTTCATAAGAAATACCTTGTTTGAAGCCGAGGGTTTTTCATATAAATTTGCCAAAGATTTCATCAACTCCACCGTTGTCTTACACTGTGATAAGCTGGAAATCACAGATGAATCAAGACTCAATCTAACAGATCCCAGAGCCTTCCGATCAAGAACCTCCCATTCTTCATCTTTCATATCCAAGGGTTTGCTAGCAACCCCACCCAACGGTAAGTACAAATCTTTCTGATACAGATAGTCCTCAATCTGCATCCTCCATAATTGGTAGTTCTTGCCATTGAACTTTTCCATTCGTAGTTGACTGCTTTCTGCCATTGCTCAACTCCCACTCAAACAGAAACCCTGTGAGTAACCTGTAATCAAAACACACTACCCAGATCTACACCAATCTGTTAGTATCCCAACCAAAAGCTCTGATACCAATTGTTGGTATCAAGCTCAAGAACCTACAACCAAGGCTCTGATACCACTTGTTGGGAATCCAAGAACAACAAACATGCTCTGACTCCACTGGTTAGGATCTTGCTCCTCAGATAGAGCACAGTATGATTACCAAATATATAAGCAATTGAATATGCGGAAATAACCAAAAACACAAGTAGCTAGAATTCACCAATAGCACAGAATATGAGAGACAATACACTATCTTGTATTAACACTAACAGAAAAGAATACATCAAAGAGCCGCCACACTCTTTCACCTTACAGAGATTCGCCACACCTCAAGTGTACAATAATTCTTCTCACACACACTCTCCTACACAAAAACGGTCCCAACAACCAACTCACACACAGAATTGGTGTTCACCTCACCAACCAGTCAGTAATAACCCTGCTGGTACATCAAGCACTCTATAGCACTTCAAGCTGATCTCTCATGAACCTGCAACCTGCAATTCAAAGACCAAACTTACATGTAGATCACCAATGAGCTTGCAACAACCTGTAACTCATAGATCTTACAACTAGAAGGAACTCTTCCTTTCTATCTCATGCCTTAAACAATACATGCCAATGGGTCTATAAATAGATCCTTAACTCAAACAATAACTAGGACTCTTAATTTAGACAATTATCCTCGCAGCCCAAGACTCTGGCTGGTCTTAACATGCAAACTCATCGTTCACTTAACTAACTGTCCGTGAAACGAACACTTCAGGAACACACAGGCGACCGACGCCGGTCCCTGCTGGTCTGGTTCTGCCGATGTCGGCCGACTTCCTGCCGTCGCCGGTTGCCTTCTGCACTGGATCCTGCCGACGTCGGTCATGCTGCCGACGCCGGTTCCTGTAGAACTCAGCAACCATTATTCCTCAGTTTGCAAAGGTTGAAGCTTTTAGCTCCACACCCTAACAATCAACTCATGCCTGAATTTCATGAAAATATCATTTCTTGGAGTTCTGACAATACCCACTAGGTGCTCTAAACTCTTTTTAACTTTGATAATCACATTATTAGCCTTGGAAATTTATATACCTCCAATGATGCTATGTAATTCATGTTTCTCTAGATATGGTTGGTTTATTCCCTATCATATGTGCATTGGAATGTTTTTGGTGTCTTTAACATGATTTAATAATATATGGAAGACAAATCAGGTCACCTTCCCGTGAGATGCTGTGTATGAGAATAGGAATATTGGTTTTACTTGAAAAATAAACTTGGGGTATTCAACCCAAATCATTGCATAAGGGAAGATTAAAATTCCCCATGGTTTACATGGTCCAACTTCCATTAAAAAGAAGATCAAGTCCTCAAATGTCTTGATGATACACTTCTTTCTAAGCAAGATATTTTATTCTTTGCTCTTGTTCATGAGTGTCTTATGTTTTTAATTCTAGAATCTTTCTTATCTGACCACCATCCCATCTATTTTTTCATAGAATGGTCCTCTCCTCAAGTTAAACCCAAAGGTTCCTAGTTCTACCCCAACACTACCCATATCAAGCATGAGTGAACTATGGAACATATCACCAAGATTTGGAATTGGGATCCTAGAACCATAGGGGACACTATATGGATTGATATTGGTCTAATGTTATAGCTCATACTAATTCATTCCTTTGGATCTATGGTAAATAAATGAATATTTTTAGGTAGTGCATTCACATTAATACAAACCATGAATATCATAGGGTTTCATAAGAATTAGAAATTGTGACTTTAAACTCACATTTGAATACTCAAGCCAGTATGTGGAGACATAAAATATAAGTTGTGGAGGTATATAAGTCTAGAGGAGACTATGATCTAGTGATTTGACTCAAGATGGGATGGTTAGTATGGTGTTAATTCTAAAATGAAAATAAAATGAAAGAAAAACACTAATATCATAACATCTCTAGGCCTAGACACTAAGGAGATCTTAGTTAACAAAAAAAAATGATAAATATAATTAAAAAGTAAGGAATAAAACACAAGAATTCCTTCACCTTCCTTGGATGCTCTAAATGCCTTTGTAGTCATGGCTTACTTAGCTTGTGCTCATGAAGTTCTTGGAAATAAAAGTTTGGATACCTCCATCTCTCCTTGGCACATTTGGCTTGTGGCTTGGATTGGATTAGAATCAATTTGGAATAGTAACACTAATTTAATGAAGCTTTTAGAACCAATCTTGCATTATAACTTTGTATTCTCAATTCTTAGAAATGATGTTGTGAGGCTTCCTATTTATAGATTTTTACAAATGTCAAGAATCAATCTTAAACCATCCATCTTGAGATTGAGATGTTTGGTTGAGGGTTAATTAAATTTTTAGAATTAATTTTATAATTATCCTCATCATGACATTGGATGAAGGGGAAATTAAGAGGCATGGAGGGCATGAATCCTGATATTTATGGCATTTATAGCCTAGAGATGTCTTCCTAAGAAATGAGGTCACCTGATGATGCAGATATTAAATATTCATTTCTAAAAACAAGTAGTCAACAAGTTTATATGAAATTATTGATTAGACTCCAATTTGGGTTAATTAGATCTTAAACATGATTAATCACTTTGTGCACAAATTACTCAAATTGATTAGAATGCCTTGTTATGGGTCCAAAATTTGACTAGATTTGAATTGGAAGGTGATGTTAGATGTGTTAGATCCATTATCACATTTAGGATGTTACCAAAAATAAATAATGAAGGCACGTGTCTTGTGTAGAATATTTGATAGGAAAGAGCAATCCAGAGCACCTAGGTGCAAATTTGGCATTTTAACTCAAAATAATCTGATCAAAGTTAGGTAGTCCATAAATTGCATTACCCCATTTAGGGATACCCTAGCCAAAATTGGCACTTGAATATGTTAGTTTCACATCATTTAGCATGTTTTATTGTTTTTAGGCCAAATTGTGCATTTTTGGTAGAAATTGGTGAAAAGCCTAATTGGAGGTTATCGATGGTCAGATTTGGGTGTCTACAATTAGCCCCTATTTGGGAAGATATTTCAAGCTATAATCATAGTAACATATTCTCAAAGAATGAAAAGGTCCTATATGCCTATAATTGTAATGATGATAAACTAACTGTATGATGCCCCCTTGAGGGAATGGTTGGCACAAGTAAGTTAGAAAATGGTCCCTCAAAAAGAAAGAAGTGAAACAAGGGGACTAAAGAAAGGAAGGATGATGGGGTGAAAACAAATTGATACTAAAAAATTTGTCAAAGTCATTGAGAATGTAAGTGGGATGGTTTTTAATAATTTTCCCAAAGGTGTTTATAAACATTGTATCCTAATAGTGGCAATGTGGTATGATAACACAATGATTTGCCCAAATGTGGTTATAATCATTGATAAGATGGAGTTGCCCCAATTAGGATAGACAAACAAGATAATAACATGCCCCTGTATGGGCATAAAATGAGAAGTGGTGACAACACAATGATTTTCCCTAAGGTGTTATTATCATTGAGAAGATGGAGTTGCCCTAGTTAGGATAGACAAACAAGATAATAGAATGCCCCTGTATGGGTATAAAATGGGAAGTGGTGACAACAAAATGATTTTCCCAAAGGTAGTTATAATCATTAAGAAATATAGATGGGATGGTGTGCAATGATTTTCCCATAGGCAGTTATAATCATTGGACCCTAATTATGGTAAAAATGATAAACTTGGCTGAAGATGATGATAAATTAACATAAAGGGTAAAGATGAATTGAAACAACCTACTAGTAGGGAGATGCTCATCCAAACTAATAAAGGTTGAAATTCTTTCATGTTTAATTACTCTATTTTGGATATGATTAGGAATGAATTAAGATGTCGATGCTTAAGAGATGTCACCATTTTTGATTAGAATTTTTAAAGTTGAGGTTTGTTCTAGCACATGTCGTTATGCATCATGGTATAACATCATGAGGACTTGGTCAAAATATGCATAAGGACTGATTCCTATAATCCAATACTCAATAGAAAGCAATGCACTAATGATAAAAACCATGATGACAATGTAAACATATAAATGTGGATGGATTTGAGTATAAGTGTGGGAAAGGAATCACCCAATGAACACACATAAACTAAATCAAGGAAACAGTGATGAAAGAAAACAAATAGGTAGATAAACAAATAAAATAAGTAGAAACAAATAAACAATGCAATAAAAACCCTATGAACATTGTCCCTATAAAATAGGTGACAACTTAACAAATAAACAAAATCGAGGAATAGAAGAAAAGGAAGGTGGTGGCTAAGTTGTCTCCATATGCACTAGGTAAGTGGATGCTACCTAGATAGTTCCATGGATGTAATATCCAATAAAAGAATTCATGCCAAATGTAGTTCTCTAAAGGAATGGGAAGAATGTGATAACTTATGAAAACAAATAGAATGGATGTGATGAAATAATATGAATGGTCTTGCAAAATGATAAGTGCATGAGAGAAAAGGCCAAAAAGGATGGGGAAAGTAAATGACAAGTGATTTTCTTGTAACTTAGTAAGGGTTCCTAGAATCCTTAAGGCAAAGAAGTGGCCAATGTTTTTATTCTTTTCTAATGATTTTTTAATTTTTTTTGGAAATTTCTTGGAGTGTCCCAACTCAATCGAGAATAACAAGACACTAAATGGTTCAAGCTCATAAAATGGTGAGATCATGGCTTAGGTTGCTCATAAAATGGTGAGAGCATGTATTAGGGTGCTCACAAAATGGTGATAGGATGGCTTAGGTTACTCATAAAATGGTAAGAGTGTGGCTTAGAATGCTCACAAAATAACAAGAGTGTGGCTTAGATTGCTCATAAAATGATGAGAGCATGGTTTAGGGTTCTCATAAAATGATAAGATGGTGGCCTAGGTTTCTCAAAAAATGGTGAGATCATGGCTTAGATTACTCAAAAAATGGCAAGAGTGTGGCTTATATTGCTCATAAAATGATGAGAACATGGCTTAGGGTACTTAAAAAATGGTGAGAGAGAAGCCTAAGTTACTCAAAAAATAGTGAGAGCATGGTTTAGAGTGACTGAGTTGACCTCAATAAGTATTAAGCAATACCTACATAGTCTTAGAGTAGGACCTGAAGTCACTATAGTTTTACTCTTATAATAGAGGAATTTAACTAGTGTAGTAATCAATTCAAATAAAATAGGCATAGTTGGTAAAAAGGCATAGTGTGGTATAGGAAATGGCAAGTTATTACATCAAGGCTTAATGTTGCCCTTAGTTTGCCCATAGTTGGTTATAACTAGGAGATAATGGCATAGATTGATGATACTAATTTGTCTAAAGGAGGTTATAATTAGTAGCAAGATTGGTGGTAAGAAAGGCATAAAAAATGAAGGATGCAACTGTCAAATTTTTTGTCACACTATCCTAAAATATAATCTCTATTCAAAGTATTTGAACCAATTGATGAAATTTATTAGATACCTCAATGTTAAAACTGTGTAACAAATGGCAAAACCAAGGTCAAAAAGGCTAGGATTTATAATACACTAGGTCAATAGGTTGGAAGTGGAAAGTGGATACAATAAAGAGGATGGATACAAATGGTATTTGTACAAAGAAGAAGACTAATAAAATGGCATAACTGAAATGGACTTTACAGATAATACACCTTTGTGCTTAAGCATAGTACCACTTGAGATGAATAATATTCATTGAATCTGGAAGTTCATCTCCATCTGGTGTGGCAAGATTATATGCTCTTAATCCATAATCTATAGTGATGATGAAAGGCCCTATCCAGTTTAGTTTGAATTTCCCTTTATGCTTCTTCTTAGCTATGGTATTATTTTGGTTTTTTGTAAGAACAACATCACCAAGTTCAAATGTTCTATACTTAACACATTTATTATAGTGGCCTTTGAGTCAGTTCTAATATGCTTAAAGATTTTTAAGCATGGCTATGTATTTCTCATCAAGGAGGTCTAGCTATTGCAAGCAAGTGACTCGATAGTCATGATCATCTAGGACATGCTTAAAAGAGATACATAGTGAAGGAAATTATACCTCAAAGGGAATGATGGCTTCAGTACTATAAACAAGTTAGTATGGAGTGGCTCCTATGGGAGTACGATGATTGGTATGGTATGACCAAAGGGAAAGGAATAGTTGTAAGTGCCAATCATGACCAGCATCATTGATAATATTTTTGAGAATATTGATAATGGTTTTGTTGGATGCCTCAACTTGGACATTACCTAAGGGTAATATGTTATAGAAAAATATTGTGTGATGTTATATTCAATACAAAGCTAGTCTACATCCATGTCCTTGAATGATCCTCCATTATTAGATATAATGTCAGAGGGGATACCATAGTGGCAAATGAGATGGTTGAAAATGAATTTAGAAATTTGCTTTCCAGTCACGTGAGGGGTATAGCTTCAACCCACTTAGTGAAATACTCAATGGTGGTAAGGATATGTTTATGGCCATAAAATGAAGTGGGGTTAATCTTCCTAATGAGGTTAAGTCCCCATGTAGAAAATGGCCATGGTGTGAACATCAATTTCAAAGTTTTTGTTGGGGCATGAATTAGATTAACATGCCATTGACATTTATCACACTTGTTTACACATGTAGTGACATCTGCATCTATTGTGGGCAAATAATAACCAATACACAAGATATTTTTGGATAGTAATACCCAACTAGAATGAGCTCCATATACTCTTTTGTGAACTTCTCTTAACACTAGTGTAGACTCTATTGAAGTTAAACAATGAAGCTAAGTCCTATCAAAACTATGATAGTAAAGGGTGGATCCAAGTAGAGTATAACAAATGGAATGATGAATGAAGGCTTTGGTTTATTTTCTACATAGCTTAGGTGGTATATTTTGGTCATGAAGGTAGTTGTAAAGGTCTAAGTACTAGATAGAATTAGGACCAATAATATCACAAATCATGGCAATGATTGAAGGTTCATGAGCTAGTGCTAACAAATTCTCAATGAGGAACTAATACTCTTTGGATTTATTTATTTGTCAAATTAGAGATCCAATAGTAGCCATGGCAACCATAGTTTTGTTACTAGCCATTGGTATGTGCTCAAATTGAATGTTGGCAATTTATTACTTAAGAGTGTCGACCATGGCTTTATATGGAACCAACTTGTCATCTTTGGTTTGAAAATGATCTGTGACCTAATTGATGATTAACTAAGAATCACCATAAACTTGGATATGAGATATGTTCCAATGTACTACTTGTCAAAGTCCTATAATAAGTGCTTCATACTTGGCCATGTTGTTTGTACAAGGAAATTTGGTTTTGAATGATTTAGGGATTAGATCCCCCTATGGTGTAATAAATAATATGCCTACCTATGATCCATGTGCAATAAATGAACCATCAAAATACAACTTCCAAGGCTAATCTTCAATGGGTGTGTCAATGATGGTCATTATGGATTCATCAAGAAATTGAAATGTGAGTGGCTGTGTGTCTTTGAGAGGTGCTTCAAGAAGTTAATCTTTAAGAACTTATCCCTTGATTGCCTTTTGATTAACATATTATATATCAAACTCACTAAGAATCATGATATATTTAGCCACTCTACCTTGTAAATCTATTTTAGATAGTAGATACTCGAGTGGATCTACCTTTGAAATGACCATGGTCTTATTATTCAACATGTAATGGGATAGTTTTTAAGCTATGAAGATTATGGCCAGACAAGCTTTTTTAATAGGTGTATAGTTATGTTCATATGTAACCAAGGTACAAATTATGTAGTATATAGCATGTTTCTTTCTATTATCATCATGTTGAGCCAAGAGTGTCCCCAGAGCATGGTTGGTAGCTGATAGGTATGACAAGAATAGCTTTCCTGGCATAAATGGTACTAGAACAAGTGGATTAATAAGATAGTCTTTGAGTTATTAAAAAGCTATTTGGTAGTGATCATCCCATTGAAATGAAACTCCCTTCTTTTAAAGGTGTGTAAATGGATGACATTTGCTAACTAAGAGATCAAGCATCAAATTGACTAGATCTTACTGTAAAATCTATGGAGTTGCTTTAAATTAGTTGATGGTGGCATTTTGATTATAGCATAGACTTTAATCAGATCAACTTCAATACCTCTATGAGATATGATGAAGCTAATTAATTTTCCTAAAGTTACACCAAACACACATTTATTTGGATTGATTATGACTTTATACTCCTGTAATATTTCAAATATCTTATGCAACACTGTTGGATAGTCGACCTTAGTTTTGGATTTTCCTAATATGTCATCAGCATAGTCTTCAATAATATCATGCATTATATCATAGAATATGATAGTCATGGCCCTTTGATATGTAGCTCCAACATTCTTAAGGCCAAAGGGAATTACTTTATAATAAAATGTTCCCAATACAGTGGTGAACATAATTTTATGTTGGTCTTTTGGTGTTATTCTTATTTGGTTATATCCTAAAAAGCCATCCATGAGTGAAAGAATTTCATAACTAGCCATGGAGTCGATAATCATGCCAATATTAGGCAAGGGAAAATCATCTTTAGGAAAATCTTTGGTGATGTCTCAAAAATTAGTACAAATTATAATCCCTTCAGGTTTTTTGCTAATAGGTACCACATTAGAGATCCATTCTGAGTAGTCAATGGATCGGATACATCCTACATCTAAGAGTTTCTACAACTCTTTATTTACCAATACAATAATGTGAGGATGCATATTATGTAGCTTTTGTTTTACTAATTTGGCATCAAGATTAACCACAAGGTTGTGTAAAACCAAGGTAGGGTCTAAACCTGGCATGCCAGAGTAAGCCCATGCAAAGATATCGACAAATTCTCTTAGTATAGTTGTAAAGATGTCACATTCCTCCTCAATGAGGTATGCCCCAACTTTTATCCATTTCAAGTTTTATGGAGTCTTGATATTTACCTCTATTTTACCTTTAACTAGAAGGGTCGAACCATCTTCTAGGATAATAGGCAATGACTTAAACTATTGAATTATGTTAGGCTCCTCCATTAGGATTTTCTCTTTAACTTCTCTTAGGCATGATGAATTTGAGTCCCCTAATGGGAGATCTAGACATGTGACAAATATAGTTGGAAATTATTGAAGAATTTGTTCAAATACTTATTTTTGCTCAAAGTTAAACTCAGATCCATAGGTAAGTTCATCATTGGTGGTCTCCTGGTCTAAATTCAAAGAAGAATGAACACCCCCATCTAATGGCACCTAAAACAAGTTTTCACCACTAGACTGGCCTTTATCTTTACTTTTTCCCTGGTCAAAAAGTGCCTCAAAAAGGTTTTCACTTTGGGACCTCAATGTTTTACTTATTTGTGTTTGGTTAAGGGTGTTCACTCGCTCAACAAAATAAGCTGCAAGATCCAATGTGATTGAGAATCCTAATTTATGATATCTCAATAGAACATTATCTCTAAGGCCTAAGAAATCAATGAATTCCTCATCATTATCCCAATTTATTAGTTGGGGATAATATAATGGTAAAGGGTTGTGATGAATGGCCATGGTAAGGGTACAAATGGCATTGTTATCAAACATGTGGGTTTCAGATAGGTTATCAAAGGTGAGGCTATGATCAAACTCTGCTTCACTATCAGCATCATCATCATTAGTCACTGGTGATGGAGTTTGAATAAGATATGTGGGGTCACCCCGAGGCAGTTTAAATCCTAGTCCATAAGGTCTTTCATATTTAGTCATAGAAATTGGCTTGATGGGTCTTTGTTGATTTATTCTAGGGCCTCTTCCTTCATAATTATGATGCTCCATAATCCTATTGGGAATAGGATACTTTGCATTTTTATATCAATCAACTTGGTCGTCACTTTATAACCATGATTCATCCCCTTTGAGAGGGTTAAGTCCTAGGATAGTTTTGGTACACATGTGACAAGTCCCTTATATTTGGTCTTTTGTTGCCAATGCATATGTGGGATGACTTTAGGTCACCCAAAGGTTTTCAAATTCTAAGGAAGATTGGAAATATGAAATGTATCATGGGTCAAAGGCCCAATGATAAATAGAAAATTAATGGTGCCTTATGATTCTTTTTCGTGATTATCATAAGCTTTGATGGTTATTGTTTCTAGTTGAAGATCTACCATTGTGTACCCAAGAAGTTTGATGAGCTTTAGAGACACTATGTTGAGGTTAGATCCATTGTCTATAAAGACACATTTCACTTTATTCCATCTTATATAAACCTCTATGTATAATGGATTATTATAGAGTGGTCCAAGAGAAGACATATCGCTTTGGTTGAATGTGACTTGTTGGACTGGAGCTAGGTGTCCAACCAAAGCTTAAAATTTATTAGGGTATATGTCACTAGAAATAATGGATTGGGTCAAAAACTCATTCAATATTTTTTTATGGATTATTGATGTTAAAAAAATCTAAAATAGAAATTTGTGTTGGTGTCTTCTACAATTATTTCACAATATCAAAGTTCTTATCTTGGTTAGTAGTGAATGGTTTATTTTGAGGCTAAATGGTTGGTTAGATGATATGCATAGTGGTGGGTGGTTATGGGCCTAGGATAATAATATTTGACCTCTAAGTTATGCTTTTATAATCAAGATTAAATACTAGACCATTATTGTTAATTGATGTTAGAAATGGTGTGGGACTAGATAGGACAAGTCTCAGTTGCCTATACACTTGCATGTGGTCACATGGAAAGAATGAGTTGTTGATATAAGGTCCAAAAGGGAAAGTCTTAGTTTTTGGTTTACTTATATGCACCTTAAGGTTAAAGAATGATTATCTATGTAATTTGGCTGAATTTTGTTGTTTAGCAATAGTCTAGGTTGATTAGTGATAGGTTTAGTATTAGTCGAGATGGTATTAATACTACCCCTACAATATGACCTATAACCCTATCGTATTCATGTGAAACTACATGGTAGGTTTATTGGTTATTACCCTTTTGACCTTGGTTTTGTATATTGTTATATCATTGTGTGTTCTATTGATTTTGTTGATTCTATTGGTTTAGCCTTTGATTTTGATATTATTGATTTCGCTATTGCACTGGTCATTATTGTTATTACTTATTATTCTACTGATGTTGATTATTATGTCAGGGAAAAGGGTTTTGATAAATCTCAAGAGTTTTATTAGAAGTGGAAGCACCATTATCTAATGTTATCTCCCCATTATCTAGCATATTCTCAATTAAATGCTTTATTTGGACACATCTTCATAGATTATGCCCATTGACCCGATGATAGTCACAAAATTTATTTTCATGATACTAATTAGGATAAGGAATGCCTTGCGGATAATGATTTAGTATAGGCTAAATAATTAGATTAGTGGTATCAAGTTTGAAAAATATAGAGTTAATAGGTTCTCCTAAGTCACTAAAGACATGACGTGTAGGCATTGTTCTTCTAGGAGGAGGGGTTTGTAATGGTAAAGGCTATTTTATTTATTATGCAGGTCTTAGTTATTTCACTTGCAGTATTAGTTGGAGAGGTTTCTAGGTAGGATTAAGTTGAAAAGTTGGTGTAGATGAAATTTGAACCATTTAGACATGATAGGATTTGGTTACTCCATTTCCCACAACATTCCTATTGTAGTTTAATTACTTCATTCTTTCTTGGTTATTAACTTGTGCTGATTTTGATGCTGGCACTTGAATGGGATGTTGATGTTGGTGATTTACCTAATTGGTACCTTGATTTTGATTTATTGAATTAAGCTTGATGACTCTTTTATTGATGAGCACTTGCTCGATCAACAAACCTTTATCAATGATTTCCTTGAATGTATGTACACATTATAGTTCCAGATGGTAAGCTATCTCACTATGCAAATTTTTGGTAAACACAATAACTAATTGTTTATGTGGTAAATTATGGGTGAAATAGCTTGAAAGGGCTCTCCATCACTGTAAATAACTTACAAAATTCTCACATGCGTTAAGTCCACTAATGAAATCTCATGCTCGAGATTATAAGAAAAATGTTACACAAACTTATCAGAAAGATCATCAAAATTTGTTACTAAATTTTTGGGCAACTTCAAAAATCACTCCAAGGCTTGTCTAGCCAAGTTCTTTGGAAATAATAGCAAAAGGCATATGTTGCTATATGCCACTAGTTGACATGCGATAAATAATTCGGTCAAATGAGCCTTAGGGTCAGCTTTCCCTTTGTATTTATCAAATTTATTTGGTTCATATCCTAGAGGAAATGGTATCTACAAATACTCCATGTTGAATGGATAGGAACATATGTCATCCAATTTTAAATTTTTAGTTTGTTTACCAACTTGAATGGTAGTAATTGCATTTTTCATCTATTGCAATTCCTGGGATAAGAAGCTAGAAGAAACATTGGTTATTGGGCATGCCATAATGTGATCTAGGAATTTGACTCAAGAGATGATGGTTAGTATGGTGTTAGTTCCAAAATGAAAAAAAAATGAAAGAAACACACTAATAGCATAACATCTCTAGGCCTAGACACTAGGGAGAGCTTAGTTAACAAAAAACAAATGAAAAACACAACTAAAAAATAAGGAATAAAACACAAGAATTCCTTCACCTTCCTTGGATGCTCTAAATGCCTTTATAGTGGTGGCTTGCTTGGCTTGTGCTCATGAAGTCCTTGGCAATGGAATATTGGCTACCTCCATCTCTCCTTATCACCTTTGGCTTGTGGCTTTTAATAAATTTGGCATGGTAACACTAATTTCATGAATCTCTTAGAACTAATCTTACATTATAAGTTTGTATTCTCAAGTCTTAGAAATGATGTTGTGAGGCCTCTTATTTATAGATTTTTGCAAATGTCTAGAATCAATCCTAAACCATCCATCCTGAGATTGAAATGTGTGGTTGAGGATTAATTCAATTTTTTGAATTAACTTTATAATTATCCTCATCATGACATTGGAAGAAGGGGAAATTAAGAGGCATGGAGGGAATTGATGAGGCATGGAGGGCATGAATCTTGATATTTATGGCATTTATGGGCTAGAGATGTCTTCCCAAGAAATGAGGTCACCTAATATTGTAGATATTCAATATTCATTTCTAAAAATAAGTATTCAACAAGTTTCCATGGAATTCTTGATTAGGCTCCAATTTGGGTTAATTAGCTCTTAAGCATGATTAAGCACTTTGTGCACAAATTACTCAAATTAATCAGAATGCCTTGTTATTGGTCCAAAATTTGACTAGATTTGAATTAGAAGGTGATGTCAGATGCATTATATCCATTATCCCATTTAGGATGTTACCAAAAACAAATAACAAAGGCACGTGTCTTATGTAGAATATTTGATAGGAAAGATAAATATAAAGCACCCAAGCGCAAATTTGGCATTTTGACTTGAAATGATTTGATCAAAGTTAGTTGGCCCATAAATTACATTGCCCCACTTAGGGATACCCTAGATCAAATAGGCACTTGAACATGATAGTTTCACATCATTTAGCATGTTTTAGTTTTTTTAGGCCAAATTGTGCATTTTGGGTTAAAATTGGTCAAAACCCTAATTGGAGGTTATCAGTGGCTAGATTTAGGTGTCTACAGAGATCAACTCTAAGCAAGGTTACATTGGTTAAAGGTAGGAGACCAAGTGACCAAGGAATTTTTTACTCTCCTTTAGCTAAATCAAGCTATTGACAAAATCAAAGCCATTATAAATGATTTAAATAGGCTTACCAAATTTCTAGATATCCTCCAAGACTTTTTGCATCACTAACATGGTGTAATTGTGGTGTAACCATCATCTCTTGATCATGAGGTTTTCCTCTCTCAATGTCTTGATGTGGTCTCTTGAAATCTCTCAAAATCTTGGAGAGTTACTTGTGATAAACCTCTCAGTATCAATGACCTTAAGGAATATGTTTTGCAAATGGCCTTTGATAAATCCCTAGGTATTGATGGCTTTCCCTATGAATTCTATCAAACCCTATGGGATACTATTGGAATTGATCTCCACAAAGTTTATTCTAAATTGGACATGACTAATTTTTTATGTTATCTAATCAATAAATGAAAAATCAAATTCATCCCCAAGGTAGGGGACCTTGAAGTAATTACCAACTAGAGATCCATCACTTTGCTCAATGTGTCCTACAAAATTAAAGTCAAAGCATTAGCTCTCAAAATCAAACACTTGCTTCCCTTAATTATGCAAAGTGAGTAAACTAGGTTCATTCATAATAGATACATTTTGTATAATGTTATTCTTGTATGAGAAGGTATGGAATGGGATAGAATATATAGCCAAAAGGTGTTATTCATCAAGATTTATTTTGAGATAGACTATGACTAGATAGAGTGGCCTTTTATCATAGCTATGTTATAGGCTCTAGGGTTTGGCCCCAATTTTGTTCATATTGTCAATATGATATTTCAATATTATAGGGCCTACATAACCATCAATAGATATAAATATAAAAAATTTAAAATCCACATATCCATCAAATAGGGTTGTCCCTTGGCCCCTATGATTTAT
Source organism: Torreya grandis (assembly GCA_037957365.1). Taxonomy (NCBI): domain Eukaryota; kingdom Viridiplantae; phylum Streptophyta; class Pinopsida; order Cupressales; family Taxaceae; genus Torreya; species Torreya grandis. The sequence goes on along the minus strand of JARHVA010004720.1, from coordinate 398,424 downwards.
GTGGTGGTTGTTAAAGGTTTTAGTTATCTATTGGCTAGTTATGCTTTCAAGGGTCTGGTCAAAGGGATCAATTTGCCCAATTCAAATCACTAGTTAATTAAGGTAACTTTGTTAATGACTCCTTCCTTACTTAACAAGAATATGAAGACTCTATCAAACATGCCATGAAATGTTTAGATATTTTTTGCCTTGCATCTAGGTCATTTATCCAATGGTGTAAGACCTAGTGTTGCCACCAATCTTTGTCACCCAAACCTAATTGGATGGAGGGATATATATGGTAATGGATCATTCTTGGGGTTTGGTATAAATTTTTAGGAATTCCATTTTCTTTTAGATCCTCTCTTGCATAATTATGGTCTTACATAGTTCAAAGAGTGGAGTAAAACATCTCATTCTATGCCACTAAGCCTTTGACTTTAGCTGAAAAGTTCCAAATTTATTCTAAGGTGATAAATTATAATAATGTGTACTATTAATATTATTGGAACCATTCTATTATTTATTATGTGAATATTGAAAAGATTTTAGGAAGCTTTCTATGGGCTAATTCTAAGGGTCATTAGGACATTCATTGATTCTCCTAGGCCATCTATTGTCATCCTAAAAACATTGATAGGTTGAGGCTTATTGAAATCAAAATTTAGAGGACTACTCTTGGGGTTAAATCGGTCATCAAAACCTTAGAAGGAGATCAAGTCTAGAAAATTTTGTTGAGGCACCACATTTCCCAAGGTTTCCCACTCAGTAGAAAATCTTGGCAAGGCATAGGCTTTCATAACATGCTTATCTCTCTAGTGTCTATCAAATTAGGGGGCACATTTTTCATGATAAGTATTTGGAAGGCTTGGGAAAATCTCAAACCCCACCTCATTTAAGTGGGGGATGGGTTTATAAGTGGTATTTCTCTAAATTCCTAGTCATTATGTTAGTCTCCTCAATTGACCTTCCACAATGTCCCTTTTGCCATGGGCCCCTTGATCAAAAGTTTAAGGCTATTTAAGAAAGTCATTATCATATTTGATGATATATTTTGTAATAACTCTAAGGATCATATTCCTTGGACAATGCTAAAGGCTAAATTCCATTTTAAAAAGGAAGATAAAGAATCCATTTATGAATTGACGATTTACATACTTGATGAATACTTGTACAAGATTGGAGTTTCCTCTTTCACACCATGGTGGAAGGACTGGTCTTGGCATACAGCCATGCCTTTCCATTTATAATCTCATTAGTTGCACTATAATTCATTTTCACCATTAACATATTGACACAAATGCTCTTAACAACCAATGGTCTCTCTAATCCTTCCTTTGGGTTTGATCCGAAAGATTTGATAAGATATGGGTGGCTTGTATTGAGCCCAAAAAATATCACTTCCTTTGGTGTATTATTTACCAAGGTTTACCCATGGGGAATAGGCTCAATCATATAAGGCTAATAAATCCCACTTGGCCGACCTATCATCACCCATAAACCATCAAACATTTCTTTTGGTTTTGCCCTCATGCCTATTTAGCCTAAATATGGATCCATACCATTTTCAAACCCTTCAAGCCTAAAATGTTTACCTAGAAAATGGATCTTTTGGGGGACTCCACCATGTTACCTATAGGATATAATAGATTTGGAAAAATTTTCATACTTATATTTTGTTTCAGATTTGGAAATCCAATCAAACTTATTTTAATAGTGAGATTATTGAAAAAAGTTTTTTTGTAACTAATAAAGTTGATGTGATTTTTAATGTTACCCTTTTGATTCAAATTCAATTGGACAAGGTATAGTTTGCTCTCCATCATATGTTTATCCTTTTTAACTATTGGGGGAATGATCCTTGTGTGGTCAATCATGAAGCCCCTGATCCCACGTCTCACCACTCTCCTCCTAGGGGTTGTGGGCATAGGGGGGGAGGCACCACCAATCTCATAATTGAAGGTCTCAATGCCATAATATATCCTCTCCCCACTCTCATTTGACATCTCCTCTATGAGGATTTGATAGAGGCATAAACATTGGTGGGGGGGGAGCATGAAGAACCCCACTATAGGATAAGTTCCTATGGCTAGAGATAACCATCCCTCCTCCCTACCAAGATTCTTAGGTGTAACATGATTCTAAAACTAACTATAAGGATGATGGTTTTGTGAGGAATGCCTAGTCACATCTAAGGACTCACAAGGGAAAAACTACTGAGGTGTAAAAATAGGAAGCATGATCAAGGGTATGAAAAATCTAAGAAGTGATATTTGTCAAGGGTATTACTAGGGATAATATGATGAAAAGAGAGAATGAAAAACACTACATATTTATTATAAAAATCATTAGTAAAAATGAGAGACATGAATTAAATGTGCAAGATCTAATAACAATTAAATAATAAGGACCTAAAATACTCTAACTAGTAGACAATGTGTGCGATAACAAGTGAGGTACATATATCATCCCATGAAGGTTGTATATGCATGAAAATTAAAAATGGACCTACCTTCCCAAAATATCTTCATCATTCCTCAAGACCCCTTATAGAGTCATCGGTCTATGTGAATATTGGGTACTTAAGTGAGAAAGTAAGTGACATTAAATAGTATAATGAGACCCCATAGGCAAATATATTTGCCTACCACACTCTAATGAACCTTGACTCTATCATGAGGCTAGATGTGGAGTTTGAGATTCAATTATGATAAGAGATGTTCCAAAGAAGAATAATGTCTTTTGGTGTTATTTTGAGTGTTGAAATTGTAATTGTATTTTTATCATTTCCATTTGTTTCTTTTATGATTTGGATTTAACTATTATGGATTTTTTCCCCTCATCTGAATGGATCTATAAGACAAACCATGAGTGAAACAGGTGACAAAAACAAGAGATATTATACTTGGTTACCATAAAATTACTTAAATACTATATAATTTTAAAGTCTATTAAAATTTCCCACAAGTAAGTGTGTAGTCTCAAGACTAACCTATGTGTAGTTTAAATGAATTAAACATGAGGGATAAATGAGGATCATAAGAGATAAATTTAGGTAATAAATGGTACAATCACGAGCATTATTTTTAGCTAATCACAAAGGAAATAAGATAGTGTAACATCTAGTGTTGGGTGTGGTATGAAAACTATGTCACATAAAGAACTATACTAGCTGACAAATGATCTAAAATAAGCATGAATTTAAGGCAAAGTTATCCCTAAATTTAGAGAAAATAAATGGTTTCTAAATATAAATGAACCATAAATAGATAATTAACTTGGGAAATAAAATTATTTAATGATAAAATAATGTTTATAAATGAAATATCATGAAGGAAAAAATTAAATAACAAAAATTGAACAGAATCATCATGAGAGTAAAAGATAAACAAAGCATCAAAATTATGATGTAGCACAATAATTTTCTCATAAATGATGATATATTTCATAACATACATCATCAATGGCATCGAATAAATCTTATTGTAGATGAAATATGGCCTTAATAATAGTCTCATCTATCTTTGTAGAGAGTCATGCAAGGAATTCATGACAAACAATCTCTATGGAGAAAGTAGGTCTAGTATAATAAGAATATTGATGCATCGAACATCTTGTGAAGGGTAATCAATGTGAGAAACTGGTAATATAATGTGACTAATATCATAATATATCTATAATTGTGTGGGTTAAGGGGAAGGATGGAACTTTATCCATGAATGACATTGACTACACTAATGAGAAGATGATGATGTATGCCATGGGAAAGCATGCAATGCTACTACATTACTCTACATCTATTTGTGTGATATGTATTATATTGATTCCAAACACAATAAACATTTGCATGTTTAGGGATATAATCTAGAAGTATCTTAGATGGAGGCAGGCTATCATCAACATAGGACTATATGGTTTTTTGATAAAAATTTATCGATAATGAGTAAAGGTGTGCATGTTCATGCCATGAAAACAATAAATGAATCTAGGATTAATTGAATATAGAAGTAAAATATCTATGGTAGGGGTGGAAATTGATCCCTATTACTATGATAAAAATATCTGATATGCACAAAACTCCTTGGCCCAATGACCAACAACCTTATTGAATTCACAATATGGCTCATTTTCCCATTGTGTAGGGGGTAATAAAGCTTGGGTAAAAGTAATACTTCATCAACAACAATAAGACATCTTGGAGGTTCATGACTAGGCTCAAAAATTATAAGAGAGGAATTAAATTCAGGATAGAGTAATTTAGTTAGAATTTTAGGAAGTATTAGGCTTAAAGGACAAAAATCTAATGAATCAATATGGTTCCATCATGGCATGATCGAGAAGCATACTCCAAAGAGGTTAAAAAGTGACTAAATGAAAAGTAGTGGGTATCCACTCCATTTCAAACTTGGTAAATAAAATAATATTAGACATGGTCGATATAGTTGTAGAAAATATTTATACACTTGGAATACTCAGACCTTGGTTGTTTCTCTCAATTCTAGACCTTTACCACTTTCATAAGTCTTGTATCTTCTCTATATTGTGTGCCTTAGCATATCTATTGGTTTGAATAGTCTTGTGTTGATGATATAGAACTTTTATCTTTCTTATAATGTTTAAAACATACTTATCTTACATCTATGAAAGTTTTGAATATGTACCTACTTTCTTTCTCCTTCGACACTAGCATATTGAGTATACACTTGTGTCAATGTGGGTGTACTACTTTGATGTAAGTGTATAGTGGCATAAAGTCATCTAATTTAAAAATGAAACATATCCTAATATTTGGTATAAGTGATTTAATTTGAGTTACTTCTCCAAAGGTATCGATATAAATACAATATTAAACCTCAATCATTCCTCACCTAGAATTTATACCAAAGAGCATTCAAAATAGAATTCAATTGAGTAAAGATTCCCTATTTATTCCTATTTATATATTATTCATAGGGACTACAAATCTATATGTATGATTTAATAAAAGAGAAAATCAAGGGCCTAATTTTCCAAGTTACAAGCTAGGTCACTATTGTACTTTATTTTCATATATTACATGATTCACACATAAGATAACACATATGAGAGAAATACATCAATGTGAGGTCCTCTTTGAAGTATTGGATATGTAGGTAGTGCTCATTGATAGAGGGGTCTTTGGGGTTAGCTCAACACCATGTGCTCACTAAACCATTTTTTCCCAAGGACACTATGAAGATGAATAACTAGGGTTTGGAAATTCCATGAGGAGTGATAGTCCATGACCTAGATCTAAATGCACCAAAGCAAAGTTGAAGAAAATCCCATAATTATCTAGGTGGTTGCATCCTTTTCTAATTTGTATTATATATAAGACATGTATGTTAGGTTTAGATAATAACATCGATGTAATTATCCAAGGATGATGCTAGTGTCTATAGCTCTAGAGGCATTTAATCCAAAATTTGGTGACTATTCCATAATCATCTTCTAGTATGTTTCCTACTTCTTCTAGATCCAAAACTGTGTTAGCACCAAAACCAACTAAATACATTAATTCTTTGTCATTTCCATATTTAGCATAGTTATATGTACTATTTTTAGCTTATCTCGATTTAATAAATTTAGTATATGTTTATTTAAGTTTTAGTATCTAATTGGCATGCTATAGAGAAAGTTTATCATCCTTGTGCCCTGGGATATCTCTACCCCTTTAATCCTATGTAACCCTAATATAGAATTTTTAAGTTTGAACATCTAGGGAACCTGATTCATGTGAATGTAATTTTTTTATGATTTAGGGATTCGAAGCCTCTTGGAGTTTCAACTTGTTGTAATGGATTTTCAAATATGAAAATTTACCCTAGGGTTACAAGGGATTCATGTGCATACACTTGGAATTTTATTATTCCTTGATTGGCACATTTAGTCCTCTAAACACATCCATTTTAAAATTCCTTATAGGTATTTTCTATCAAGTCAGTATACTCAAAAACCTCTTTTTTTCAAAATTTGGTATGGATTTTTAAAATTTTGTAATATAATATATTTATTAAATATTTTCATGTAAGGAGAATGGTGTTCTTAGTTTGAAATTAATTTCTAGGTTTCATCGAAAATAATGTTTTATTAAAAAACCCCTCATATCTCTATAAATTCCTATTTTATCAAACTTACTAATTCTTTATTAGGAATATTCTAGGGTTTTGCCTATGAAACATTTCGTATTATTTAGCATTTTTTGATTCATAATAGATAAAATTTAAAATTTCATATTTTTTTAAATAATTATGATGATATAGACAAATAACTCCTTTTTTTTGTAAAAATATTGTTTGTATTGTTCAAATTTAGCATTTTATTATTTTTAACAAATATAGACCTACAAGACGTACATTATACTTTTATTTCCCTATTTTTCTATGTTCCTCTTATTTATTATTTTTCCTAAAAATCATATTTTAAATTCAAAAATTTCTTAGCCAATCACTTTATATTTATTTATTTATTTATTTTCATTTGGCACATTGTGGTGACTTTGACCCTTGGTTTGAAAACTTTAGTTGACTTAAGGTTTCATGGTTTACTATTTTCTAAATTTTGATTTTTGATTTCAAAGTGTTCAAAATTTAAAATTCATAATTTTATCTTTTCTAAAATAATTTTAAATATGGATGCATCTCTTAGTTACTTCATTTTACAATACATAATGGTAGTTATTTTGTTATGTTTCATGTTTGATTCAATCAATTAAGTCTATAAGGGGTTCAAAATTTAATCAATTCAAAAAAACCAAATCAGAGAATGATCATAATTGATATAAAATTAAAACCTCTCTTTACCAATCTCATGGAGATAATATTGAGCCTCTTCCTGCTAACCCTAAGGAGGGTGATAACTATGATTCTTCTAACCAGGTCCACGCTATCACTCCTTAAAGGGGTAAGGTAAATGGTGTATGCATGAATTTTCAAACTGAGGTACCTAGGGTTTGTGCCTGTAAATCCATAAAATATCAAATCATGCTTATGATCAAGTTAATATAAGAGTTAAAAAGTAAAAATCAATACTTTAGTTTAAAGATCACATTATTATAAAATCAAATTTCATGTGCCCAAAATCCAACACATAGTAGTGTTAATCATTTGTTTGCATCCCCACCTACCAATGTGGTGCCAAACAAGTTTTCATATCCAAATGAAAATATAAACCAAAATACATGCAAAATAACTCATTCTAAAAGTGATGAAAATGCTACTAAGAGTTCAATTGAAATACTAAGAGATATGATTTAAAACTAAGTGATTAAATTACCTCTTATACATCCTATACATAGATCCAAATATTATTGTGCATACCATAGAATGTATGGGTATCATAAATATTATTGTTTTACATTATAAAATAAAATACAATGTATCAAAGATAGTGGTGATCCTATAATTAATATATCACTCAAACAAACCATTCACATTATGAGTACCTCTCCTAGAGCACATGCATCAAAACAAGAAATGTGGGTACCAAATAAAAATTTAGAGCAAAAATAGTTGCCAATACTAAACATAAAGTAAGAAAAGGTTCAAAAATAAAATTTATATCAAGAAAAATAATACAAATTTACCTCTCAATAATGATACTCAATTTTCCAAACAGTATGGTTTTGGAATGAAATATTTACAAAAAATAGTTATCATGGTCAAGGATTGGGAAAACATTCCCAATGAATTACTCATCATATTTCCACATATGACTAGTATGACAAACAATGCTTCAAATATATTAGAAATATTAATGCAAATCATTCAAATATGCATTTTATATATACAAAAGAGGAAGAATCTACAAACGAAAATGAGGTACAAAAGGAACAATTCCACAAATAATAAGAAAAGCATCAAAAGGATAATTTAAAACAAAAACACTTAAAAACAAAATAATTAGAGCAAGGAAATATTCCAAAGGAAATACTAAAAAAATATAAAGAATGAAATTTTCAAATTCAAACTCAAGAAATGAAAACAAGTACTCTTAAAAGAGGCTTTCTAACAAAAGAAGTCAAAAATCAAGAGAAACTAAAAAAATTTAATGTTCTAAATGTGGTTACAAAGGGGGAAACTACATGAATTTCCTCATATCAAAACACTTTTACTCTCACTACTCATATAGATGGTGAGCACTCTAAAAATGAAGAATTTAGCAAACCATGCTCTAATCTACTCAATAACTTACCATGCATAATATATCAATATCTATAAAACCTGGTACCTATCGATTGAATCCATCACTAAAAAAAGAGAAACCAAATGTGGATAAATAAAAATCAAATATATCAGTCACACCTAAACATTTTCTTATTATTACTACTTCAAATAAACCACAAACCATTATAGAATATATAGTGACAAATATTACACCTATATATGCTCCTTAGTAGTGCCACCAATTTATTACACCAGGTTTCCAAAAGGGATATACCTATGAGAATTTTTTTGGATGAGATCATAGGATAGTTATTTAATTACACATATTCCAAAAAATACCAAAAAAATCTAAAACATTTTTGTCACCTACATATTCTATTGTCTTATTGGCATATATGTTTTAGTTCTATGTTAATGGATGGCATATAAGTTACTCCTATATATACATGTTGTCATGATTATAAATAAGTGTGATATAGAAATTCACATATACATGTTCTATTCCTAATTTCAAATGTTGGGCCTTTCCTCTTCTCATGTCATACGGACAATGGGGGCACCCATCTCTATGATCATGATACTTCTAATTTATATCATATTATGTTCACTTACATTATCATATTTTGATCCTATATGTAATTATACATACCTTTATCCATGGTTATATCTTTCAAAAGGTAATTAATATGTTATGCACTTGATTTTTTTTATAATACATTTGATCCATGAGCTACTATGATATGTTTATCCTGGTTGTTTATGATTTCCTTGAGTGTATTGCCTTGTTATTATCTTGCTTATTCAAAAATATGAATATGCTCCTTTATTTGTGGCCCCCATGCCTATGTGTTATTTCTTTGACATTTTAACATGTCATTATTTATTATATGGACATTTGAATATGTCATCCTTGATTTTATGAACATTTTAACCAAGTCATGCCCCTTTGACTGTGTACCATTTAAAATGCCCCTTGTTTGCAGTCTCTTTGAACCATTGCCTTTTAACCTTATTTTGAGTGCTCTTGTGTGTGTTTATTTTATTATTGAGATTTTAATTTTAATATCTATAAGTCACCATGATATTTATCATGCATCTAGGGCCTTCATGTGATCATACTATTCTATGCAGTTCAATTCTACATTTACCTAGAGATGTTATTCTATATATTACGTGATTACATTCATAGATTATCCAATTGTCTTATCCTTTTGAGGTGAGGTAACTTCCAATTTACATTCTTCCATCAATGGGGCATATCAATGGGGGAATGTCATGGAGTCATGCTTTTCACATTTAGTATATTTTTATATTTAATGAGGTTATGCTTTGGAAGAAAGTTTTCCACACTTATTCAATATTTAACATTTAAATCAGTCTTTAGATTTAGTGGGGGTATGCCATATAATCATGGATTCCACACATTCATAGTTTTTAGATTCAATGGGGGTATGATTTAAAATCATGTTCTCCACACTCATTTGATATTCAACATCTCTAAATTATAGCGGGGGCATGTTTTGGAAACATGTTCTCCACATTGACACATATTTCAATTTTCATATTTCTCTATATATAGTGGGAGAGAGATTTGGAAACATGTTATACATAATTACATAGTTTCCAAAGTGGCCAAAGCACACAATTATATAATTTAGATTCACAATTGTGGTATAATTCTATACATTGGTACCATCACTATACACAGTTTCAACATGAGACATATATGAGGTGCATATGATATGCAATGTGTGCCTAATATTGAAAAATTCAAATTAGTTTTATATTTCAAAACACTCTTAAGACTGTCATCACCCACCATGATGTACTTTTATGGATTATATTGAGCCAATCTATTGTAGTAGTTGGTTTACTTTTGGTGTGGTTGAGGTGATTAAATCACACAATATTGCCAAGTTTTTAGGTTGGACTCAATTTTATCATCTAACCTTATTAATTTTATAGTATGAGTTGATTTTTTTTTCTCATGATCATGAGGTTATAAGCATGATTGGGCTAAATAGTTGAGTTAATCTTAAGTGTCAGGTGGTAACTCACTTTTTCTCCAAGGTTGGAGGCATGTGCCTACCAAAATCTCTCTATCTTATTAAATATATATACTTTCCAAATTTATATATATTTGTTCTAATATAAATTTCATATCCTTACAATGATACATATTTAAAATCAACTTGCCAATAGGTAAATCAGTTATATTGATACACATATGTACTCCTAAACCTTTTGTAAACACCCTAATTTGGTCAAGTAACCACAAGTACTATGTATTTTTTTCTCTTTCACATAAATATCTTATTGATGAATATAGTCCTTGTTTTCATGGTCATTTTGAGTCTTTTTATCTTAATTATGTCTTATTTCCCCACTTATAGCACCCTCAGTGGTCTTAAGTTACATTCTCCTAGTCACAGGCTCCCTAGCTTGTCTTACTTGGTTTTAGATATGATTTAAGCCTTAGGACACTAGTGCCATTTTCAAGATACTATCAATAAATAACACTAGTGTTTAATTATGGCTCTAGTGTCTGATAGGCATTTCCTCCTCTGTTTGAGTATTAACCCTTCTTAAGTATTCTCTTATGTTTTTTTTCCCTTTTTTAGAACTTGTCAACCAATGAACAAGGTCTTAATTTCAAATAAAATTTAGTTATATATAAATAGCTTCACAAGTAATTTTACATCTAAAACTTACTATTTTAGCACACAATTACATAAAATCAATCGATATTACAACTTAATACTCGACATACTACTCAGCCACCACATCTAGACATTGCATGCTTAATCAAATAAGGGCCGAAGAAAAATTAATTATAGCATACCATACAAATTTATTATTAAAATTACGTAAGGGATAACTATATGCGATCTAAGACCCATAGCATTGGGGTTAATGTAGGTAGTGACCAAGATAATAGGGGTTCTGCTTCGTTTAATCATAACATCCCATAACCTAGTTTCTCCCTTCCTTTTTGCATTTGACATGGTTGTTATTTCATGTGTGTAGATACTCATTAGGGTTTTGAAAGAGATTCAACTAGAATATTGACACATGAGATCCCATGAATGACATAGAACCACCTACAGGACCTCAAAACCTCCTATAACTTCCTTGAAAGTTTTAGACATTTTCTATAAGAGGTACACTAGCACTATAATTGGACACTAAAGCCATATGGAACTAATATATTGATATTTGTGCTACTATCCAAGACTATATTTCAATAATAATAAAAAAATGGAAGGTGTTCACCTATTTCCCTAACCTATTTTAGTACCTTGATCAACAAAAAAAGCTTGTTTACTTCTAGATAAGTACTCCTATTTTCACTTGCTATTTTGGGAAAGGTCAATTAAATCAATCATTTAAAATTTTTATCATAGATTATCATCATAATCATCCCTTGAAAAACATAGGATTTTCAATAATTTATTCCTAAAAGGTCAAAACATTTGGTGAACCCTACTTACTTCAAATATTGCTTAAAACCCTAGTTTTGAATATAGTTTACCTTCTCCCAAAATTATGCACTAAATTAGGGTTACAAACTTTTATTTTCCTAATTTTTAAACATAACCTAGCTCATTTAATCAATCCTATATTGGGGTTTCAATTATTTTATGTGATTTAAATTTTTTTAGAATAACCCTAATTCAAAACCCTAGATCCACATATTAGGTCCCTATACATCTAAATATTAGTAATTATGGTTTCACTTACAATATTAATTTCTTAAATGCACATATATTTATGTTAGATTAAATTCTACCTCTTGTGTGTTATCTATTCATTTTTTACATTATATTCTTTGTCAAGTTAAAAATGGCATCTAAGAAGTCTTATACCCCTCACCCAATTGATGACTTTATCTCATAATTATAACAATTAATGGATTTTTTTTCAAGATTTTACATTAGAGTATAATAATGACATCATTTATAATGATTATGATGACTATTATTATAATTATGGATATGAGGATTATTATGAGGATGAAAAATAAATTGTAAATTAGGATATATTAGATACTGTATGCACCTAAATTCATTCACCTTGATAATTCTACTAATTCCACTAATTTAACCCATAACTATATTTCCTAGCCAATTAGCTAATATATCGATCCCTATATCAAATTATCTACGTCCCATAAACCTTATTCTACACTTGTAACCAATTAATCATCGTTATTAGCCCATTAACAAAGCATACTTACCTACTAACCTACTCATTAACCCACTTACCAATTTAAAAATACCTTTTATTCACCTACATATATACCACCCTACTAAACTAACTATTCATACATCCCTACTTCCTAATGGAGATTCTAGAATTGGATAATTTTATAATTTCCTCTAATTTAACCCTTCCCCTCTAAAATCCTCTATTCTAGGTTTTCAAGGAATTAAAAATTCCTTGGAAATTCCTTAGCCATTGATCTCAATGACTCAAAATTACATTTAATCCATTGATTTTCCCTCCCATGGATTATATAAACAAGCCAATCCATCCATGAAAACTAACTTAGAAAAATGTGAAGCCAACTTATAACTTGGAAGCCTTAGGAGCATACTTGTAACCATTCCTACATCCTTATAACCTTGTCAAAACCATCATCAAGACATCAAGAATCTATTGAAGCCATTATAAAAAATAGTCAAGCAATCTAATAATTGACTTACTTTTCATTCAAAATTAGTTTGTAAATATTGGATATGATTTATAAGAGGTGAAATGATGTTAAGTGATTTCATTATAAGTGTTTGATTATCTCTTTATCCTCTCTGTTTGATGTTTGCATTTTGGGTTTTTATTGCTAAAAATAACAATATAGAAATAATATAAAATTAATACTACATTTTGGTGACCAAGATAGGAGATACTCCATAAATCTAACCTATTGAGCTTACTAAAAATAATTTAATAGATTATTGGTACAATTGGAATAAAATCAAAGGCTGGATTTAATAAAATCATCACATATAAGAGAATTATGATATTGTTGTCATAGTCTTAAAGTAAGTTAAATGATATTACATTAACATTATATTTTAACCACTAACAATCCTGGGTTTTGACAGGTTGTCACCTTTTGTGTAATACTGCTACTTTGAAAGAAGTGATATTGCTTTAGTAATTGTGATATTAATTCTATAGTTATAGTTTTGTAGGATTCTAGGGTAAACATAAGATAGCTGGTATTCTATTCTTTCTAACCTCTGTGTAGTCATTTTTACCAACTTTACATTCTTAGTGAGGGGTTGTTGTTGTCTTCTATGTGAAATAAATATGTTTGATTAATAATCAAGCTAGTAATTATTAAAGAATGATATACCACTTTAAAAATCAAGGTATTGACTTATAAATTATGACATTGACATCATAAGTTCTGGGATTGTAATTTTTGTCCATGTTGGTATAATCTATCTTTTTATCCTTTGATATATAGGTGAAAGCTCATCATTATCTATTTGTAGGATAATTAGGATCACATAATTTTTTTGATAAATCTAATCTGATTGCTTTAAATCTAACTATTTTGAGTCTTGGCTAACTATGTTCCTAAAAAAGGTTACTTCTAAGCTTATTGTGTATAGGTTGATAGAAAGAGGAGGCTTAAATAAAATCATCTGCAAACCAAATAGTGCATCATTAACCCTTTTAGTGCCTTAATATAATACCACTGATTATGAAGTAGCAATTTTAACTATTAATCTATGATATTGCTTTAATAGTAGCGATATTATAATTTGATAATTTTTAGGGTGTTGTTCAAATTTTTTAACTGGTGACACAGATCCTAAGGGAAAATATAATAAAAATATTTCACTATAATGTAAATTTATGTGTGGGTCCTTTTCATTTGGTTGAACAATCTCATTTAGGTGTTTTTTACTAAAATTTTGATACATAATTGAAAATCTCAATCTATTTGGTTATTTATAGGCATTTACATCTCTTAGAAGCATCTGTATAATTTGTCTAGATATCTACACTAGTAAAAGAACTAGAGGTTTTAAATTTTTCAACCCTATTGTAATATCACTAATATTGAAGTAGTGACATTATCTTAGTAGTCATGGTTTTACACTAACATTCATAGTTTTGCAAGAGTATTTTTGCTGACTATCATGGTTAGCTATTTGCTACAATATCACAACTCATGATCTCTAGTTTTACATAATAATTGTGATATCATAGTCTTTGGTTGTGGTTTTACTTTGAACTAAATATGTAATTGTAGTTTTACAGGGGCGTAGTAGTTTTATCTTAAATAAAACTACTAATTCATTTTATGTAGGATCTCTCAAGACAAAGGCAACCCATTGGTTGCTTTAATCTTTGTGTTTATAGGAGGGGTGTCAAAAATTTATAATTTAGTTTTTTTGCTTGTATATATTGTGTGTTATGTGATTAGATTATTCATTTTTGTGCTTCCTCACATAGGTAATTAATCAAGAAAATTAATCATGCTTTTGCTTGTTTTAATCCATTAAGTCTAGGATATCACATGGCATGAAATTCATCCCCATGCATGATCTTAGTCACTAAGGGTTGGTGTCATAGATTTCATCACCATGTATTCGACTAAAACTTCATGTTCTAGTGAAGTATAAATATTAGGGATAATTATCACTAGGCCAAGTGGTTGACCCAATATAGGTCATCCATGAAGGGGAAGAGTTAACTATTTGAACCAAGCATTAAACAAAACACTATATAGACATATACCCCACCATACCTAGTGTATATTAGGGAATCCCCTAGAAACCTTTATGTAAACCTAGCTTAGGAACCATTGGCTATAATAGGTATTTCAGTGCCAAATTTAGGATCACCTCCTAAGAAGTCATTAAGTGAAGATGAGGTCGAGATGGTTTAGTTGATTTTATAATGGGTCACTGGACTAAAACCTCACCTGGGAAGCTGTTAGATAGTGTGAACATTAGGTTACACACCCTTTTTAGTTTACTAAATTATGATTTGTGGCTAAGAGTGTTATTTATGTGTTGTACTTAAACCCATGTTTTTTGTGAATCAAGTTAGCCACTCTCATTTTTGAACACCTAGACACCCCTAAGATAAATACCATTCTAAAACCATAATCAAACATCCATCTCATATCCTCCTTGCACCATCTATGGATAAAACATTTAATCATGAAACTAAAATCTTAGTGGTCACCCATCCCTCTAATATTCATTATTATCCTTTGACTAGGTATTATCGACATACATAAGCTTGTCAAGTTTTTAATCTAGCACCCATCACTTCCCTATCATTTAGCTTTTCATACTTAGAACCCATCTAATCATCCCTTTGCTAGTGTGAAAGGTACTTGATCATTCTATCTCTTAGTTTTCTTGATATATTGAACTTTTGTAGGGTTTTAATTTATGCTAATCCTTAGTCATTATAATCTTCACATCTCTCTAAATATAACCACCACATTTTATTTGACCACCCTTAGATTTGTTTTCTAGGACAAATTGGTATTCAAAACCACATCATCTCCCATCACACCTAATCAATTTTGCCATCCAATATGCCAATCTGAACCCATGACAAACTTTTTAGAATGGGACAAGGATCCAACCAAGAGAATGACTTATTGGGAAACTTAGGTGATCAAAATTGTGATAATGATGACACACATAGTGATATACACACTCTTATAGGATAAGATGACCGATTCACAAATGACTTCTTTTATAGTGATGAATTTAGAGCGTGATTTGACCCGTATATATATGAAAACCATGGCTAGATTCTAGCTCAAATCATTAAAATTGGGGGAAAACTACACCCAATCTTTCATCATAATATTTTACAACATTTGGTCTACCCATCGAATCGTCCTAATATTCCTCATCAACATGTTCATACTAACCATGCACCTAAAGAAGATGAACTTGTGGACCATGAACAAGAACTAAAAGACCAATAAAAACAATTCCCTCTCTAAAATAACCACGTCAAGGCTAATATAATACAAACTCCCTTAGAAGATTGATTAGATCAACTCACATAATAAATTAATTCTTTAGCTTCCAATTTTATACACAAAATCAATGACCATCCTCCTGAAGACAAAATATCCATAACTCCAATAAACCACATACAAGTCATGCTCAAACCTCTAATCCTCTTAGGGATACATCATTTACACAAGAATGGAAAATGATAAAAGATAATATCCAATAAATTGACCCTCTCACATAAGTAATGAAATATAAATATGTAGATTTTTTATGTTCTCCCTTATACATGAGCATTCTACAAATTCATTTTACACCTCACTTTGAGGCACCTAAATTTAAAAAATATCAAGGGAAAGGTGATCCACATGACCATGTTCAATAATTTTATGTGGCTTATTATGAGGTTGCATATGACAATGCCTGCTTATTTAGACTTTTACCAAAAATTCTCACAGGACCAACACTAGAATGGTTCATCCATTTACCAAAGGGGTTTATATCTATTTTTAGAAAATTGGATAAATAATTTGTGAGACATTTCTCATTCAACATAGAACATGATGTCTCCATTATAGACCTATACAACATTAAAAAAAGGAATGGGGAAAGTTTGGCCACTTTCTTACAATGCTAGAGAAGTTTGGTAAACCATTTTCTTTGCACAGTACCAAAAAAAGAGTTGGCCAAAATATTTGTTGACAACCTCAACATAGATTTAAAATATCATTTGAAACTCTAATGTGCCAAAACTTTTGATGAAATTATTGAAAAGGGGATACAAATTGAGAAATCACTTATTGAAAAGGGAAATCAAATTATAAACCCAAAATGAGCATAATCAAGATAATTATTTTTTGTAAAATAAAAAATATTTAATAAGAATAATAATGTTATGGGAAATAAAGTTACAAATTCCAAACAACATATTCAAACTGTACAAAAGAAGACTCTAAAAAATAAGCAAAATATCTCCTCCATCCAAGTAGCGTGAGGTAAATCAAAGCCTTAAACAAGAAAAAGACCTCCTACTAGCTTTGGAGTGCCTATTGAAGTGGTCCTTCAATAATTTATCATTTCTAACATGATTACTCTTCCTAAAATCCAAACTTTGGATGATAGTAAACCTCAACCTAAATGGTATAATGGGGATGAGTTCTATTAATGTCACAAAGCCAAAGGTCATGATAGAAAAATGCATGCAATTAAAGTTGTATATTTAGGATCTCATTGAAAAGGGTGATATTGAAGTAGAGGGGGAGAATATTCCTAACCAGTTAAAAATCCAATAGCTTGGTATTTTTCAAGACCCTTTACCCAATCATGGTTAAAGACAAAGGAATCCACCTAGAGGCTAGGGTTAGGCATCCACTTCCAATCATACATACTAACATGCCATCTCATACCATGATGTCAATACCATTAAAATATATAGCCCACAAGATCCCACTCCACCATCATCCACCATATTAAAGATAAATTGGGCCAAAACTGACTGCATGGTTACTACTCGATGTAATAAAATCATAGTTCTTGGGGCACTACCAAAGAATCCATCTACATATATATATATATATATATATATATATATATATATATATATATATATATATATATATATATATATATATATATATATATATATATATCAAAAGGTCAATATATCCAAAAAAGTATTAGTATATTATGACAATCATTTAGATATCATCAAGAAAATTGAGAAAACCCCCACTCAATTTCACTCATGGATCTTCTCAAAACATCATATAAGCATTAGGAGATCCTCAATCAAGTCTTAAATGATCTAAAAGTCCTAAGAGATATTGACAATAGTCAATTCAAATCATTGGTGGTCCATTCATCTCATTCATAGTAAATCATATTTAGTGCCCAAGACATGCCTCCCATTGGCCCACATCATAACTAACCATGATTCATAAAAATCTCCATATCTAACCACTACATTCTGCGAGTACTCATAGATGAAGGGTCTACATTAACATTATGTAATCCATCTTTCTTAAAGAAATTAGGGTATTCTAAAACTTCTTTGGGGCCTAATTTTATCATGATCAAAGCATCTGATGATAATTAATGACCATTAGTAGGTACCATCTATCTTCCCATTACTGTGGGACCTATGGTACATCATACCTTGATTCACATTGTGGATGTTGATTTTTGATATAATCTACTATTGGGTCACCCATCGATCCATGAGATGTAAGCAATACCATCCACCCTTCACCAATGCTTGAAATTTTCTCACTCTAGCATGGAAGTCATCATTTATAGGGAAATTGAGCAACTTTGTAATTGCCAAATGGGTTAGTTACAATCCACATGCTATTGTCCTAGCATGGATAGCTCCACTCCAAACCTAATAACTACCAAATATGTACACCTTGATGATCTAGTGTTGAATTCTAATCTATTACATGATATTACCCATATTAAAATTAATTTCAAAATATGTAGGGAGTATGAATATAAAACCTTTTGTGTATGCAAACTACCTCTTTCCCCATGAAGTTAAGGGTCCACGACTATGAGGAAGAAAAATCCTATCAGCTATCAGTTTGGACCAATGACATTTTTCAATGCAAGAATATTATCAAAATAATATATTAATGAATCTAATGAATCATGGCTTATTCCAAAAAATAAGGCCCTTACATCTCACAAACAAAATACCCCCAAATTCAGAAAATGGTAGAAAATATGCATTATCAAGGAAAAATACTAGGGAGACATGAGAAAGGTAGGATTGAGCCCATTATAGTTTAGAAACATCCATAATATCTTGGATTAGGGTACAAACTTCTTGATATTAACTTAAACAATATCATTATGGATATTACTTCGGTCCTTGAGGAGTCTTTTTATGATGAAGAAGTCAAAACAAGATCTGTTTATAGTTTTTATGAAGATCTTGATACCACAAACCTTTTCCATGATACCACTATCACCACCATTGACATATCCCTCCACTACCCATTATCAGTTAACTAAGATCAATATCAAGAGAAATCTTTTCACATATTTCAAAATGATGAGGCCATCTTAGATTTTTTGGGATCATAGGATTTCATACCTTCCAATGATCATAAGAAGGGATTTTGTATTAATCTCTATTAGTCAACTTATTTTAGGGAACCAAAAATGTCCCTTAACCAAATTGAAGAAGAGGAATCTAAACAAGAAGAGCCACCTCAAATTCTAGAATATTCTCCACATATCTTAGATGAATTAGAAGGTTATACTAAAATTGACACATACATCCCAGAAGATTTTGCTTTTGAAACCCAAGATTTAGGATCAGTCACCCTCTCTCATTGAGGAGGTAATTGAAGTCAACATTGGAACTAAATAACATCCTAAAATATTCAAATTAGAGGCAACTCTCACACTTGAGGAGTGTAAAATCGTTATTGTGCTACTCAAGGATTTTATAGATATCTTTGCATGGTGTTATTTAGACATCTCAGGACTTGATCCCTCCCTTGTTGTGCATAATCTAGTTGTTCATCCTAATGCAAAACCAATCAAGAAAAAATTACATAAGATGCACCCTAAAGTGGCCCTAATAGTTAAGGAGGAATTAATTTTTTTTTTGGAAGTAGGATTTATTTGATCCATTAATTACTCTGATTGAATATCCAACATTATTCCTATGGCCAATCCACGAGGGGGGATTCAAATTTGTACTAACTTTAGGGACATCAATAAGGCATGTTCTAAAGATGACTTCCCTCTCATAAAAATAGATATGATCATGGATTCAATAGCTAGGTATGAAATATTCTCCCTCATAGATGGATTTTTGAGCTATAACCAAATCAAAATCATACCTGAAGATCAATATAAACAACCTTCATTACTCCATGGGGGACCTTATATTATCAAGGCATACCCTTAAATCGCAAGAATTTAGGTGTTACCTATCATAAGGCCATGACTATTGTATTCCATGATATGATGCATGACATTATGGAAGATTATGTTGAAGATATTTTAGTGAAGTCATGACTCAAATTTGAGCATCATGTGGTCCTAAGCAACATTTTTGAGTGACTATGTGAATATAAATTCAAATTAAATTCAAATAAATGTGTATTTGGCATTACCTAAAGAAAGTTATTAGGGTTTATTATATCAAAGATAGGTATAAAAGTGGACCCAACTAAAGTCAAATCCATTATGAAAATGCCTTCTCATAGTCTGAAGCAGCTTAGAGTCTTTAGGGCAAGTTACAAGACATTTAGTAGTTCATCTCCTAGCTCATAGATAAATGCCACCCCTTCACCCATATTTTGAATAAGGGGACTCATTTTAATTGTAACTCTAAATGTCAGCAAGCCTTTAGTAAGCTTAAGCAATACCTCACCAATCCCCCTATTTTATCACCACCAGTCATAGGAAGACTTTTGCTCCTATATATATCAGTGATGCATTGTGAAATAGCTACCCTTTTGGCACAACACAATTATGAAGGAAAGGATAAGACAATTTATTATCTCACTTGTACCTTGATTTCATATGATTTGAATATACTCCCATTGAAAAATATTGTTTAGTTGTTATCTTCGCTATACAAAATCTTCAACATTACATGCTAAATAGTCAAGTTCATCTCATCACTAAAGTTGATCCTATAAAATATGTACTATCAAAATCAACCCTCAAAAGATGAATGGAAAAATGATAATGTTTCTTAATGAAGTTGACATCGAATATGTTCATCAAAAGGCCATTAAAGGATAGGAAATTATGGATCCAATCGTAAAGGCGCCTCTTCTAGTAACTAAGCCTATTGCCATAACCATCATGAATGAATTGATAATGAATACCATATAATCTAATGGTTGGAACCTATATTTTCATGGATATTTTACCACACATGGATCGGGAGCTGATATATTTTTTATAGCCCCACAAGGAGACCTTATTCCTAAGTCTTTATGATTAGATTTTACACGCACCAATAATAGTTTTGAGTATGAGTTTATAATTATTGGCTTCTAATTAACCATTAAATGAAACATCCAACACCTCCAAGTCTTTGATGATTCATATCTAATAATAGGGCAAGTTAATGAAGAGTTCCAAACGTGATAAATTACTCCCCTATAAGTAGTTGGTAGATTAGTTAAGTAAAAAAATTAGTCTATTACATTTGAACAAGTGCCAAGGGGGAGTAATAAGGTAGTTAATTCCATGGCTACTATTGGGTCTCTCATTGACCTTTTTGAAGATGTCCTTGAAGGAAATTTAGTGATTAAGAATTTGATTTTACCAACCCATCGATCATTGGCTTCTCTAAAAATTTGTTCTACTTTTAATCTCAGTCTCTCTGAGTATCATGATATCTATAATTATCTCTATGACTTTATCCTTCCATTAAACCTCAATTACCATCAATGCAAGGCCTTCTTCCATTGTACTTCCTGTTACACTATCTTTGGCAAAATGCTCTTTTAAAGAGGCTATGATGGGACCTTGTTGAGATGCCTAACCTCAGAAGAAGCTCATATTATAATCAAGGAGGCCCATGATGTTATCTATGGTATCCATGTTAGTAGAATGACCCTAGTTAAGAAACTACTCTGGACTAGATACTGTTGGCGTGCCATGGAATATGATGCCTTCCAATATGTGCAAAAGTGTGCAGCTTGCCAAAAACATGGTAGTATTATTCATGCACCCACACAAGAATTTAAACCTATTATGAGTCCATGGCCATTTTCTATATGGGGACTAAATTTAATTGGAAAGATAAATCCCATGTCATCTAATGGCCACAAGTTTATCACCACAACTATGAAGTATTTTACTAAATGGGTAGAATCTATGCCACTTAATTATACCATGAGTTTCCAAATCTCTAAATTAATCCTAAATTAAATCATTTGCCATTTTGGCATTCTAGCTAATATCCTATCAGATAATGGCAAGTCCTTAAAAAATCAAGAAGTTGAGGTCCTATGTAAGCATCATCACATAAAGTAGCACTTTTACACACCCTATTACCCCTAGGGAAATGGATAGGTTAAAGTTACAAATAAGTCTTTTATCAATATTCTTGAAAAAAATGCAATGTTGTAGAAAGAAACTGGTACTCAGAATTTATATCCTACCCTCTGGTCCTATCAAACTAGTGTCTGAACACCCACTAGGAATACTCTATATTATTTGGTTTATAGAATAGAAGCCATCTTGCCTATAGAAGTGGAAATCCCCTCTTAATGCATTTTTATATAGGGCATCATCACTAATCAAAATTTTAGACAAGAAAGGCTACATGAACAATAACTTTTAGATGAAAAGCATCAAAGGGATCTAAATTACCTTCAAGCATATCAAAATAGATTAAAATACCAATGTCACAAGAATATCCAATCTTGAGAGTTTGAGGTCAGTGATCTAGTCCTAAAAGAAAATAAAAAAATACTAATTCACATAGGGATAAAAAGGAAAAATTTGAAGCCAATTCGCTCAAGCCCTACATAATGGTTGCTAAGTTTGGATCCTATTCCAACTAAACCTTGATCAATTACCTTATGCCCCAAATATAATTGTTTTTAATTTAATTGGATACTTGTTTTAATCCTATAATTGGGGCACAATATACCCTATATACATATCTCTTGTCATCACTCAGATCATTATACGTAATCATCTCATTGACATCATTTAATACCATCACCTGCATATCCATTTTGTTTATCCCTATCTTTAATCTATTTTGTCTTATTTTTATCTTGTGTGTATATATGAATGTGGGTATGTTTGTGTGTGATTGTTTGATTAATCATTTAGTCTTATACATATTAATTAGATTGTATTGCTATCTTATATTTTTATGGGAACAAGGATGGTCTTGGTGACTCTCAAACTTGTTTTAGGCAAAGTCACTTCAAAATGGAGTTACCCCATGTACTAGGTGTTTAATGTGTCTTTGAATTTTATCATTTCATTGACACACATTTATTTATGAGTGAAACATTAAAATGAATTGCATACATTATTAATGGCTTCAAAATTTCCATCCATCTCATTCCCCTCAATCCTATAACCATCTCATCTAACCCTCCCTATCTAACCTAATCATCCTACCATCCCATTACTATCCCACCTCCTTGGTGCAAGGGGATTGTTACCCAAACCCAATTTTTGAGACATAAAAGAAAATTTTAAACATGGATTATATTTAATTAAGCACATGTATTAACATTACAAGATAATACATATCATTAACATTGCATAATTTTACATCTATATCATGACATCCATAACAACATCTATCTCATGACATTTCATAAGTTCACATATAATCCATAATCCATAAACCATCATCACATACATAACCATCCATATACAGTATAATTAAATCTATAATACATTTAGTATATCCACATATCTATCTATATATAAATAATAACCTATTTACCATGTTTTCATAACTATGACATCATTTAGACAAATCCATAAATCCATATTTAACTACCTACTCACATCACATCGTAACCATGATATCCAATAATATAGCATAAATACAAAAATCACATCATATAAATAATATAATATATCTATCTAATCCATTTAACCCATAAACAAATCCATCTCATCACATCATATAACATGCAAATATCCATAATCAATTCATATCACAAAAACATAATCATAATAGCATAAAACATCACATCACATCAAAATATCATCATATATAATAATCTCAAATGTCCACATGC
This sequence comes from Torreya grandis, assembly GCA_037957365.1. Taxonomy (NCBI): domain Eukaryota; kingdom Viridiplantae; phylum Streptophyta; class Pinopsida; order Cupressales; family Taxaceae; genus Torreya; species Torreya grandis. The sequence goes on along the minus strand of JARHVA010004720.1, from coordinate 374,508 downwards.
AGTCGTATCAAAAAATATTTTCAATATAAGGGCCCCATGTGTATAAATGTGCTACAATAAAATCCATATACACTATTTCCCACTATCTTGGCTAGACTCTTGGTGGTCCCTTGGGATGCTAATGCATTGAATGTGAAGAGATGGCTTTGAAAGTGGCCACACGCTACCTATGTTGCACCATAGATTCATATAAGTCCCTATAATATTTCACCTCTCATGTTAGTCTCATGATGTTTTTCATAACCCCATCCATCCCACTTACTAGCATAGTTGTGTCTGCCTCCTCCTTCACCCTCTCAACCACCTACAAATCTAATGTCAGATCTCTAATCTAAGTCTACATATGGATAATCTATGCTTGTAACCTAATAATCTATGTTCCAACTTTGGATTTGTCTTTGTAGCATAACTATTTGAGAATGTAAGGAAGTGACCTATCCCTGTAACCTAGTAACATGTCCTTATGCCTAGGCTAACTACCCATCCAGAACCTATAACTAGGCCTAGATCTAGTTTATCTTCATGGTAATCCCTACAATCTTAGACATGCATGCCTACACCTCTATCTTGAGATGTGATAATATTGTTCTCTCATTCTCTATCAATGGTGGTTGAGATGGTCCTATAGCATCACCACTCCCACTATCTCTAACTTGTGTCCTAATAACCCCAACCTATGTGTTTCTCCCTCTAGCCTGCATCATAGCCTGAGCCATAATAGCTACATGATCACCATCACCCCCATCTACATCCATGACATTTAGACCTCTATGTCCATCCTATTCATCCTATATTAGGATTTATCCCCTCTTCCATCTCTATAGCCTCTCCTAGGCCTATAATACTTTCCTCACCAATCCTCTCTACACCTTAGGCCTACACCTAAATAAGCTCATCAATATTCTCTGAGCCCACTATGTACTATATACAGTGGTCACACCTAGGTCTGGCATAGTTTCTAAAAGTTCCATGGGACTAGGGTAAGGATATTATAATCCATGTGTGTTATAGCTATATCCACTACCTTCCCCCATTGTGGCCACTTTCGATTACCCTAAATAAATATATGATCCTCACTTGGAACATTCTATGGGAGCCCAAACTTTATTTACACTCTATCAGCTCTATATCAGTCTATGATAAAGTCTCTCTACCCTATCAGGTAACACTCTAATAACATGTACTATGTCACCTGCACCTAATCCTCCCATCTAAATTGGAGTCCCCTATATGGTATCTAAGTGATATGATCAGGATGTAAATCATTAAAGGCCTATCGATAAAACCTCATCTCTCTTACATGGCCCCTACACACACCTAATAAAATATACCATCTAAAGATAATGGGCTCATGTAGCTACCTTACTACATGAGTACCTAGTGGCTAATGGTTAGTTATGTGCTCCCAGCTCTAAATCTATATTAAAAGTGATGGAACTAAGCTCATCACTCCCTTGTAATCCCTCTAGTGAAACTCTTTATATAGATGATCTAACACCACTGGCCCCCATGCAAACACCCTAAAATACTAAACCATATCATAAACCACATTTCAAAGTCCCAAATGAAACCACTATGTACTCTTGTTTAGAAAATATATGCCAATAACAAGAGACATCACAACTAATGTTATCATATTGATGGTCCCCTCTCTAAGGCATTTATCAATATCAACCCATTGATCCCATACACCAGCCCACAATCCTCTTACCAGTCTTTGCAATATCACATTTAACATGTGCAATTACCAATAAAGCCTATCCCCTATCATTAGTAATCAAAAAATCAAATAAATATCCTCTAATATGGCTATCATCTCTCTAGTCACAAAGTGGAAGGTATTTATCTCTGAGTGTCATCGCTCTAACAATGCCATAATAGAGGCATGATCAATCCACACCATAGACATAATTACTATATAGTATAACCCCATCATATCTTACACACCATAATCTATCAGAGTTAATAGGTTCATCTCATAAATTACCTCAAGACATCATAATTAGGATGCCATCATGCTCAAGTCCTCTTACACTAATCACACATTCATTTTTCATTTATTTCACCACTCATAACTCAACCTCCACACCCTAAAATTAATAACCCATTCTTTCCACTTAATTCACCCCTATATCTAACATCCCTTAACTCATCACCCCCTCCCACTCCTAGTTATCTACACCCTAATCCCTATAATCCCTATTCCAATCAATACCCATTCTAATTAACCCTAACTACTTAATCACCTAACTTAACCTTCACTCACTCTAATCCTACCTACCATAACTACTTCCTCTATTCTAACTCCCTCGCCATCCCTCCCTATCCCCTAAAACCCTTATCCTATCCTTATATCCTTCAACCCTTAACCACCCATGGTAATATCACTATTCATGAATTTACCTTAATTAATGCCATTATCATTATCACTAATTGAGTTTTGCAATTTTTCATAACCATGACTATAACCTTGTAGTTATGAAAAATTATAGATAGGTAATTCATGATATCATGACTCATTACTTGTGGTGTTGCAATATCACAATTCCATAGTTATGGTATTGTAATATCGCAACTCATAACCATGATATCACTAGTCATGAGTGTAATAACATGATTGAGGGTATTTCCCTTAGTCATGATATTGCACCCATAGTGCCTTTGATCTAAAAAACATGATATAAATGCCAAAATTCAAAAAAATTATAGGTTAATGGCTAATAACATACCGATGGTCCAACATCCTCTAGCCTCTAAACCTCCCATACTCTCTTATTATGGTGTGAATATCGTGTGATGCGATTCATGTTTTCACCTCAAAGCACTATTTCACCAAGGTTAAAATTCAAAATGAACCCCTTTTTAACCCTTTTGTCCTATTTTACCCCCTTTCCCCCCATCACTCCTTTCACCCTAACACCCACATTCACTCTTCTTGTCACCCATAACATCTTGTCAACCTAATCTATTACCCTAATTAATCATTAATTATCCCTATGTCATCAGGGGCATGTTTTTTCCATCTCTCCATCATATAACCTAAGTCATCAAGGGCATGTTTTTTCCATCATATAACTACATCAATTTGAGGTCTTCTAAGACTATGTAGGTAGGCAATCATTTTATGCCCTAGGTTATCTTAACCACTATTAACCTCTAATCCCCATCCCACTTTGGAAAAATCACTCGATCTTATTACATCATTTCAAGCTATGCTTCTTACACCATGTGGATTTTTATCATTAATCACCTCATTTTACCTCCATTACAGGCCTTCAAGCCCTCCTTGGCATGTATCTTTACTATGGGAATTATCATCAGCTTGTAGTCTATCTCATCTCTTTACTTCTTAGATAATATTCTTCATTTTGAGAGTTTAATCTTTTTAATTGATCTCTTTTATAGACATTGATAATTTGTTTAGAACCCATCTATTGAGACCCATCCAATTTATCCCCTTATCTCTATACTTAGGGCATATTCATCATAGCTCCATCAATCTTCAAGTCATCCCCACCCTGTCTAGTTATCCTAGCCTTATCCCAACCCCAAGATTTTTATTTCAGTGACCATCTGAGTCAGACCTCCCGGCATGCTACCTTAAGGGGGAATCATACCTAATAACACCATTTCCATTCACAATAATTTTTAGTTTTTACTTTGAAATACCATTACTCCTTACATCTTATCCACTCATAATACTCTTTCAATGAGGGGAAAAATGTATGCACCTAAATCTACTTACCCTGATAATTCTACTAATTTTACTAATTCAACCCATAACTGTATTTCCTATCTAATTAAGTAATATCCCAATACCTACATCAAATTCCCTACATTCCATAAACCTTATTATACCCTTTCAACCAATTAATCATATTCATTATCCCATTAACTAATCCTACTTATCTACTAACCTACTCATTAACCCACTTGCCAATTTAAAAATACCTTTTATTCACCTACACATCTACCACCCTACTAAAATAGCTATTCCTACATCCTTACTCCCTAATGGAGATTCTAGAATTGGAGAATTATAGAATCTCCTCTAATTTAACTCTTCCCCTCTATAATCCTCTAGTATAAATTTTTCCAAAGAATTAAAATTTCTTTGGCCATTGATCTCAATGGCTCAAAATAAAATTTGAGCCATTGATTTTCCCTCCCATGGATTATATAAACAATCAAATCCCTCCATGAAAACTAAATTATAAAAAAGTGAAGCCAAATTGTAAGTTGGAAGACTTGGGAGCATACTTGCATCCTCATAGCCTTGTCAAAACCATCATCAAGCCATCAAGAATCCATCGAGGCCATTATCAAGAAAAATCAAGAAATCCAACAATTCACTTATTTTGCATTTAAAATTAGTTTGGAAATATTTAATAGGAGATATAAGAGGTGAAATGATGGTAATTGAATCCATTATAAGTGTTTGATTATCTCTTTATCCTCTCTATTTGATGTTTTTTTCATTTTGTGTTTTTATTTCTAAACTAGAAATATATAAAGAATCTAAAATTCCTAATACAGATACATCATCTTCTCTTTCCTCTCACTCTTCTCTTACACCTCAAAATCAAACTAATAATACAATTCCAAAAAAGCCTCTTGTTCATAGTGTTTTGTTCTAATGTGATCCTAGCTTTTCAACTACTTTTACTACCTCATTATTCAAATTAAATCGATTTAAGTGCAATACATGAAAGCCACTTTTGCATGATTCAAGTAAAGTAGATAATAACAATGCATCTTATTTACCCTTCTCAATTAAATTAAAAAACAAACATTTATTAATTATATTACAACTTTTAGCTATACATAAACTAAGGTAGATGATATTATTTTATCACCTTCTTTTACATTTCAAGCTCAATGCAATGATTCTTTACAACAAATTGATAATCAAATGTCTCTAACTCTTATCCTACATGTCATAATATGCAAAATTAAAACATGTTTTTTGATTTTTCTACACTTGATGCCAAAATTGAAAGTGATCATCATTATTGCATTCCACAAATAGCTAGTGAACAAATGAATTACATTATACCTAAACATGATGACACATTGTATAGTAATAAAAATTTAAAATCTTCTCCTAATTTCTCTCTTAAATAACATATGGATGATACTTATTCTACTCTTACTTCTACAAGTGAATTAAACTTTAATTTTGATGAACCTTAGGATAATGATGTTTATTGTGATTATGATGAAGATATAATAGAATCTACACCTTCTAGTTATTCTCATACCTCACCTATTTCTCTTATTCAAATAAATACTAGGTCACATGTAAAAAACCACACACACACACACACACACACACACACACACACACACACACACACACACACACACACACACACACACACACACACACACACACACACACGCGCATGCACGCACGCACGCACACGCACGCGCACACACACACACACACACACACACACACACACACACACACACACACACACACACACACACACACACACACACACACACACACACTTATTATTATGTTCATAATTTACATTTACTTGAGAATAAAGTACCTTCTATTCAATTAACATGTGATAATTCTTTAAAACTTAACAATACAAGAGATACTAATTAATCTCCCTCAACCCTCTTACTATATTAGAACTTATTTCTCAAACTAATCGAAACAAGGGTGATATCTCATTTCCCTCTAACTAGGTCTCAGTTATCACACCTCCAAGGTTATAAAGAGAAAACTGAACCTACCTAAAAATTGTTTCCAATATAATATACCAATGTATAAGATAAATTAAAAAATTCAAGCACTAAATGAACCCATTGATGATGATAATATACCTTCACAAGTGTTAATTTCCTTGATGCATGTTGTGGGTGCTTTGAAATAATAAGTACACCATCTCACATTGGAGAACAAAGCATAATAATCTCAGGATGATGCTAATGCTATCCATAGAAACCCTAATCTACGTATAATCTCCACTGCAAGGTTGCCATACAAATTTAAGATATCAATGTTACCTATATTTGATGGTAATAGAGATTCATACTTCCACCTTCAAGATTCTAAAAAATCCATGGCACATGTTATGAATAAGTTGAATCTACTACAATTAATTTTCAAATTTCCTATACCAAATTAGTTTTAGCAGACAATCCCTAGTAGCTCACTACAAAAATGAGGAGTTATAAATAGTATTTCTCAAGCACTACATACAAAATAAAGGACCTCGAGTCACACATGAGAGGTTACCTTCACTACACTAGGGTGAGTCAAAGCTAACATCTGAATACATTTTAATATTCAAATTATGTTTTTATCATTTGATTTACTAGTTGATAAATTTAGAGGTATAATACATATTTTATAGAGGCTTAAACTTTCCTCTTAAAGATAAATTACTATATCAAACATTAGAATCATTCAAACATCTATGTAATGCAACTATAACATTAGAGGAAGAATTGGGACTAGTGGTTATTAATTCATAGGTAGATTTGGATTTAGGACCCTAAGATCCTCTATCATCTAACATGGTACAAGAGCCTACTCCACTTCCAATTAAGAAATTAGTGGAACATAAACAACTGATAAAGATACTCATCAAAGGCAAAGAGCCACTTCATAGAGCACCTCCTACAATAAACAAAATACATGATAGACATAACGGGGTTATATATTTTTTAGATAGGAATATTCCTCATGAAATATTTCTTACATTATTATATATGGAAATGATCACACTTCCTCCTACTAATCATCATCTAGCACATCATTTGCATAGGGTACCAAATAAGCCATATTGTAATTTTCACAAGATAAATGGACATTCAGATGATCATTGTTATGCATTATGAACCTATATTTTTTGGAAAAAAAATTATTGAGAGGGAGGTCAATCAATATCTTAAAATTTCTTTCATAAGTACTTTAACATTCCTTGAACCATTTAGATGATACAAAGATATAGAATTGGATAAAGAGTCATTCACATGAACATAATATAGAAACACACATATGACTAGGAAAAACTAAAGGGGAAGAAAAAAAATAATCCCTAAAAATGGATTATAGTTTTATAATTCAAAATATCACAATTTTTTGAACCACCAACTCCACATGGAGCACCAACCCTAACTATCTAAGCACCAACCTACAAGTAGGCTCCAACCCCGTAGATGAATCAACACCAAATCAACCACCTAATTTCTTTAATCACCTTAATTAGATATTGTTTCTCATACAATATATTATGATCACCTTTTTTATCTCTTCATTCTCTTTTATCTCTCTCAAACTACCTTCTAGGATCCTTCGCTCAATAGGGTCTCTCCAAGATAGATTAGGTCATATGACCTTGATATTGCGATATAATACACATATTATATATTCATCATATTTTATATACACCCTTATTATGGTATAAAATATCTTCTTCATCTCTTCAAATTTTATATTCTTCACTTTCACTCACCACCTCTCTAACTAGTCAATTAGGCCTATTAAGCCTTGTTCTTATACTAGGCTCTTGCTCATACACCTCTTAGTTGATCATATACACTTTCCAACTTCTATTTTCACATAATAAGACTCAGGCCATGCCATAAAAATTAATTTATTATTAAATTAGGTCATCTATAGCTTAAATATATTAAATCCTTTATTAGGCCTTAAGGAGACCTAATTCAATTAGGCCTTCATTAGTACACATTACCCTTTGATCTCCTTGGAATATTTTAAAAATTCATAAATATAAGGAAAAATTAATATTAAACTAAAATAGATCCATAATAATCTCATTTTAGGTCTATGACACTTCTTATCTCCAATCACCACTTGAAGTACACCATTGGTATTGTTTATATTAGGCCTTCATACACATAGAAAGGTCTGTCTTGAATAATTAAATATAACATAATGTTTAGACACACGACCATGAAAATAAATAATATTAAAAAAAACTAAAATACCTAAAAATATTCACCAAATTAATTAGACTTTATTACATAGGGAAAAAGGAATTAAAAACACTCTTATAACTTATTTAGAACTAGCAGTTTTCCTCAAAGACCAGTCATGGTGACTCAGACCTCCAACACTTATATAGAAATTTTAAATGAAATATAATTAATTTATATAATATTATGATATAATTATACCATTATTAAATATAAATATAATATTTTCAAATGGCAATATTGGTCTTGCAGACCAATCTCATAACCTTATATCTCATTGTCTCATCTGAACCTAACAAATCAACTTGTGAGCAACTTTTTCACTATAACCATAGCCTTGAAAAACATATCAAAAATATTAAAATGTATTAAAATTAATTAAAAACATCTCCATGAAATTTTTTTCATCCCTATTTCATGATAAGACACTCCTAATCATCTTCTCATTTCTACCTAGGTTTTTTTTACCATTTAGACCTATTAGCGACTAACTAACTTGGGTGACTAGTTTAACATATTTGAGGGTTAAATCCTATATATAAACCTTCCCATGTAATTTTTGTTCCATTTAAATTAATTATAATCAAATATAATATTAATTTAAATTCATCATAAATATTTGGTGAACCTATCTAATGTTTGAACATTATCTAACCCTAGGTATTCCTTAGGGTTTTGATCTTATACGAATTCAAAGTTATTTTCCATACTATCTACAATTTTTTTTATTTTATTCACAAAATTTTTTGTTCTCTTTTACAATTAATATTTCAAGTTTTACTTGTATTCCACCTAATTAACTTGTATAAAATACTCCTTTAATGAGAAGTGTTGAACTAAGTAAGATTACAATTGAACATATTGAAATTCCTTCAACAACTGCTAAAATGGGTTATCATAATGCATAAATGGGTTCCAATTTAGTGAAAAAAATTATAATTAATATTTTTAATAGCATATGAAAGTGAAAAAAAAATCCAAAATATCAAAATGCACAAGAAACCCATGATGGTTTAAAAAGGATTGATCTCGATGACATCATTGGAGTAGGTCAAGAATAAGTTCAACATTTATCTAGATTTTGAAAAGGAATTTTAAAAATTATACAAGACATAAAAAAAATTAATTAAGGTCCTTTTATCTTCAAAAAATTCTCAAAAATCCAAAATTTCTACTCCAAATTCACAACAAGAATTATTTTTTTATTATTTTCAACCCTATAATAGGAGTGACCATTACTAGTGTTGATAATGTTATCTCATCCACATATTTAGGTTTTGGGAAAACACAAGGTTTACTATAAATTTATGTTCCTAGGTGTAACCTACTTAGCCATTGCAATCCTTTTATATCCATATATACTATATCACATACCTTATCTGATGCACAATACCTCAGGTAAATAGTTACATATATGTAAGATAAGGTATTGCATTTAAATCAAGGTAGCTTGAAATCTATACAATCATAGATTACCATGATTTATATGATAATACTTTAACACATGATATTACATCATATCCTTTATCCACTAGATTTGTATCTCTTAAGATTATGCTATAGGAGGATGTTAGCATGCAAATTTGTAGAGGGACAAATAGAAGTTTCTCATCAAGAATTAGGGGATGAAGTATGTCTCCTATTAGCATGTAGAGTCACATTTATTGACATCAAAAATGATGCCATAAAACAAAATATCTAGAACAAATTGAGTTTCATCATGGTAGTACTTTTGACCTAAAAGTATGAAAATGATGCATAAAGGAAAAGATGATAGAGAGATATACATGAGAAGTGTATTTTGAAAAGATAGGAAAGACAACCAAACCAACAAGATAAATCTATAAACCTATTAAAAATTTCAAGAGATTTGGAATGTAATTTGTAATGGAATTCCACTCTCATTAATGGATAGGAAATACATAATTACGTTTATAAAAATGCACAACATACACCAAAATGACCATATAAATAATAACAAAAAATAATGATCCCTCTATATTTTATTACCAAAAATTAAAGAGTTTATTTTCTAACTCCATTGATATTTCTCCAAAAAAGAAAACTATAAATAAGATTCAAAAAAAAAGTTATAATGAAAATTTCATGATTATTAACTAGTTCGTAACAAATTTGAAAACATTATGAATATAAATATTAAAATATATGTAAATAGTAAATACATAAATTATCTACATATAAATCATTAAATTCAATATTTGTAAAATATATCCTTTGTCTTTTATCTTCGATGGATTATAAATGTAATTTGCACTTTCAGAAGTTTTCCTAGAAATTTGTAACTATCAAGACCTTTACAAATGAACATCTAACTAATATTTATAGATTGAAATGGATGGTTACAATGATTAAGAACCTTTTTATAATTTTATAACTTGTGAAAATGCATTGAGTAATTTTCACAAATTGTAAAATTGCTTTGGGATTTTTACAACTTGAAAAATCATGTTAAAAAATTTACATGACCTAAAAAAATTTAATAGAAAATTTGCATGAATCAAAACATATAAAAATATTTTGGTACAATTGCATGAGATAAAATTTACAAATTATAAATACATAATATGATTTAAAATTCCTATGTTATCAACTTGAGAAACATCTTTGATGAATCAACCTATATATTCTTTAATGGGTACAATAGGAACATCTTCTTTCTATTTTTGGAGCTTCTTCTTCTTACTTTGATAATTTTAAAAGATATAAATTATCTTGAGGACCTTCTCTTTGTTAAGACCATATGAATACATGAAATACACCTTTGCATCACAATGTAGCTCCAACATTTTATCTGCTATGGCATGCTGTTTCTTTACTATTGCATTGAGATTATCCAAGTTGAATTGATATTTGACCAACTGATGAATTGATCTAGAATTGAAAGTAGACTTATGAGTTATAATCTCATCAATGTTCTTCTTAAATTGGTTGATGATAATTTATGGAGAGGTCAATTTACTATCATTATTGGTGATTGTGTAATTCAATTTCTTGATTGCTCCTATTATATCGAGAATAAAATCTCCTCCCATAGATTTAGAATTGAATAAAATATTTATATGTTCTCTGATGATGAAAATTTTGAATCTCGTAACTCTAATAAATTCAATGATATATAACTTCATTTTTCTTAATTACTTTTGCTCGAACAAGATTATGTGAATCAACTTTATAGAATTATTTCAATTCAGGAAGAAATTCTTCCCATTTATGCACCTCCTTATTATACTTGGCATATGCCTTTGATGCAATATCATAATCTGATTAGATCTCAAAACATATATCCATTTTAAATTTAATATAACTGATTCCATGTTTCAAAATTCCTTATAACCAATATTTTATTGTTTTACCATGGTTCCAATTTCTTCTACAAAATTTAATATTTCAATATCTTAGATATAATGAACAACTAGAGAATCAGATTAAACTTGCTTAATCAATTTTTGAGCCATTGATTTCAATTTTTAAAATTTATCTTTGAGTTTATCTTTGGTAGCTTTATCATGGTCCATTTTATTGAGCAAAGTGATAATATAAGTTTGAACATCTTCCTTCATTCCCTCCCTTATAGATTTTCCAAGATTTATTTTCATTATTTGATAATTATTTATGTCAACACTATCCTATTCCTTATCTATAGGGGTAATAAATAATTTTACATAACTTTCTCCTTTTTATTTTATTATTCTTGTCATATTTTTAGGTTTCTTGATTACCCAAACTTTCTCCTTTTTCTTTTATTATGCTTGTCACAGTTTTAGGTTTCTCGATTACCTATAGAGGAATAAAAGCTATTAATTTCCTATGGTTTTACAACCTTTTTAATTTTCTGCATCCCTTCATCAAGATAATGAGGAACCTCAACATTGAAAAGAGATTATTGATTATAGACAAACTTAGATTTTATGACGTATCAATAAAGGGAAGAATATTTTCCTGAGGTTGGACCTCTTCTAATATTATTTCATATTTTCCTTCTTACACCAGGGGAATTTGGGTTTTTGGTGAAGGTTCAAGAATAAATTTAGGATTTTTTGGAGGATGAAAAGGTAGATAATATTTAGGTGGAGCTAAAGATGTTGGTAAAAATGAGGAGTCAGATGCGATTAATTATTGAGTAGTATTTATTACTAACATTTGATGTTAAACAAAACTATCAAGATTAACCTCTTAACCAATAAGAGTAATTAGTGAAAAAGAATATTTATTTATAAACCTTTTGATTTGTAACTTGATAGGTCTATATCTTGAAGTAGTTGTTGAGATAGTTTGTTTTTATACCTCTCCTTCTATCTCGAGAAGATATTCATTTTTAGTTAGTCGAGATGTCCTGATTTATTCTTCTTGTTTTTTATGGAAGCTTCTTAGTTCATCTTCTATTGTTGTTGGTTGTGGAAATCCTACCTCATCAACATTTATTTATCTATTTTTCAAACATTGTAATGTTTTATCTATAACACCTTGAGATTTACTTACAATATAAATCAACTCTTTTTTACTTCAATTAATTGTTAAAATTGGTTCAAATTAAAGTTTTTATTTTTAAAAACTAGCATCCAATATACCTTCACATCAAGCATTTTCTTAGGGAGTTTTACAATTCCAAATTTAATGACATGTTTCACTATGAATAATGAGTTATCCCTGATTCTCACATCCCTTTCATCATTGTAGTCTATCCAATTGACTCAAAATGAGGAACATGCTGATATAAAACCCCTATAACATGTCTCATTAAAATTATTACATCAAATGAATCCATATTTTTAAATGGACTTAAAGTGACATGTGAAATTTATTCCTTAATTATATTTGCTTTATCCATGGATAGACATGTGTATTTGTAAATGGAAATAGGGAATTTCATTCTAGCTTTACGTTTTCTAGCTAGGAACTTGTGAGTCTCATCCAATTGTATTAACAATTCCATTAGGTCCCTTATATAATCAACATACTTAGGGATAATGTGCAAAGATATCTCACATCTACAAACCCTCAAATAAAAAATTTAGGAGATAGATAAACCAAGTTTCCAATATAACAATCTATGTTATTACTTCCATATAAATTCTTATGTTATAAGGTTCATTTGCAAACATTTGAATAACATATTGAATGAATGCACCATTCATGCTCTAAAAATGATGATACCTTTATTTTAGTGTGAGATAAGGGTAAAAATCATATATCTTAGAGGTCTTGATGTTTCCCACCTGATTCCATACACCATAGAATATCCTCCTAAAAATTGAATAAACTAAGTATGAACTCATGTAGAATTTAGAAGTTGTTTTGACCTTAATTAGTTGATTATTGATTAAGCCACTGATCAATTGATCCCAATAGATATATTTATTATTCTAATGAATAATCCATATGTAATTTTACATCTAATTCTATAGGTATCTTGCCTCTAGGCTTCTAACAATCGTGTGAAGTGTGAACATATAATTTACTTCATTTATGAATTCAAACATGGAAATAATATTTGGGATCCTTATTGATAAATTTTAAAGATTTTTGAGCCATTATTTATTACTAATTTTTCACAAGAATTGGTATTGTCATTCTAGAACTATTGAGCTAAAAGAGACAAGTTTTCATGTGATTATCATTCTATGAACTGTAATAAGTTTTCACTATTTTTTAGAGATAAACATATGACATATTATCATTTGGGATTTAAAACTTATATCTTCTTAGGGTCATAGTGTTCATATATGGTTATGACTAATTCTAGACTCTACAGTGAGGTCAGAAAAGTAGTTGTATTTACCAATCCACTATCACGTATATTCTGACAATAGTTTATCTTATGTATCACATTGATTATATTTAATAAATAATCCATATTTATATTACCTATATCTCTATCTATTATATTCTCAATATTTGAATCCATACTTGATGAATGAATAAAACCTAGAAATCAATACTTCATCTTTGATTCATCTTCTCTTTGTAGAATATTTGTCAAAGGATTTTTATTTGGGGTTCCTTAATAGGATTAATGGATGTTTACATCAAAGAAAATCACACCTCTTAGAAGATGGACCCACATTATATTATAGATAACCAATAGGATTTGACAATAAAACCAATAAAAACCTTTCTTTTAGGAAAAGTGCTTGTATAGTAGAGGGAGTCCAACAAGGTGTTTACATCATGGTTAGGTTCCATGTATAGTGCAAGGACTACCATCAAGTTTTGATGGACATGTTTACAACACTATCTCATCTTGATGGTGGTGTTGACAAACTCCTAGGGTTTGATAGGGTTTTTAGCACCTCTCAAAGGGTCCACCTATGAAGTAGTTAGGGGTTTGAGAAAGAGAAGAAGGTGTACAATATAAAAAATGGAGGTTTTATATAAAATAGAGTTTTGCATGAAAATATAGGGTTTTATATTACTTTTAAATAATGATTAATTTTTTTTTAAACCTATTCTAAATGACATATCTTACAAATAAATAAAAAATAGGAGGAAGTCTTGAATTGTACCTATGAATGAAAAAGGACAATGAGATTACCTAAGTCTTATAAGCTCTAAAACCCTATAAAAATGCAAATGGGAGATCTAGTGGAAAAATTAATTGGTGCAAGTAAGATTAGTGAGGAGGAGTTAAAAATCTAGAATAGAGAGGCGAGGAGATAATGGTAGGGTCAAAAACATATATTGTCTTGACACATGTAAAGGGGGAAGACACCATTAGTGGATTAAAAGAAAGGATGAATGAGAAAATGTGATATTTTTAGATGTTGAATAAAAGTAATTAGGGTTGGATGGGGTTATTTGCATGCATGCTAGAATATACTGATTGTGTTTGCAACACTTGTGGGTCTCAATAGTGGTGATTGTAAGATTTATAGGTTTTACTAAAGGTGTTTGAAACACTTATGGGTTTTGTTGAGCATGAAAACTGCCTAAAGGATCCAAAGGGGTCTCAAACACATTTAAAAACTTGAACTTCAAGAAGAATCCTTTTCAAAATTTTGCTTGTTTTTTGCATTTATTGATTTCACCTTAATCAATTTCCTCAAAAAATAAACAACACAATATTGACCAATTTTGACCTTTAATATTTTTGACCTTTTTGACCATTGTTCAAAAGCCATGACAATAAATGCCTCTTAATGGGGACCTAAAACTATAAGGAATGAGATAAGAATACCAAAATCTAATTTTATAGATTAGTATACTTCCATTAGGACATAGAGTCATTTGAAACTTGTATATGTAAATTATTGAGAAGTGTGATATCACTCCTCCTGATCTGATCAACAGACAACCATTTTATCAATCTCAATTACATGAAAAATGAACAAACATTGGTGGGCTATATCCCATGTTATATGTTTTGAAGATATTGATCCAACCAATTAATATCTAGTTCACCAATCTCAATTGTATGATAAATGAACACACACTACTAGGCTAGATCTTGTCGAATAAGATTTTTATTTTCATTGGTGATTCAATTGAAGGCATTGATGAAAATATGTTAACTCTAAAAATTGAATAAGTTATGTATCCTTAATTTTGATAGGATTGAATATGTGTATCTCATATGGCCTTAAAGTAGGTGCTAGAAGAGACTCAATAGAAGAGAAGACCAATACATGGAAATAGGAAGAACAACATATAGGCTATCATGATTTTAAAAAAAATCAACATGCACACACAATAAAAACAAGATATAAAATGGAAACAAGCCACAAACATATGTACATATTTACATGAATGAGACTATTGGTTTTTAACTAAAATTTTTCTTGAGATATTTCCCACTATAGGGAAATGGGAGATTAGTTCCATCATGATATCCCAATTAATATGTGTTATTACCACATAAATTCCTAATTTTGAAGGGACCCATCTAGAGAGATTCAAATTTTCCATGACATCCTTTAGGTTCTCAACACTTATCCCATAAAAGAACTAGACCTTCGAGTTTGAAGTCTCTGTATTTAAATTTTTTATCAAACAAGACTTTCACTTAAGCTTGATAGTCTATGATTCTTTCAACCACCCTTGACCTTTCTTCTTCCAACTAATATAAATAAAAGATCTTCTTATACAAAAAAAATTCATGATTGAGATTCTCACTAGCTCTAGATAATTTCAAAGTCGGTAATTAAAGAGTTAAAGGAACCACTGCATCAATTACATAGAGTAATTTAAATTGAGACATCCATATAACTATCTTTAGTGTTATACAGTCTACCCAGAGTGAATCATATATCTTCTTATGTTAATTTCTTTGATTTTCATCAACCACTTTACACATGATCATGAATAGGTTTTTATTAATTAATTCAAACTAACCATTTCCTTGTGGATAGGAATTGGACAAATGATACAATGAGATTTTGTACCCATAACAATATGTGATCATATTAGAAGAACAAAAATTTGAAGAATTATTATTGACTATCTTTTGTGGAATTCCATATCATGCCAAGATATTCCTTTTAATGAAGTTACAAATGGATTTAGAAGTTGTCTATTTGACTAGAATAACTTCTACCAATTTAGTGAATTAGTATGTTTTAGTGAGAACATGTGTGTGACTTTCACTTAAATGAGGATTGAGTGAAATGATAAAATATTGACATGCTTCATATTTTATGACCCATTCATGTGAATCTTAGAAAAGAGTAAGCCAATAATAGTGAT
Organism: Torreya grandis; assembly: GCA_037957365.1. Taxonomy (NCBI): domain Eukaryota; kingdom Viridiplantae; phylum Streptophyta; class Pinopsida; order Cupressales; family Taxaceae; genus Torreya; species Torreya grandis. Next base: position 357,843 of record JARHVA010004720.1, on the reverse strand, counting down.
CTCTCAATATCTTATAAGTTTTTATTCGAGATTAAAAATATCCTCCACAATCCTAGTTATGAAAAGCCTATAATAATTATTCTTTTGTTCTTTGTCAACACACCTAAGAAATAAACCACCAATGTTCTTCTTAAAAAGGGTGTCATCAAACATTAGATATCTATTAGCGTGTAACTCAACTATCCTCTATTATTTTAAATTCAAATTTGAAGGAGCTTCTCCATTAGTTAGGAAAAAGGCAAGATCATAAAACCATTCATCCATGGTGTCAATAAATAATACCAAATGGTGTTCTTCATTATTTTGATCATTATAATCTTTTTAAGAAATTAATTAGGGAGGTAATTGTTTTACCATGATCTAACATAATCCTTTTCTTCAAACCAATTTTATAGGTTTGATGTCAAGATAATAGTATTAAACTTTTATCCAATCACCTCTTTTGGATTTTGGTTCCTATTGAGTCAAAATGGATTTGATAGTTGTACTTAGGACCATTACTACAAAATGTAAATACCAAGTATAATATCTATAATGTTTAACAACTTTCACAACTAGATATGCATGTTTTTCATCTTGTGAATATTTAAACTCAAAATATTTAAAATCATAATTCATGAAGGTAGTAGGAGATTCAAAACCTTCATCATTATTTTGAACTAATACATCTAAAAGAGTATGTTGTGAGTAATAATAATAAATATTAAATTCATTTTTAAAGTCTGGACAAACCAAGATTAGTGCATGAGTAATAGTAGATTTTATTTTCTCAATTGCATCTTGGCCATAATTATTCCATTTGAATGTAAGTTTTCCTTTCATCATATCAGAAATATGTTTGGTAAGTTCAACAAAATTTGGGACTTAACTTTTTAGGAAGTTCACTTTATATAAGAATAAAATAACACCTAATTTATTGGTTGGTAGGGAAAATTTATGGATTTATTCAACTCTTTCAATATCAATTTTGATTCCTTCTTTAGAAATAATGTTCTCAATAAGTTTCCCCTCAATTATCCTAAAAATGAACTACGTAGGGGTAAGATACATACCATGCAATTAACACTTTTCAAATACTTTTTCAAGGTGATCATAATTATCTTATATCTCCTTTAAAAACATTTCTAGATCATTAAGATATAGCCAAATTATTTCATTATTCATATCTTTGAATGCAAGATCCATGGCTCTCTAAAATGTAACTCTCACATTTATCAAGTCAAATGACATTTGTCTATAAGAGAAAGATCCTCATGGTTTTGTGGAATTTGTTTTATGTTGATATTCTCTTTCAAATTCAATTTTATTGTAGCCTAAAAATCATCTAACATCTAAAGTATTTTTAAAACCTTAACTGCTTAGAGAATCTTATTGATAATAGATAAGGTATAGTCATCTTTGAGAGAATCCTGAATTATATTTCAAAAATCTACACAGATCTTGATTTATCCATTATTTTTATGAATTGGAACTATGTTATAAATACAGGTTTAATTATGAATATGAAAAATGAATCATGCATTCAACATTTTCTAAATTTCTACAAAAATTATACCTTTAATCTTTGGGTTGTAATGTCTCTATTTGTATTTAAATGGCTTGACATCTGGTTTTAGAGGAATTGTGTGTTTAATTTCTTTTGGATGAAAAGTTTTTAGATATTCATATTAATATTATAGTATGTAATTGTATTTTTGGATTAAACTTTTGAATGTTCTCTTTTCTTCTAGAGAACAATATTTAACAATATTTATTAGAATGGGTTGCTCTTCAAAATCAATATTCACTTTCTCTTAATCTACTAAACCAATAAAATATTTATAAATGTTTTTATTGATAAATATATCATTTTTATAAAATATTTATTCTAATTATACTAATTTTTTTGGAATTTTATTCCCTTTTAACTTGATTAGCCTTCTTTATATTTTTTTCAGTTATGCTTTATTTCTAAGTTTAAGAAGAAGATTCTTTGTACAATAAATCACTACCTTTAAAGTATGAATTCATAAATATATCAAACTTATCATGAAAGGAAATTATTTGCTTATAATTATATAAAACCTACCAATTTTTTGAATTATCTAATACACTACATTAATACACAAGTCCAATTATATATTTATCTTTATCATTTTCAGAATGTGGAATCACCAAGAAAGGTGATATAGCAATTGTATCTATTTTCGAATTAATTTCTTGTGAAATGGATTGAAGGGATAAATCCTCAAAATTTTCTATGTTATCCAAAACTTTATTCATGTGGTGTTTTCGACAATCATTTTTTACTTGATACTAGCCATTGACTTGTTTTACAACCAATTCTACATCACCCAAGTTTTTCAAGTTTTTTATTTTCATTTCATCTAAAATTTTTAGTCCTAACAAGAGTGATTAATATTATATTGTGTTATTAGTGCACTCAAACTATAATTTATAAGAGAAGGTTAAAATTTATCTACTTGGGAATATCATGAAAATTTCTACACTAGATCCTATTAAAGAGCAATTATCATAAAATTCTAACATCCATATGTCATTGTGGTTAGTTATTATGAATTATGGCATATATATGTATTTTTATGACATGAATAAATAGTTACCTATATCTTCTAAAGGATCATCAACCTTTTGTATAATATATTTTGTTTTTAGTTATGGTTTAAGACATTGTTTCACTCCTTTGATTGGGATCATAACATGTGACAAGTCTAACTAAATTTCACCTTTGAGTTATATACAAAAATATTAATCCCAAGAGATTACCATAAGATACTATAATATCTACAACTATAATTGCAAGTCAAACCAATAAAATTAACAACTTTAGGAGGCATCATAATTACCTAATGATCCTATATCCATGATGAAATTATTGAATTTACATATTTTAAGGAATAAAGAGATGTAGAAAGGATCAACCTTATTTGATTTAGAGGTCTTTGTAGCCATAGAGTTTACTAGTTTGGAAGAAGGTAGTGTGGATAGTATCCATTTAGTATTGGTTTTATTTTGAGTGGGTATTTTACCTTTGATAAAATCTACTAACCTATCTAGTTGATCTAGGTAGGTTCTCAAATATTCAACTTGTGACATTTCAATTTGAATCTTTTTGACCTGTTCAATTATTTCAAAGGTAGGAAAACTAGAAAAAGAACTTTCTACATTCTAAGATATACTAATATTGTTGATAGGAAGGTTTTTTTTTAAATGACTGGTAACAAAATTTATTGAAGATTCACCTATTTTAGTTATTATTTGTCTTCCTTTCATTTGATAGGAAGGGTTTGTTTTAGATGACTGGTAACTCTTATATACTCTTCTTGATTGTCATTTTCTTGCTTTCCATGATTCTAAGCTCTTGTGAGTACCAAGAATGATTGACTATTCATAGCTCCAATATTGTCCTCATAATCATCTTATTCTAAATTATATTCAAAAAATGCATTTGTGGATTCTCCACCTTGTTCTTCAATCTCACAGTCTTTAATTTCTATATTTTATGAATCATTTTCTTCTTCAATTTATTCACTCCTAAACATCTCTTTTGTTTCTAAAAGGATATTCATAGATGTATTTTTATTTTGTTGTGGATGAGATTTTAGTGCAAGTTTATACTAAGGAGTTTACAATTGAGGACGATCTCTTCAAAAAGGGATTTAATTTATTCTTGGAATGTATTGATAAGGAATAATGATAGTTTTTTAGGTAATTTATTTTTCAAAACTGTTATGTTATTAGCCATTTTCATCAAAAGTTGCTTAGTGGAATGTTGACGCTTATTCTCTATTTTACCTATTAACAATTCTTTTTCAAGTTTTCTAGCCATTATCATTATTGACCAAATTTTGACCCTTCAGGCCAAAATTGGGCACCCCTATTTGAAAACTTAACCACTTAAGTCTATACCTTTGGATAGGTCCAGTATGTAGGTTGCATTCGAAAGAAGTGTTCTATACAAAGACCATAATAAATTTACAAGTCCAATTCTTTTAGAAAGTTTGGTTTTGGTCTTTTGCTAATAATTTGAATAGTAATCCTTTTGGGTCTTTTATTTTTGATTGAAGTTTTATTTTTTTAGACTTTTAATTTGGCCAAAGTACATAATTCTTTTAGATAATTCGTCTGAGATAAATTTATTAAAGATAAAGACTAATTCCTTCGAGAAAATTATCTAAACAATTTCCATGAAGGACCTTTTTAGGCTAAGGGATCATTTTCAACTTTTCCAAAGGATAGTTTACAAGATTTGAATGGCACTTTAGGAAAAGGTCATCTTCAATATTTTCGAAGGGCACTTCAATTTTTTGAAAGGTCCTATTGGCAACAAGTGTCCCTAAATTTTTTTTGAAGGGCAATTTTAGCTCAATTCAAAGTTTTCAAAGGGTATTTTTTGGGCAAAGTTCCTTCCCGGACGGTCCATTTTAAAAAAGTTGATGGGTACCTTTTTGGAAAGTGACTGAAGGAATAGTCAAAGAACACTTGGCAAAAGTTCTGAAGACCTTATTCATGGGAAAATTGTTTGCATAATTTTTCAAAAGAAAAAAAACTTGAATTAATTATTCCAAGAGAAAATGCTAAAATAAATGGCTGAAAGGTTGATAAGTGTGGGGAAAAAGTCTGCAAAAATTAATCCCAGGAAATCCCAAAATATTTTTTCAGAAGGATTGGCTAAAGGAATTATCTCATAAAAAAGTACCAAACCAAATTATCCATGGGGAAAAAATTTGAAATAAGATAAGTCTACAAAAAAGGAATGTCTGAGGAAAATATCCTGAATGAATGAGAAGGATGATGGCCTCACAAACATCAAATTTAAATTATGAAAATAGCCATTGGTGTAAAATGGATTGGAAGGAAATAGAGGGAAAATGTGGAAGTAACAAATAGAAGGGTCCTGAGCATTTGGCATAGACAAAACAAGCAAATAATAGATAGGTCGATGGTTAAGGTCATTGCTGGCAGCCAACTAAATCAAAGAGCTTTCATAAAATTGATAAACACAGGTGTCCATAGGATGGTTGGCAATTATAAAGGGTATTATCTAACTATCATGATGAGTCTCATGTCCATTAAGTAGTGTTATGTGTCAATTTTCCCATTTTAAGTTTCAAATGCTCTTGGATGGTTTTTATGGAGGCAATTTCTAGTGCTAATTCTAAAGGTTTTATGCCACTTTTCACCATTCTCATGACTTATTTTGGACAAGTGGACCTCTTGATAAGACATGCCTCACCTCACTTCTATTTCACATGTAATTTTAATTTATATTCTCAAGGTGACACATGTCTGAGTGACCTTTGGACTTCTTTTGTTTGATTCCTCTCTCAAAAGCTATATACACACACACACACACACACACACACACACACACACACACACACACACACACACACACACACACACACACACATTATCTTGACTCTTTTAGTAGCCTCCACTAGTTGTTGGGAAAACTCTAGTTAGATTTATACTTAAAGAACTCTTCAAGAAATATACAAGTGTTGTTGCCACTCATATGCTATAATATTGAGTAATGACTTGAATCTTGTTGGTCTAGTCTTGTGAAAGATTATCTTTTCTATCTTGTACTCTTGATGGTCTACCAATTTACAGAAAGGAGATTATTGAAAGTCTTTGATAGTATTCTTTTCTAAGTGTATAGATATCCTAAAAGTGGTCCATGATTGTATCCCTCTTTGGAATCATTCATTCCATTCCTAAGAATCATATACCTTCTTGAATCTAACATATAAAACATTGATGTAGTAATAAATCTTGAGTTATGATTCTTGCATGAGAAACACCTTGTTTGTCTTTAAGTAGTGGTTTCAATCAATTGGGAGGACATTATACATTAGTGCATCACTGCTTGGTTTCTTAGTTGTTTTAATTAACCCTTTTCGTACATAATTGATAGGTTAGAGAGAACTTTAAAGGTGCATCAAGGGGATCAATCCCCTTATCTAGAGATTCATCTCAATAAAATTGTCGCCCACATCAAGAGAGATGACTTCATTGTGCCGCTTGGATGAGGAGAGCTGAGCATCTCCTCAAGGGTGAGAACCCAAGTGTCAATAGTTTTTGGCATGTCTGGTGGGAATATTTATCTAATGAGGTGAATAATTCTTGGTGTGTTCCTTAACCAATCAGCATTTTGGAGGCATTTCAATCAACACCAATGGTGATTCCAAGTTAAATTAGCTGGTCAAGCAACCCTAGTGCATCAAGAAATCATATTTGTTATGTATAATGCCATTATTAAGTAGTATGGCCCTTATTTTCCTTCATATAGTTTTGATTAAACTCATGTTATTCTTGGAATCACCTCAATTAGCTCTCCTAATTGTCCTTCTCCTAGTCAATCCAAGAGTGCTAGGGAGATAATGTTGGAGTTTGAGAAGCAAATGTTGGAGATATATAGCTTGAATGAGAAAAATAGATATCATCAAGAGCTAATGTACAAAGAAGAGTGTTTGTTTAGACAAGCTCAAGCCATGTAATCCATGAAGGAGAAAATAGTAAGATAGAGGAGTTATCCCACTCAAGGCAATCAACCTTGTATGCCTTTTTCCATCCCAAGACAACCTTCTACAATACAAAATAAACCCTCCTCTTGTACACCAAATCCCTTTTATCAAATAATACTTGCTCACAAAAATAAAGTGAGTAAACCTTTTAGCCCATATAATTAATTTTCTCCTATACCAAAACTAACTACTCATGTTGTTAATCCTTTACACTTAGCAATCCAATACCAAAGGATATTATAATAGCCTTCTATGGAGACTATTTCTATTGCTTAGATTATGAGCCCTCTATGGATATTATAAGGTCATCGTATTTCCTTTGAAAAATAACACATCCATCCTCAAACAACTCCTCCTATACATGTACAAACTCTTCCTAGTCTCCCCTAGCCTTCTCAAGCCCATCAACATGATGTCAAGATTCCACATTAGAGAAATGTCTATCATGAACTAGCTCAAGATCTCAAGAAAGTTAATGAAGTTTCTGCCTATCATCAAGAGGATACAAGTTTTGTCAAATAAAATGAAATTGAAGAGGAGATTTATCCTATAAAAAACTCTCCTAACTTTCCTCAAGAAGAGTGTCCCAATCCTAGGATCATGAGCTGGAGTGAAATAGTGAAATCATGGGGCAAGAAAGAAGAGAAGAGTATTGTTCAAGAGTGTGAAGTGAAAAATGAAGCTAGTCCTTCTCCATTACCTTCCACCTTTCCTCAAAAAGCTTCTTGTACTCCATGACAGCCTTCATGTACTCCCCATCTCTATGATCATTCCTATGATCTCCAAGAAAGACTTCCAAAAGAATCTAGCTAAACAAAATGAGGAATTAGAGGTAAAGATGAGGTTGTTTAGTCAAAGTGAGATGGAAGGTTTATAACTAAATGAAGATCTTATGCCTAAACACACCCCATCTACCTTTCATCAAAATATTCCTCAAGTTAATTTTAATGTTGATGAAGTGTTGGTCAAGTAGAAGGAAGAGAATCAAGTGAATTTGGCCCAAGGTTTACCCCCTCTTTCTCATGAGCTTTCAAAATAACCCCTTACATTCCATTCCCCATCTGATTTTGAGAGTCCTTATGTTGAATTCCCTTTCTTGGTTGATGGAAAATGTTTTCTTTGTGTTGAGTAACCTATCGTTAGAAAGGCAAGTGAATAATAATATGCTCAATTCATAACCAATCAAGGAGACTTCATTGTTAAGCACAAAATATATTGAGAAGGGGGGGGTGAATCAATATATTATGTATGTTTTACTTAATATGATTTCTTTTATTTAACCACTTAATCACACATTAAAGATATGCAATAAAATTGAAACAATAACATGCACCACACAAGATAGAGAGAGACACTAGATTTTTATGTGGAAACCCAAAGTGGGGAAAACCACGAAAAAAAATCTCAAGTATATGAATGAGCATCAACTCAAATTATAGAGTTTTCAAGCACCAAATTGTAGGAGCACCAACCGTTTTACCAAGCACCAACACAATAACTATTTGTGAGAAACAACCCATAAGAGAACCAATCCCTTGTAAAGATTTGTTAGCACCAACCCATAGGAACATCAACCCCTCTTGTGTATAAAACACAACTATCTCTCAATGTTTCTTACTTAACAAATGATAGAACTCTACAATATTTCTTGCTTTTCTCTCCTCTTTTCTTATATCAAAAAAATACAAGCAATGCACTCTCTTGCATATTACAAATGGCTTCTCAAGCCTTTATTTATGTCTTTCCAAATGACCTTTGGAATTCACCCTTTGTGACCCTTCAATCCTCATGGAAAATGACACCAAACTTGCATGACCCTTCATATCCTTGCATTTGAAAAGTCACATGGTGACCCTTCATAAGCAAATGTGTCCTTTCCTCTTTTATCTTTATCTTGGTGGCTTTTCATATTTCTCAAAGTGTTCTTTAATGGAAAAATGCACCATACCCTCTTTTGTCTTCACATGGTGACTCTTGGAATTCCTCAAGATGACTCTTCATGAGAAAATGCATCCCATTCTTTGTTTGTCTTTACCTCATGAATTTTTGACTTCTCCATGGGCCCTATTTTGACTTATATACAACCAAAAATATATTCATTACTATTAAAACACATTAGATAAGATATGAATATTAAAAACACCATTAAATGTAATGGAGCCTTTATCACTAGTGCTATACCTTTGACATCAATGAAAATATTTCCAACAATCTCACCCTTTGTCATTGATGGCAACCTCAAACTAAAACTACCAAATCCTGAAACCTATATTGTATATGTCAACCTACACATACTGCCATCTGAAAAAAACATATAATAACTCTCCCTTACTATAGCAACCTGTACATGTTCCCTGTACTATTTCTACACCTATACCTATACTTGTACCTATTTCTGTTCTTCTCCCCCTTTGACATCAATGGCAAAGGGCCTATCCTATAGCTAACACTTAGCTCCCCCTCAACTGATGTTGATCCTCAATGGTAGGAAGTAAAATAAATTACTCCCAACTTCTCTCGTAGATACTCAAATATGTCTTTTGGTAGTGGCTTTGTGAAAATATCTACAATCTACTCTATAGTACTGATATTCTCTATATTAACCAGTTGATCTACAAAATACTCTCTCAAAAAGTGATATCTAATGGGAATACTTTTTTTTCTTGAACGCATCACTAAATTATTTGAAATATTAATAACACTTGTGTGTCACAAAAAATAAAAATAAGTTCATCATATTTTATCTTGATATCTTCTAAAATTTGCTTCATCCAAAGCACTTGAGTATAACACAATACTAATACAATATATTTTTCTTTAGCTACAGAAAGTGACACTGAGTTTTTATTCTTTATTAGCCATGATACTAAGCTATCACCAAGGAAGAAAGCTCCTCCACTTGCACTCTTTATATCATCCAAGCAATCTACCCAGTCTAAATCTATGTAATCAACCAAAGTGAAATCTCTGCCTAAGGGATACCACAGTCCATAATACAATGTCCACTTGATATATCTAAATATTATCTTCACTAACAGAACATGACTATCTTTTAGAGATGACTAATATCTTGTAGCCATACCTACTGTATGCATGATGTCTGGCCTCAATGCTATCAAATATAAAAGACTACCAATCATAGATCTATATAAAGATTTATCTGCAACAAGTGAATCTTCATCCTTGCTTACCTTATTTTCTATACTCATTGGTGTGCTAACTAGTGCACAATCCTCAAAACCAAATTTATTCAACATTTCCTTGGCATATTTACTTTTAGATATGAAAATTTCTTTATTTTATTGAAATATTTGCAACCCTAATAAAAATGTCAATTCTTCAAGGATAGACATCTCAAATTATTTTTGCATATTATCAAAAAATTCTTTTATCATAGTTTCAATGTTTCCTCCAAAAATTATGTCATCAACATATACCAAAAAATTCAATTGATGTTCACCTTCTATTTTTATATAAAGATTACTATCAATAAGTCCTCTCTTGAAACCTTGATCTTATAGGTACTTATCAAGTCATGCATACCAAGCTTTGGGAGCTTGTTTCAATCCATACAATTCTTTCTTTAATTTGAACATATGGCTACTATCATTTTAGAGAATAAATCCCTTTGGCTACTCAATGTAGACCTCCTTTTCTAGATTCTCATTCAAGAAGGTAGATTTGACATCCATATGAAACATTTTGAAAAATTTTAAACACTGCATATGCAAGAAACATTCTAATAGCCTCTAACCTTGTTACTAGTGCAAAAGTTTCTTCAAAATATATTACCTCAATATGATCATATCCGTTACATACTAATCTTGCTTTATTCCTGGTCACTTCTCCATTTTTATTCAACTTATTTTTGTAAACCCATTTTATTTCTATCACATTGTGATCTTTTGGTATAGGAACTAATTCCCAAGTATCATTATTTTCTATCTAATTTAATTCTTCATCCATTGCCTTAACCTGATGCTTATCATGTTTAGCTTTTGAAAAAGATCTAGGTTGAATTTTAGATAACAAAAAGAAATTAACTTGCTTAGATTCACTTACCATCATTCTTCTAGTGAAAATTCTTTCATTTGTCCCTGATGATGTCACTTTCATTATGATTTCTATAGACATATTTGGATGGGGTTTTGGTGTCTTTTTCCTCCTTCTCATCTTCATCTTATTCTTCAAAATATTCCTCTTCAATGATTTTAGGAATGTCTACTAGATCACTGATTATTTGTTCTCCATCTTCTTCTATCCTAACACTTGCACTTTAAACTATTTTTTTGGTTCTTTTCTTATAACGTTTATAATATTTACTTTTGCAAGAATAACCAAGAAATATACCTTCATCTACTCTGGATTCAAACTTATCAATTTTTTCATTAGTTCTCTTTATAAATCATCTACTACCAAAAACTTTAAAATAATCAAATATAGTTGATTTATCTTTCCATAGTTCATAAGGAGTCTTGTCACTATTGAATCTCAATAATTCTCTATTCTAGATATGAACTGCTATACCAACTACCTCTATCTAATATTTATCTGGTATCTTGGATTTATTTAGCATTGTCTTCACCATCTCTTGAACTATTATGTTTCTTCATTCAACTACTCTATTTTGTTGTGGAGTGATAGCTACTGAATAATGTCTCTTTATTTTATGGTATTCATAATACTGAATAAACTGATCTAACATGAATTTTCCTCCTTGATTTGATCTTAGGCACTTAATCTTCAAACTAGTTTCATTCTCAATTAATGCATTGAATACTTTAAAATATCTGAAAGCTTCTAATTTTTTAAAAACATTACCTGGGTTATATGTGAAAAATCATCAATAAACAACATGAAATATTTCTCACCTTGAATACTTTGAGTTCTCATAGGTCCACACAAATCATTGTGAACAAGATCTAACATCTGAGTGGTTGAGTATTATTTTGTTTTGAATGAACTTCTAACCTATTTTCCATGTTGACAAGGTTCACAAAGCATATTGGATGGCTTTGTAATCTTTAGAAGATTTTTAACTGCTTGCTTCTTGCTAATGTTGACAAGATTATCAAAATTTATGTGTCCCATTCTCCTATGTCATAGCCAGCTTTCTTCAATCAGACTCAAACAACATCGTTGACCTTTGTTGTTTGATAGCATATATAAATTATTTCCTGTTCTCTGAGCATATATAACTAACACAACTGAATCTTTTCTCCTAATTTCACAACCTTCTACATAAAACTTTAGTATGTGCCCCTGATCACACATTTGACTTACACTAAAAAGTTTATGCTTAAGCTCTTCTACATACAAAATATTTTTAGTTTTAGTTATATAATTATCCAAATTTAGTGTACCTTTTCTAGCAATTTTGGTAGTAGTATTATCTCCAAATTTCACTATGCCACCATTGATCTTCTTTAAGGTTATGAACTTGCTCTTGTCTCGTATCATGTGACATGAACATCCACTATTAATGAACCATGGATTTTATTCATTTCTTGCATGCAAAGCTGTCTATACCAACATAGACTTTTTAGGTTATTTCTTCTACCATGAACCTATTAGAACTTTCTTCTTGATGAATGGAGCCTTAAAACTTTGATCCTTCTTGACTAAATTGAACATGCTTCTACAGTAATGAGCTATGTGTCTGAAGTTGTTGCACTTGTAACATATTATGACCTCTTCATTAAATCTTGATAGAGGAGCAAAAGAGTTGTGGCTTTTACTTGAATTTTCATGAGTTTCCTTCTCCTTATTTCTAAAATTATTATCCCTTTTTGGACATTCTATTTTATTATGACCATATCCATTATAATAAAAATAGTAACCATAAAAATATGACTTGTTTGTGTATCTCTGACCTAATTACCTTTTGTAATTATGTTCCTTCCAGCCTTCTTTGTTTGAGATGTCCTCTATATTCTTAACTTCTTCACTTTTTTTTCCTTTTTTGTAAGAGCTTCAACATAGCTCTTTCCCTTTTTTGTGTTAACCTTGTTTGTGAAAGTAGTGGCCTACCCTTTGTCTTTTTCAAATTTAATACCCATCTTATCTGACATTGATCTTTGACTTTCTAATATCTTATTCAACATATTAGTTCTATTCTTAAATTTTGAATCATTGGCTGCTCTACCATTGATTATTTTATTTGTTTTGTCAAGATCTTCTTTTAAAGAAGTAATTTCAATAACATACCTTTCACATTCTTCACTTACTTTTTGTAACTGTGTCATTAGATCTTTTTCATTATTCTTAGCTTCTTCAAATTGTGCTTGTAGATCTTCAATTATTTCCTTTGACTCCTTTTCAATTTTCTCGATTTGGAGCTTCAATATTTGATTTTTATTCTTAAGAGATTTTAACTCTTCTAAGGCACAAATGAGTTATCCTTCCAGATTGACTTTGGCTTCATCTTATTCTTATTTTTTATCATCTATACTTTTATTTGTAGAGGCATCTTCATGTATGGCCATGAACAGAATCTCTTCTTCTTCTGAATCACTAACTCCACTATCTTCGACTGAGCTAAGATCTTTAGAATACAAACTCTTCTTCTCAAATCTCTTCTTGATTTTTTATTTAAAATTATTCTTATATGTATACTTTCCTTCTTCATTGTCACCATTACCGTTATCTAGGCACTTAACTACAAAATGTCTAATCTTTCCAAAATTAAAATATTTAAAAGGTAATTTTCCTTGATATTTATCTATGCCCTTTTTCAACTTGTGAATGAATAGAGCTCCATTATCATCTTCATCATTACTAGAACTATCACTTGATTCTTGAATATTAGCCTTCTCTTTCTTTGATGTCTTACAAGAATATTCTTTCTTTGAGGGTTTCTCTTATTTGGTTCAAATCTCATATGCTGTAAGAGTACCATGTAGCTCATCCATCTTTGGTTTGGCTAAATTCTTCATCTCTTCAATTACTAAAACTTTTACATCATATCTCAATGGTAGAGATCTCAAAACTTTTTGTACCACTATTGATTCTTCTAACTTTTGTCCAAGACCTTAAATTTTATTAACTATTTGATCAACCCGTAAAAGGTAACTTGCTATATTTTCTTCCTCTTCCATCTTCAAAATCTCAAATTATCTTCTAAAATTCTGAATCTTAGCTTGCTGAACCTTTCCATCACCTTTGTAAATATTCTCAACTTTTACCCAAGTTTCATGAGTAGATTTACATTTCATAACTTTAACAAATTTTGATTCACATAAACCACATAAAATAACATTTAAATCTTTAATATGATTTTCACTTTCCTTCTTTTCCACTGGAGTAGTTACAAGTGTTTGTGGCTTTGCATATCCTCCACCACTACTTGCCAAATGTCAACTCTAAGGGCCATAAATTAAGTCCTCATCCTTATTCTCTAAAAAGCATAATTTATCCCATAAAAAAAGGTGACTTATATGTATAAAAACCTTCATGTGATCTATCCATCATGATTTCCCCGATCTACCTTCAAGCTGTAACACTTAAAAAAAAAGAAAACTACTCTGATATCAATTATTAAGCATGAAATATACTGAGAGGGGGGGGTGAATCGGTATATTATATATCTTTTACTTAATATGATTTATTTTATTTAACTACTTAATCACACATTTAAGATATGCAATAAAATTGAAATAATAACATGCACCACATGAGAGAGAGAGAGAGAGAGAGAGAGAGAGAGAGAGAGAGAGAGAGAGAGAGAGAGAGAGAGAGAGAGAGAGAGAGAGAGAGAGAGAGAGAGAGAGAGAGAGAGAGAGAGAGAGAGAGACTAGATTCTTACGTAGAAACCCAAAGTGGAAAAAACCATGAAGAACAATCTTAAGTATATTAATGAGCACCAACTCAAATTACAAAGTTTGAAAGCACCAACTTGTAGGATCACCAACCCTTTTACCAAGCACCAACACAACAAATATTTGTGAGCACCAACCCAAATGAGCACCAAACCCTCTTGTGTATAAAATACAACTATCTCTCAATCTTTCTTACTCAACAAACGATATAACTCTAAAATATCTCCAACTTTTCTCTCTTATTTTCTTATATAAAAAATACAAACCATGCACTCTTGTGCATATTAAAAATGGCTTCTCAAGCTTTTATTTATATCTTTCCAAATGACCTTTGGCATTCACCCTTTATGACCCTTCAATCCTCATGGAAAATGGCACCAAACTTATATGATCCTTTGCAGATATGAATGGCAGCCAAGATATGAATATTAAAAACACCATTAAATGCAATGGGGCCTTTATCACCAATGCTAGAATTTTGACATCAATGACAGTATTTCCAACATTCATGAGTATAGATGAGGAGGAAATCACTATAGCCCTTGGTGAAAAAAAAGACAATTCAAAAGTTTTTACCTCCATACTTGATGAGGAGGAAACAATCCTTGATTCTTTTCTTACTTTGAAAGATACTATAGATGGATTAGGAGAGGTTCTTGATCAGACTTTGAATGACTTGTTTGAAGTCATTGGATTAGTCTGTAATCCTCTTCAAGGAAGCTATCAATTGGTCAAATATGGAGAAGATGGCATTATAACTCAAGTAAATATGAAAAGGAGAAACAAGATTTCATATTTATTCTTTCAAGAGGATTGTGAATTCAAGAATGATATATTTGAAGTCATCAAGAGGGGATATCACCCTCTAAAAGGAACTCATTAGATTTTTAAGGATGGATAAATATCATATTGGCCTAAATTTTCTAATGAACATGAATTCAATCCTTTTGAAATCATACCTATAGAGATAATGGAAATTGATCATGAGAAAGTAAATGGGAAGCAATATGAAACAAGTGATCATGTATAAGAAGAGTTCATTTCCTTGGTTAGATTATTTGGAGTTACTTAGTTCTTAATGAGCATCATGCCAATAAGGTTGGAAAACTTTGTGAGAAGCATGAAGGTAGCAATGATAAGAGACAAAAGGCTTCTTGACTCATCCAATCCTTCATGCCATGAAGTGAGAGGATTTTCAATTTTCCCCTTTGATCTATTAGGGGGAAGAACATTTGGTTAGCTGTATATAATTATTTTTATTTATGTTGTGTTCAGTTATCTTAACTTCTTATTAGAATAGGTGTGTTTTCTTTGGTCTTCGTGTGTGTTTGTTCTTTCCCTTGTGTGTTTTGAGGTGGTAACTAGTTATCTTATTGATCAAGTTTTGAATCATGGTCAAGGTTTCTTATTTATTTCAGTCTTTAGATGACTTCATTTACCCAATAGACTAATTAGGCTACTGGTATAGTTAGTATATCAAGCATACTATCCCTAAAAGTCACTAATTTTTTGACCAAAATTTGGCCCTTTAGGTCAAAATTGGGCACCCCTATTTGAAAACATAGCCTCCTAAGTCTATACCTTTAGCTAGGTCTAGTATGCAAGTTTCAATTGGAAGATCTCTTCTATACAAAACCTGTAACAAATGTATAAGTCCAATTCTTTTATAAAGTTTGGTTTTGGTATTTTTCTAAGACTTTACATATTAATCCTTTTAGGGCTTTTGTTTTTGACTAAATTTTTATTTTTTTGGAATTTTCATTCAGCCAAAGTGCCAAATTCTTTCAAACAATTTGTTTGAAATAAATTTCTCAAAGATGAAAACTAATTTCTTTGGGAAAATTATCTGAACAATTTCCCCAAAGGACCTTTTTAGGCTAAGGGATCATTTTCAACTTTTTTGAAGGGTAGTTTACATGTTTCAAAGGGTACTTTAGGAAAAGGTCATCTTCAATATTTCTGAAGAGCACTTCAATTTTTTGAAAGACATTTGTAAGAATCCCAAAGGCCATTTTCAAGTTGAAGGGGTCATTTTCAATTTTTCCAATAGGTCCTATTGGCAGCAAGTGTCCCTAAAATTTTTTTGAAGGGTATTTTTTTGGGAAAGTGTCTTTCCTAGATGATCCATTTCAAAAATGTCAAAGGGACCTTTTTAGAAAGTGACCAAAGGAATAGTTAAAGAACACTTGGAAAAAGTTTTGAAGACCTTGTTCATGGGAAAATTGTTCACATAAATTGTCAAAAGAAAAAATCTAGAATGAATTATTTTGGGAGAAAATGACAAAATAAATAGCTGAAAGGTTGATAAGTGTGGGGGAAAAGTCCATGATAATTAAGCCTAGGAAAGCTTAAAAGATTTCTTTCAAAAGGATTGGCTAAAGGAATTGTCTCAAAAAAAAAGCTCTAAAACAAAGTATCCATGGGGAACAAACCCAAAAGAAGATAAGTCCACAAAAAAGGAATGTTCAAGGAAAATATCTCAAATGAATGAGAAGGGTGATGGCCTCACAAACTTCAACTTTAAATTATGGAAAATAGACATTGGTGTTAAAAGGATTGGTAGGAACCTAAGGGAAAATGTGGAAGTAATAAATGGTAGGATCCTAAGCATCTGGTGTAGACAAAATAAACAAATAATAGAAAAGTCGATGGTTCAGGTCATTACTAGTAACCAACCAAATCAAAGAGCTTTTATAAAATTGACAAACACAAGTGTCCATAAGATGGTTGGTAGATAGAAAGGGTATTATATAACCATCATGATGAGTCTCATGTCTATTGAGTAGTGCTATGTGTTAGTTTTCCCATTCTAATTTTCAAATGCTCCTAGATGGTTTTGATGGAGGCAGTTTCCTATGCTAATTTTAAAGGTTTTATGCTAATTTTCACCATTTTTGTGACTTATTTTGGATAATTGGACCTCCTGACATGGCATGACTCACCTCAATCCTCTTTTACATGTTATTTTAATTGATATTATCAAGGTAACAAATGTATGAGTGACCTTGGAATTCCTTTGTTTGATTCCTCTCTCAAAAGCTATATATATGCATTCTTTCAACTCTTTTAGTAGCCTCTACTAGTTATTGGGAAAACTCTGGTTAGATTTTTACTTGAATAATTCTTGAAGAAATATGCATGTGTTTTTTCCACTCACATGTAATATTGAGTAACGACTTGAATCTTATTGGTCTAGTCTAGTGAAAGATTATCTTTTCTAGCTTGTACTCTTGATGGTCTACCAATTTTTAAAAAGGAGATTATTGTAGGTTTTTGCTAGTATTCTTTTCTAAGTGTAGAGATATCCTAAAATCGGTCCATATTTGTATCCCTCTTTGGAATCATTCACTCCATTTTTAAGAATCATATACCTTATTGAATTCAGCATATGAAACATTGATGCAGTAATGAATCTTGAGTTATAAATCTTGCATGAGAAACACCTTGTTTATCTTTAAGTAGTGGTTTCAGTCAATTGGGAGGAAATTATACATTGGTGCATCATCACTTGGTTTCTTAGTTTTTTTCCTTAACCCTTTTCATACATAATTGATAGGTTAGAGAGAGCTATAAAGGTGCATCAAGGGGAGTTAGCCCCTTATCTAGAGATTCATCTCAATGAAATTATCACCCATAGTAAGAGAGATGACTCCATTGTTCCACTTGGATGAGGAGAGTTGAGAATCTCCTCAAGGGTGTAAATCTAAGTGTCAATAATCATATCATCTTTAAATTCAACAAACAATATTTGGGATGCATTTAAATCATTACTTTGGCCCTTCTTAATTGATATCTTACTTATGTCAATTGTGAATTTATGAAAAAACATATATGATTTTCACTTATAGGTTTAGTAGTTACCATAATTTTATGTAGTAACTTGTTGAATTCAACAATGAAATCCTTGATTGACTCATAATTTTCCTTATTAATTTGAGTGAGTTGAGATAATAATGTATGTACATATTCTAAATGTTTAAACCTAATTTAAAAATTGGTTTCAATATCATCCAAATTTTTTATTACTCTTGGAAGATGGTAAAACCAATTTTCAAGACCATTTTGAAGACTTTCAACAAACAATATTAGTGCAAGGTCTTTATGTTCAAACCCTAAAACTCCAAATGCCATAAAAAATGCAACAATGTGTTCATATGGATGTTACTTTCCATCCCATAATAAATTTGGAAAGTTTTTATGTGAACCTCTTCTTATTTCATGTAGTTATCTCAATGCTAATAGACCAATTTTGTTTCCCCATGGTTGTGCCATTATTGGGATGAGAGCTTGATTTGTGATTGTTCTTCCTTGAGATTATTCATCAATTTTTGGATTTAAAGGGAGGATAATTGATATCTTAATATTATCCTTTTATTTTTGACTCAACTTGAAACCTAAATATTCTTACAATTTATAAAAAGGATCAATTTCACCTCTAAACTTACTAGATCTAGTGAATATTTTCTCCACTAGTTTTGAAAGATTTATTGTTGATGAGGATCTTTCTCAAATTGAATAATTATTTATACTAATATTCTTTGTTAGATTCTTCATGTAACTAATGATTTATCCCTTTGTGCCAAAACTACATGGTCTTATTCTTCTTCTAACACATCAATAGCTTTATGAAAATATAATGAACTAGTTCTATTGTCCTAGGAAAATGCTCTCAAGTCAGTTGAAATATATTTTTGAGTTTGACACAACCATTTAATAATAATCTGAATAATTGGAGATTGAGGTTCTTTTATGATCATGGGAAAAAAATTAGCTGTAGAAAGTCTTTGAGTAGTTATATGAATTACTCTTCATGCTTGTCTTCGTATGTATCTTTTGTAAATAATTTTAGTGTTTCTTAAAAAAATGGTTGCAATATATTATTATATTTTTATAACTATAGTAATGGTTTTTAATTGAGCATAAATTTATTTATTATCCTAGGCTAATTGATGAAGACTCGAAACAATATCTTATTTTTCTAATTCTATGCAGTTTAGACTAGGTTAATGGTCAAGATTTTGAAGGGCTGAAATGGTCATTTGTGTATTCATTAATTCTAAGCTTCTAAATGAACCATCCAAGATTATATTCATGCATAAATTATTTATGCTCCTTATACAATTTGTATTTATTCATTTAATATTGTTAGGATAATTTTAAATTGAGCTACTAAAACTTGATCAGAATCCCAGGTAATCCATTTAATGTCTAGGATAATATCTAACTATGTAGATTGTTCAAAATTTAATTTAGATTGGTAGATTTTTCAAGGAATATTTCATATAATTTGGATTCATACCCACTAAAGTGGAGTGGAGAAAATTTTCTCCAAAACAATTTTCTTATGTTCCAAATAAAATGGACTATTTCAAACCAATTTGAGCCATAAATCATTTTGAATGAATTGGACTATTTTGAATAATTTGGACTTATACCCTATAAATTGGAGTGGAGAAAATTTTCTCCAAAAATCAAATTTCATATAATTTAAATAAATTAGAGTGTTTAAAACCATTTGGAAATAGATCATTTTAAAAAAATTGGGCTATTTTAAATAAAATGGACTTATACCCACTAAAGTGGAGTGAAGATAATTTTCTCCAAAAATGCGTTTGTTATATTTAAAATAAATTTGACTATTTCAAAGCATTTGTGCATAGATAATTTTGAGTAAATAGGGATAATTTGAATAATTTAGACCAATACCTATAAAATGGAGTGACTTAGAAGAAGATTTTGTCCAAAAATAACTTTTGTTTATTCCAAATAAATTAGATTGTTTCAAACCATTTGAACATATATCATTTCGATTAAATTGGGATATTTTAAATAATTTGAAATTATTCCAACTAAAGTGGAGTGGAGAATATTTTATTCATAAATATGTTTTCTATATTTAAAATAAATTGAATTATTTCAAACCATTTGGGAGCAGATCATTTTAAATAGATTGGACTATTTCAAACTTGTGGTACTCTTCTAGGCCTTCATACCAATCATTGATCCTTTGAAATAGCTTCCATTACTAGGACACATGGTACCATTTAACTAGCCAAATTATGGATGAAAACATATTAAGTAATCTAGTTCATCTACATAATAAAATATACTGACAATTGTTTGTTGTTCATTAGGAAAATCTTATGAATGAGAAAGTGTTAATATACTAATTAAATAATTTCAAGGAATATCCAACTATAAATCAAATTATACTAATAACTAGAGTAAAGTAATTACAAATTAGAATTGATTATTTTGAAATTAACTGAGATATTTTTATAATAATTTAAAATTTATTTGTATGAAATTGATGATAATGTTTATTATTAGAATTATAATTTATAATCAATAAATACACTTGAAAAAATCAAGGGAAGTTACATCTTTTTAAACATTGTTTCACAACTACTGGCATGGATTTTTTTCTTTCTCTTGAGAATGTGATGATTGACATCATTTTGATTCTTCAACCCTTTTCATCTTTCTAAATTTCATTTCTAGTATATCTACTTGACGTAACATAACTCATTTTCAATTTTTGATTTGTAATACAATTCTGAGAATTAAAATCAATGAACAATGTGTTGGCAATTGAAAAATCATCTCTGAAGGTCCCTTAAAAAATAACTTTATCCAATTTATTTGTTTTTATATTGAATTTATTAGAATATTTTTTCCCCCAAACAAACATGAAATTTTAACTTGTGCAACCCATGGCTTGAATGAGTATCCTCAAATGATTATCCTCTATCATTGACCAAATGCCAACGTGAGAAAAAGACTGCAATGCTACCTTAAAAATATAATTATAATGATCTCGAATGTAGTATGAAATGTTTTCAATTTTATAATCTTATTTTTTCTTGTATCATGCATTTTCATATCTTTTATTTTATGCACAACAAATAATAAGTCATCCAACCCCAAAATCAATAGTTTTTTAGAAGTTGGTTTTAGCTCCTCCTTTGAAATATCTATAATTTATTAAAAAATAAATAAATCATTTATTAAAAATATTATATTATAAGAGATATAACATGAAAATTTTCTAATAAAATGTTTTACATGTTACAAGACTAGTCGTTGATACAATTTTGATTTGTATTTCTTATTGTAACATAAAAACATAATGCAATTTATCTGATTCATTTTTTTTGCATTTATTTAAATATTATAAAGATTCATATAATCAAATATAAAAAAAGTACATGCTCATGCACATTGTAGCTATAATACTCATTATACACAGATGTACCATTTTTATTGCCAGTTTTGTAACACACATATGCATATAAAAGTTCATATTGAATCCTTATAACTTGACCATGAATGTATCATAATCTAAATCAGTCTGGTTTTGCCATAACTCATTTTTGATAGATGTTGATATGAATTTAAAATTGATCAACGAACATCTATATTATTACAATAATGAAAGTATCCATTGTTCTTATGCATATCAATACACATTTATATGTTTACACAGCCCATCACAGTAAACAAAATAGGATTAACTCTTCTAAGTTGTAATTCACTATCACTAAATTAAAATGAATATAATATACCTTAATAGTTGAATCCCCTTCATATACTTCAAATAAGATACATCAAATTAAAAATTATTTGAATCGATAGCAATATAATTGTTTCTAGCACAATATACTTTATTATTTTTTTTATTGATAAAGAAC
Organism: Torreya grandis; assembly: GCA_037957365.1. NCBI lineage: Eukaryota > Viridiplantae > Streptophyta > Pinopsida > Cupressales > Taxaceae > Torreya > Torreya grandis. The sequence continues at coordinate 335,805 of JARHVA010004720.1, read as the reverse complement.
ACATGGATACTGTGCATCAAAATTTATTATATTGAAGACATAGTATAACACATAATGTGTTATTTTAAACTTGGTAAATTAAACATGAAAAAAACATTGTAATGGGTAAATTAAAATTGTAAACAACATTTTAATGGGTAAATGCAAACACATTCAGTCTACACAATAGTAAAATGAGCCACACTTCCAAATCCCAAGCTGATGCAAGTCTATATTTAATTGTCTTCTACAATCTCCTATCCATGAATAAAAATTAAATTGTAATGTGTTTAAATAAATAAAGATAATTAATATATTCTAGACTTGTATGAAATTATATAATTACATATTTATTGAAAGGGGTTTTCACCTTTTTTTGCCTTTTTATAGTTTGTATGGGTGCAATCTTTTGTTGAAGCTTTAGTTCTTTATTCCCTACAAGGTATTATATAATTTAGTAACTAAAAATTCTCATTAATAATCAATTGATTTTATATTTGTATTTTAAAATTATGCTTTATTGTAAGGTTTTACTTTGTATTATTTTCATGGAGGCACCAACCTACAGAGTTGTTTCATGGGCTGTTGTGTTGTAAACCTAAAGTGATAAAGCTATGTTGTGAACTATTTTAATTGAGACATAAATAGATGAATAAATATTCTGTGAGTACTATGAATCATTGATAAATAAAAATTTATATAAATGAAAAAATATGCATTATCTTAATATGTTACCTTCTTCAACTTGTGATGTGTCATGCTCATTGATATGATTTTTTGTTATTGTTGTTTCTTCACTTTCATGCAATGCCATTGATGATACACACTAAAATATTTCTAAGATGTTAGTTTTGAAAAATAAAGCATACACACCAAAATATTGTTAAGATGTTATATTTGTAAAATAAAGCATTATTATAAAATAAATTAAAAATGTTATGCACTTGGTATTGATCAAAGTGGTTATTATTGTATTGGTTGCTATGAATTTTTCAAACAGATTTGAAATTTAACATTAAAAATCATTTATTCTTTAGTTTTTTAAATGCAAGATAAATTTCTTTACAGTTTTATATAAGCACACACCAATCTAGCTCCTGTATATACCCCTAACACATCACATGCATCTGGATCATTGAAAGTAGAGATAAGTGTCTCCAAAAAAATGGTATCTAGTTAATTTTTAAATGGTCTTCTTATTTTTTGTGAACTAATCATTTGAAATGTTGGCATGTCTTTGTAGATGTCAAAACTGTCCTATAATCTACTTTATTGTGAATGGAGGTAGAAATCTTGCAGCTAAAAATGAGTTAGATCTTGACAAAAATTAATACTTGTAATATGTGTCTAATTGAATCCATAATTATCTAGACCCCATAATATGACACCCATATCCTATGTGTAATGTAAATCACCAACATGCAGATTCTTGAGAGAGGTTTGAATGACAGGATAATGTTCTAGTTTGTGGATGATGAATATATTGAAGGCCCTAACAATAAATTTTACAATCAATTTTTGAAGAAATAGGTGAATATGTTCTTACTTAAAAACTTCAGTGAGATTCAGAAGATCAATAATTATCAAATCAACATTTAGACCAAGAATGAACATTTCACTAGAATCTTCTAAAATGGATGGTCAAAGACAACGGGGCCCGTAATGGTAACTGAATATATATGTAACTATCCTGGGAAGTTGACCTCAAACATTATGTATATAAATTTTCAATATGCTTAATGAATATTGAGATAATATTTTCCAGCCTTTTTTTTTTGAAATACCTGCATTTAGAACACACAAATCATCAAACCTTTTCAAAAAAGTTTTATAGTGCTCCATTACCTCTTCAGGTGTGATTTTTTGGTCTGGAGGCAATGTTGTATCATGGTTACTAAAACAATCTACAATTTTTGATAATTTGTTACTTTTTAGCTTCACCTTTTTTCACCAATTATCCATGTTGTTGTACCCAGGGGTTTTCAAGAAGGAAATAGACCCTTTTTCTAATAAATCTACTAGTTCTTTTTATTTTTTTGAAAGCCTTGAATATTTCAAGTACCATTGTACCAATTATATTTAAATCTTGTTTATCTAAACTAGGTAAAGTACGACTTTTAAACAAATCAAATGCCTTATCAAAACAATCCTAAATGGGTTGTTCCATGAAAAGAAGGCATTTTCTCTCCTATAGTTGTTGTGCCAAATAATTTATTTGTGTGAACAAGTGTTTATCATGTTCATGTATTTCTTCCATATTTTCCTTCCCTATTTCAAGATTCTTCCAACCTCTCAATTTGATAAGGTCACGTGTAGGTCGAACTCTTTCTACAAATGAAGCCTTATAAATTGTTTCATTGGCTTCATTATATTGATTATATATTTTGTGCACAATATGAAATAGAGTAATTTTTTTTTGAAATCTTGCCCTTCTAACACAACATTTATTTCTCAATGATTGTGACATGTATTCCTCCTCTAAAAGAATTCTCTGTTGTGCTGTAATTGTGTGTTGGCCATCTGCAATTTTGATCTTATGGGTTTTTTTCAAGGTTGCTTAGATAAAAAGGAATTAACAAAACATCCTTCATTAGAACCTCATTACATTTTACAAATTAATGAATTATATCATTCACTCATATTTCATTGAGATTTTCTTATTTTGATGTTTACATCACCTGATTCATAGAGCCCTATAAGAATGTTCAAGGTGTAGTTTCTATAAGAAATATACCATGTAGAGAATTCACTGTGTCTCTATTTTATTGGGTGTAAATTTATTAAAATTATTTGTAGCTCGATCAAGAATTCCCTCTTCTCCATTCCATGCTTATAATTAGAATTTAAGGGCATTTTCAAGTTCATCCATATCATAGGCCAAGATTTTCCCAATTGGAGAAGATTCTTTTCCTGATGTAGTGCTAAACAAGTATATATTTGGATGCATGTTTGGTAGACTAAATAATTCAAAATACTAATTAGCAAGAGGAATTTTATCACCACCATAAAATAGAAGATGTTTATGTGGATTTAATTTTAGTTTTGTTATTTTATACTGTACTCTATCTAAATTCTCTTGGAGTGAGGCCTTCTTCTACCTTTTATCCAAATTCTCTTCGAGTGAGGCCACCTTCTGCCTTTTAAGTGTGGTAATTATTTTTTCACCTAAAGACATTTTGTAAAGCAATTGAAATGATTTAAATATTGATATTTTGTAAAATTTAAGTTACATATTACATCAGTGCAAGATTTTTTTTTGTGTTTGAGCAGTGATTAAATGTATGTTAATTCTAAACTATAATATAATATAACATACATACATACATACATACATATATATATATATATATATATATATATATATATATATATATATATACATACATACATATATATATATATATATATACATACATATATATATATATATACATACATATATATATATATATATATATATATACATACATATATATATATATATATATATATACATACATATATATATATACATACATATACATACATATATATATATATATATATATATATATATATATATATATATATATATATATATATATATATATATATATATATATATATATATACATACATACATATATATAAATACATATATATATATATATATATATATATATATATATATATATACATATATATATACATACATACATACATACATACATATATATATATGTATAGGCACACAAACACATTAACTCACACTTTAACTAATAAGGTATGACCAAACCGAAAATAAATTATGTGCACTAGTAAATATAATCTGATGGGTAAAGGAATCCACAAAAAAATGTTTCAAAGGAGAAATATGAGGGGAAGTATGTTTATAATATGTGTCAAAATTCTCATCAATAGGTACATTAAAGGTATTTCCTAGGAGATACCTTTCAATCATTCACAAGAGTGAATTTTCTTTACAAGAGTGATTTTTAGGTCCTACTATGCACATGATCTTTCCACCTAAATCCAGTTTAACAATTTTTTCCTTGATGGTCCTTTTAATATCTTCAAATTATCTCTTAGGAGATACATTCAATTTACTCATGAAGGTATTATAAGGCTCTCGAAGAAATCTCCTATTAGATACCTTGAGTATGAACTTGCCTAGAGTTATTGAGGTTTGTAATTTATTCAAGGTATCTCCTAAGAGATACTTCAAGTTACCCATAAAGGAATCTCCTAGTTGATATTGTTGATTCCTAAAACTCTTGCTCTTGATGAATAATTTCTTATAGAAAGATTTATAGATGTAGGATGAAATTATGATTGCTAAGGTTGTAGAATAGAAAAATGTAAACTTATAATATCCTAGTCTATTATAATGGTTATCCATAAAAATGAGAATGTGAAGAAACAAAATGATTTCTAGCTACCCCTTATAAAAACAATGAGCTCTGAATAAATAGGTGAGATGAACACTAAAATAAGAGACACCTAGATATTCATTCTCTATGACCATGATGTTACCATTGTAACTAAAAGGAAGTCTCAAGCTCATGATTACAATTGGCATCTAGATCAACTACATTATTTTGTTAAGACCACCACACTTGGAAGAAGCGATGTTGTATGATGTGTCTACTCCTAGAGATGTCCCACTTATATTGTCATCAAATGACACTTATTTAAATACAAAAGGATCAACACAACTCTAAGGTAAGCACAAATATGACATGTTTCACATGGGTAATTCTTTGAAGTAGTTGGGAACATCTTTGGTGAGGTTAAGTGTGAAAATTCCATGTGTCAAAGGCAAATGAAGGCCAAGACCTTATCAAAATTGAAAAAGGGGGCCTGGAGAAGAAGAACCAAAAGGGGATCCACTAGAAGGTGCTAAATAACTATGTCTATATTGAGCAAGTTTGAAGAAAGAAATGAACTACTCCAAAAATGAAAAAATGTGGATTTCTAATATATAGTTCCTAGTGAGTCATAGGGGCATCTACTTATGGGTGAGAGAACCTGAAACTCTAGTACTTAGACTAGATGAAATCAATATACAAATTTTGAAGGGTTGCCTATAAGGGTACCCACTCCTCTTTTAGATGGGTATTTTTATTGAGAGCCTCAAAGGCTCTATCCAAAAATATCATCTCCCTAAAGAAGATGCTTACCAAGCCCTCAACCATCACTAATGTCTAGAATTCTAATTGGGTGAGTGGTTGCAATATTTTTTCCACCTTAGAGGCATTAGACATTTGATTGAAATTCAAAAATATGGTTTGATCATCTTGCTTTTGCTCAAGCAGTGCCTTGATTTGATCCTCAGATAAGATATTATTATTTTTTGAGAAAGGGGAGGGGAGTCTTAGCTAGACCAATTATTCTATATGTACCTACCTTTCATGGGTCACCTTATCTAAGGCATTAAGAAATACCTTGCACTTATTTACTACCTTGCTATATCTTTAAAAATCATTTACCTTTGCCACTACCTACCTCCAATTGGTCACCCCTACTACTATTAATGCTTTGAGAAAATCACTATAGATCTTTTGAACAAGGCTCTATGACTTTGGGACCTTCAAGGAGATTAAATCTATCATTTGATCAATAGATGTACTCACATAATAAGACAAATTATGCACATCTATGATGAAGGTTAGTGTTGTATTCAAGTTTACCACCATGACTTTGATCTTTTCTCAATAAGATCTGTATAACTTCTAGAATATGGGGATCTTGGTGGCCTTAAATTGAGCTACAAGGTTGTTTTTTAACTTTTCAATCTCCTAGTCCTTGATCAAAGAGTCTTGTTGTGCTTGGTTCTATAATAGTTGATATGACAAGTTTTCATCATAGAACTTCTAGTAGATCTCATCTAACTCTATTTCTTATTCTTGCAACTTGGTCTTAGTAACTCTACATGAATTAACTTGTGCTTAGAATATTTCATTCAAGATACTACCCTATAGCTCTAGACATGAATTTTTTAGGTCATTATCTTTAGCCTTAGCCTCAATATTAAGGTGGTCAACCATATATTTTTCTCTTGAGAGCTCCATCTTAGTCTTCTCTAGCTGACTGGTCACCTTAACATAGTCCATTATCACAAATTTTTGTGTCTACTTCATAAGCTTGACTTTGTCAATGGATTGGGCTTGAATAAGGTTAAGGTCAATATATTAGATAATGTAGCCACTCGAATGCATATGTCCAAGGTGCTTCACTACTTAGGGAGTCAAGTGAGTGACCATAAAAGATTGTTGCATTGGGTCATAAAATAACTGCATGTGAGCCTAGGCATAATCCTTAACTAACTAAAATTGATTTGATGCTACCCTTGATATATCTAACTACTACTAAAATTGATTTGATGCTTGAATGATCTCTCCTAAAAATGGGTTCCTTTGTGGAAGTATGAATTGGATAGATAATTATTGTTATGAAGCAGTGGGCCCTGCTCCTATGGAGGTGAGTGAACAAAGGTGAAGGGTTGAATGGGAGAAAGATAGGAGTCTATGGGGCAGGGTGAATGGGGATTACTTCACTAGGGGGATGAGGTAGAAGATGAAGGTGAGGGAGTGAGGAAAGGGATGCGGGAGGAGATTAAGTATAGTTAAAGAGAAGGGGTCGGGTTAGGTGATAGGTTGACTAGATGAGAAGGAGATCAGGGCTAAATTGGTACCAAGTTGAGTAGTATAAGGTAATACAACCTATAGTGGGGCTACTAGGGCATATGATGAAGTGGCAAGGGGAGTCATAGTGATTAGATAGGTAATAGATGATGACATAACCTATTATGGAGTTGTAGAGGGGGATGGGGTAGTGGAGAAAGATGCAGAGGTATAAAGTAAGGGATCCATGAAGTGGATATTCTTCTAAGGGGAAGCTGACAAAGGGATAAAAATGGGTGCTTTAGTTTGCTTGAGTTGGGATGACCTAGCTACAAGTTGCTCAAAGGGATCCTACTCTTATCATGGGGCCAAGGGATTTGAAGGTGTGGGAGTTAGCCATGTTGAAGGCTCATGGGTGGTCACTGCCTCTACTTCTTCTAATTTTTCTTTTGGGGGCATGTCCCATGCTTCCTCCATAGGAGTGAATTCTTCTTCTTCATCCCCCCATCTTGACCTCAAGAGTAGATTCTTCCTCAGACCTAACCTCTTATGGGTGAAACTCATCCCATAACTTCTCAAACTTCTCATCCTAGTCATCATCATACAATCCCTTAGATGGCTTGTTAGTTTCAAACCTATATTTGATGAAGATAGATTCCTTCTCCATACTCCAAGTTAATTTGGTGAGTAAGCCCTTCATTCTCTTTCATAACTTTTGGGCCAAGTCATATTTATAGACCTTGTCATAAAAAGACTCCCATAGTTTAAGGGCATATTTTGACATTTAAATTAGTTTCACATGATTTTGGAGGATATCCTCTATAGGTGACTTCCTTTGCTCTAAGTAGGGCTGTGCTTGATGCTTGGGAAAGCTATCGGTCTTTAAATCAGCTATGTATCCTTTTAGATCATAGTCTCATTGGTTGTCTATCAAATCAAGGCCAAGTTTTTCTATTTTAGCTACAAGGAAGCACCCCTAATGCCTTTCTTGCATTTTTATGCCACCCCTTGTGAAGGGGACATCATATACACCCTTTTTCTTCTTCATGGCCCCATAGATAAGGTCTAGTACATCAAGTTGGTGAACCAACTAAAGGGTTAAGGTTCTATATATCAATATGTGGGGAAGCTAGAAGGGATCTCCTTTGAAACCATGTACTCATATGAAAGAGAAGTGATCTCCCCATAAATATTCAGTTAGTATTTTGTTGGTTGAGAGACAAACTTGTTGATAATTTACCATCCTAGAAGTGCCAACCATTCGATTGAGATTCATGAGAATGGGAGCCATGAACCACTCTAAGAACTCATAGTAGTCTCTAGTATTTAATGGGATGTTAGTCCATACTCTTATGGGGGCTAATACATGGTGAAAATTCTTAGTATCAGAGGTGTTAAGCCAAAGATACTTAGAAAAGAAATGGGAATGCTAGTGTAAGATTAGGTGCATGAGGAAGGATGAGTACTGAAAGGTATTCATTACTGAGAAATTATCCAATTCATTCCTCATTTTGTAAGTAATGGCTTTGAGAAAGTCTATTATGAATTCCTACCCCTTTTATTTTGATGTCAATAGGAAGAGTTCCCTTAGTTGAAAGTCGTAGACATTAACATCTTTATCTATGCCTAGGATGAATGCTAACATAGTCAGAGTGTCTTTTAGATGCTATGTGGGAAAGGTTAAATAGGGCATGGGTAGATGAGGCATCTTGGTGACCTTTTAGTTGAGTATAGTCCTAAAGAAACCTACCTTATCCTTGACCTAGGAATACTAGACAAGTTAGAGGCTCTTGATGCTATAGATAATGGCTATGGGGTTGTAAAGAAGCTGAAGCATCTCTCTGATATAATCTACACTAACTTTTACCCTTAAGTGGGTTTAATAGTGATCACTCCAGTGTTAGTGTCATATCTTCATAGGTAGATAGTAATAATCTTAGGGTACATGTATACTTGAGGCACCATGTATTTTCGTAGCATGTTTTCCCACAATATGTATCCAAAGGAGTTATAATCTTTCTTGATTACCTTATCAATCATTTGACCATAAACACCCTCTCTCAAATTCTTTGGTTTTTGGTCCAATTTTAAGTCAAATATATTATCCACGAAATCAGTTACCAAATCTCAATCTTTGCAAGGTCTCCTAGTCACTGATCTGATATATGGCACCTTCTCCTTCACTTGAGTAGGGGCTAAAGAATAGCCTTTTTCAATTATGTGATTAAAGTTATAATGTTCTCCTCTACCCAAACTATAGGTTCTAAAATTTAAGGGATGATTTCCACTACTAGATGAGGATATAGAGGCCTCCATATTTGAATCTATTTTAATGACCCTTTTCTACTTTTGCTTGTTAGACTAGATTGACGGTTGCTACACCATTCATCAAGCAAACTTTCTTTCTTTCCTTCCCAATTATTTAATGCTTGCTTAGAAATCACAAAGTTTCAAGTGTTTGGCTTGAAAGGAAAAAATGGATATTTATGTGCTATTACCACTATTATGTGTGTCCATCATGGGATTTTTTTGGAAAGATGCACCCTCATAAATAATGGGGGCAACACATAAGCCTAGAGAGAAATACACTAGAGATTTATGAAGATCATCATGGAAATTTATGCATGATGGAGTGTATGATATTAATATCAATTAAGGTGTTTAGATAACCATATTTTAGAGAATAGTTTTTGGGATTCTAGAGAACTAGGGGAAAGGACACATGATGAATAGGTTGGCCACTTATGCCAATGACATTTATTTTTAAAAGGAAACAATAAGGGGAAGGGAAGAAATAAAGAAAGATGGTTGATGATGAAAAGGGCCTTTGAGTCCCTTTCCCTAATGAGAAGTGCCATTTAGGCCTTCTAAAAGTACCCTTCAAGCTTTTTGAAATTACCCTTCAAGATTTTTGAAATTACCCATCGAGTTTTTTGAAAGTACCCTTCAGGTTTTTTGAAAGTACCCTTTGTGTTTTTTGAAATTAACCTTCAACCTTATTAGAATGGCCATTTGCCCTTCAAGAATTTTATTTCAAACCTTTCCCAGATGAGAAGTGCCCTTTAGACATTCTAAAAGTTCCCTTTAGCCTATTTTACAAAGACCCTTTAGGTCATTTGTCATTACCACTTTGGCCTATGAAATAATTTGCCTGAGATAATTTCCCTAAGACATTGATTTCCTTAGACTATTTTTGTGCTATGATCATTTTATCATGTTGAAAACTTTAATCTATGTTCCTAAGCCCTAAATTTAATATTTATTATTATCTATAGGAACCAATCTCACTCACTGTGAAGTGAAATTTTCCAATTTAGAGATCATTCACACCTATTTTCTTTTTACATGGAAATGTATTTAGATGATCATGGTTTTACCCCTTCTAATGTTTCTTGTGTTTCTATATTTCTATTTCAATGGAATTTTATTTGAAAATTAACATCCTTAGGGTCTTTGTGCTTCAATGTTAAGTTGATATTTTATTAGCTTTTAGTTGGTCAAATCATGATTAAATCTTAGCCTAATTTGTTCAGCCTAAAGTCCATTTTGAGGATTTTTCCTTCAAAAAATAAGTAAAAATTTCCTTTACATGGAAGGAATTACTATGTTATACTTTGAAGGCCCCTATAACACATTTAAAGTATCTCCTAGGAGATACATTTCAAATGAGGACAAGAGTGGAATTTTCCTTTTCATGGATGAAACTACTATATTATATTTTAAAGGTCCCTATAGTACCTTCAAAGTATCTCCCAAGAGATACCTTTCAAGCATAAGAGTTTATTTCCACTGAAAGGTATTTCCTAGGAAATACCTTTCAAACAAGTGCAAGAGTGGATTTCTCCTTCAAGGAACAAGTGAAAATTTCCTTTACATAGAAGGCACTATTGGGTGATATTTTGAATGTCCTTGTAATACTTTAAATGTATCACCTAGGAGATACCTTTAAAACATGTGTAAAATTGGATTTCACCTACTATAAAATCAAAAATAAAGAAAAAACAAATAGAGATAATTTACCACTCCATATAACATAGAACATCACATCCTCTTCATTGTAGATGGAGACTAGATAGAGAAAGCCATAAGGGGGAACATACAAAGCATCCTTTTGCACCCATGAGATGTATAATATAAAAAATAATAACTTATGATATTCATAGTCTATTATAACTGTAAATAAAAATATGATAACTCATAAAAATCATATAAAAAAAAACCTTCAATATATAGGCAAGGATCTCATGATGATCCCACGTGTTCTCTTTTGGAGCTAAAAATCATCAATGTAAAGTGTTTAAAAAGATTTGATCATAAGGAGGGACCCACACCTTCATTTAATAGTGATTTTCTAAGCATTGATAGCCCAATTCTACTTCCAAGAAAGTGTAGAGACAACACGCATCAAGCTACGCTTCTCTAGAGGAATTGGGGACTCTTTGGTGAGATCAAGTGTGGGGGTATCATGTGTCAAACTAGTGATTCTCTGGAGTGAGATGGAAGTGTCTTTGAGATGGATGAGTGTTAAACTACCATGCATTAGAATTAGATGAGGGTTTAGACTTGGATAAAATTTGAAAGCAAGCCCAAAGAATAAAGAGGCTGAAAGGGGGTCTGCTAGAAGGTGATGAGGAACTTCTAACTGCATAGTGAGTCTGAAGCTAGAAATGAACTGTTCCAAAATAAAAAATGTGGATTTCTAATCCATAATTCTTGGTGAGTTAGTGGAATTTAAAAAAACTATGACACTTAGACTGCAAAGCTACAAATTTTTTAAGGGTTACTCATACAAAGAATTTATCACATGCAAGTCCTAGTCTTTTTGCTAGTCTTTATAGATTCTCTAGATCATCTAGATCAAGTTCTTATTTGTAAACTCTACCAATCTATTTCCCTATGGGTAATAATTAGATGAAGTTTTTAGGAATATGCCATTTTGGGGCATGAATGAAAATGGGAATGGAGATAGTGGGAAGAGGATGGCACTTCATAAAAAGAAAAATGGGGAGAGGGGCCCAAAGATGAAAAAGGGACTGAAAGGGAGGAAAATATTGAGTGGTATTAAGGAACTACTTACTTCTAAGAAAAACCAAGGTCATAAGTTAAACTTCTCCAAAAATTTTAATTGTGGATTTATGATCCATAGTTATTAGCGACTCACAAGGGAGTTTACCTATGGACTGAAGAACCCAAAAAAATCTAGGTAGATTGACATATACATCTTTTATAGGGACACCTACAAGGGCACCCTTTCTTCCTCCTTTAGCTAGGTATTTTTATTGAGAGCCTCAAAGGCTCTATCCAATTCAAATATCTCCTTAAAGGAGATGTTCTCCAAGATTTCAATGGCTTTCGGCATCTAAAACTCTAGCTAGGTGAGTGGGTGTAAAACCTTTTCCACTTCAGAAGTGTCTAGTGTTTGAATAAGGGTCATAAAACTAGACTAGTTGTTTTAATTTTATTTGAGTAGTACCTTGAACTAATCCATAGGTAAAATGCTATTTTCAATCAAGAAAGGAGAGGGGAGCCCCAATTAGACCAATTTTTCTATGCATCCCTTCCTTTGTTGGACCACTTGTTCTAAAGTATTGAGGAATGCTTTGTATTTATTTTCTGCCTTAATTTAGCTTAGGAACTCATTCACCTTTACTATCACCTACCTTCAGTTAGCTACACCTTCTATCTATAAATCTTTAGGAGAGGCATTACGAAGCTTTAGGACTAGGCTTTGTGATTTTGGGACCTTGGGGTGACAATGGTGATCACTTGGTTTACATATAAGCTCACCTGGGTTGTTGGCTTCTACACATCAATGATGAAAACAAACATTTCTTTTAGGATTACTACTATGACCTTTACTCATTCCCAATAAGACCTGTATAGTTGTTGGATCAGGGGAAGGATTTCTATGCCCTAAGGGTAAGCAACAAAGTCATTCTCCAGTCTCTCGATCTCCTAGTCCTTGACCAAGGATTCTTATTTTGTTGAGTTTTAGAGTAGTTAGACCACCCACTCTACCTTAAAGAGATTCTTGTGAACTACAACCAATTTTACCTTTGCCTATTGTAGTCTGATCCCAGTGGCCACTCACTTGGCAGCCTTAACCTAGAAGTTTTCCATTATGATGTGGATTTGGAGGTTAGTTCTTTCTTGGTTGAGGTTAGTATATTTGGATTTAACCTCAGCCTTGAGATGTTCAACCATGGCCTTGACCTTGATGATATCCTACTTGATTTTCTCTTACTGATAGGCTAATTTGACATAGTCTATAGTTACTAACCTCTACATTTCATCTATAAGCTTGACTCTATTAGTGGGTCAGGCTTGTTTGAGGTTAAGCCCAATGTCTTGGATGGTGTAATCCCCTGATTACATCTATTCTTGGAGCTTAATTACCTAATGGGTTAAATGGGTGAATAAGAGGGACTAATATTTAGGGTCATAATATGACCACATGTGGGGTTGGGTTTCAACTTTGGCCCATTTTCCCCTATCATTTTCCATCTAGGATATATGGGAAACCCTTGCTACATCTATCTATTTATAAATTTGATATAGTACTTAGATGATTTCACCCATGAAAGGGGTTTTTTGAGTCAGTGTGAATGGGATGGTTTGCTACTACTATGAAACAATAAATACTGCTCCTATGGGAGTAAGTGAATGAATAATGAGGGATGAAGGTAAAAATTATGAGAGCCCATGGGGTAGGGATAATGGAGACTATGTGATGAGAGAGGATGAGGTTGATGATGATGGTTAGGGAGTGATAAAATACATAAGGGAAGAGATGGGAAAGACAATTTTTAGAATGGGTCAAATCTGATGGTGGGTTGAGGGGATGAGGAGAAGATTATGGTAAATGAAGTGTTGGGTTGGGTAGTGGGAATTTATATAATGTATAATGGGGACATCAAGATATAATAAGGGGTGATGGGAAGATCTAAATCACTTGATTGGGTGGTAACTATCACTGTAACTTATGCCAGAGCTATGGAGGAGAAGGAGGCAGAGGTAGAAAGGAGAAGACCAACAAGTCAGGTTTTCTTCTATAGAGGGGATATTAGTGGGTTGGAAACCATGTGATTCAATCTAGTTGAGTTAAGATGACCCAAACACAAGGTGCTTAGGGGGCACCTATTTCTACTATAGGTCCATGGCATAGGGGGTAGGGATGATGGACATATCGATGGGGGATGGGCCACCATGGATTTTACTTCTTCTAGGGCATCTTCCTCTTTATTTTCCCCAAATAACTTAATTGCTAGTGTGGACTCCCATTCCATGATATACTTATTCTCTTTCAGGTGGGACTCATCCCACAACTCTTCAAATTTCTCATGTAAGGCATCTTTATATAAAGTAGCGTGTCATATATTGAGATCATATCTATATTTTAAGAAGGCAACAATCTTATCTTTTCTCGAGCCTAAGATGTTTAGCCACCACTTCATCATCTTGGATAGCATTTTTATCAAGTCAAAATCTCAGACCTTATTATAAAAAGATTCCCACGGCTTGGGGATGTCTTGAGAGATTAGTGATAGGTCTACATAATTTTAAGGGAGATCTTCCATGGGTAACCTATTTTGCTCCAGTTATGGTCAAGTTTGATGCTCAGGTGTGCTAGTGAGATTTAATCATACTATATATCTTATTGGATCACAATCCCATCAATCATATATCAAGTCCAGGCCTAGATCTATTAGTTGAGCTATGAGGAGATGTTCTTGGTGCCTTTTATGCACTATGATGCCATCCCTTGAAAAATTAATGTCATATAGCCCATTTTTCTTCTTTCTTACCTTGTAGAGGGAGTCCACATTATTGAGATGTTGTACCAACTTGAAGGTTAGGGTCCTATCAGTTAGCATATGGGGAAGTTAGAAAGGCTCCCTTACAAACCCATGAACTTAGATGAATAAGAAATGGTTCCCCTAGAACCAATCAACCAAGACCATGATACGTTTGAGCCATGCTTTCTATTCATTTATCATTTGAGGGATGACATCTTGCCCACTAAGATCTATGAGAATTGGAGGTACAAACCACTCTAAGAATTCATATTAGTCTATTGTGATTGATAAGATGTGGGTTAAGATAGTTATCAAGGTGATGATGTTGGACAAAACATCTATGTCCACAATGTCTGGTTAATGATATTTGGAGAAGAACTTAGAGTACTAGTACAATATTAAGTGTATGAGGTAAGGTGGATATCAGAAGGTACTTGTTACCAAGAAATTTTGAAGCTCTTCTCTCATTGTGGAGATGATGGATTTGACAAAATCCATCTAGAAATTTTATACATTATCTACCATGGTCATAAGAAAGATTGCTCCCAACTAAAATTATTCAACATTGGCATCAACTTCCATTCATATGATGAATGCTAGCATGGATAGGTTATATTTTACATGTTGTGTGTGGAAATCAAATAGGTACAAGGGCATGGGAGGTATCTCTATGATCTTTTGGTTGAGAAGGGATCTGAGGAAACATGCCCTATCTTCCATTTTGGAGTCTTAGATGCTTTGGAGGATCTCAATGCTATAAATGATAGCACTGGGATCATATGGGAGTCAAAGCATTACTCTCATATTGGATGTAATGGTCTTGACCCTAAGGCAAACACCTCCTATGATTTTACTAGTCTTTGCATCATATTTTTTGGCATAGAGGACAATGATCTCAAGGTAAGGGTGTATGTAGGGCACCATGTGCTATGCTAAGGTACAGTCCCAAATTTTATGTCTAAAGGAGGGATACTCCTTACTACTAGTTTTTTTGAGCTTCTGAGTACGAGTACCCTCCCTCAAATTTTTTGGGTTATGGGCTAGGTCTAGATCAAAAATCTCATCTATTGAGTTGATCACCAAAGATTTATATTTTCAAGGTCTCTTCAAGGCTGACAAGGGTTTGAGGACTTTCCCTTTTGCTTGAGTGGGGGCCAAAGCATAGGATTTTCTCATGGTGTATGTAAGAGGAGGGGCTCCTCCACTGCTTGAGCCATGAGCTCTCTACTTTGATGGGTGATTCTCACTTCTTGAAGAGGACATAGAAGATTTCATTACCCAAGAGAGAGAAGACTAACTTGAAGATAATTATTTGCCTTTTTAAGGAAAATTGGGTTAATTTTTTTGCTAGTTCCCTTTAGTTTTGAGGCTACCTTCTGATTGCTTCAATTATTTGATGCTCTCTTCAAACACAAGAATACTAAATGATTGCTTCTAGGTAGGAAGGGGTGGATTTATGCACTAGTAACATAAATGATAAGAGTGGCACACATGTTTGAAGTGTTACCTTAGAATATTTATGATGATCCTTATGGGTAACCACACATAATGAATCATCTTGAAATTAATGATAGGGGAAGTGGGTAGATAACCATATTTTAGAGAGTGTTTTAAACATGTGGAAAAGATGCATGGTGATCCCAATAGTCACTTGTGTCAAGGTAAATTATTCAAAAAAGAAATAACAAAGAAATAAAAATAAGGGGGAAAACAATGATGAGGATAGAAAACATAACAAAGGAGAAAGGAAACTATCTAATATGTATAGGGGATGGTGGGAAGTCAAATGAAATGATTCAATTTAATCCTATTAATGGGGATATCTAAGGCATTTCCCTCTAAATATTCTAGTTTAAAATCATTTTTTCACTAATTAATAATGATGCAAAAGGGTCATTTTTATATATAATCAAATTTTACATGTTACCCTAATTTGGCGGTCCTTTGGTCATATTTAAGGACCAGGTCCCTAGGTTTGAGACCTAAATTTGACAACTAGATCCATGAAATTAGTTTACAAAGTCTTTTCATTGCAAGGCCCCTTGGTTGCCTTCTTATTATTTGGTAGGGGCCTAGGATTTTATCGGGTGTACTTAGGGTGAGCATTTTCCCTTCAAGGTATCTCCTAGGAGATACCTTGCAAATAGGCATAAGAGTGGATTTATCTTGCAAGGAACAAGTGGAATTTTCCTTAACAAAGAAGGCACTACTAAGTGATATTTTGAAATATTTTTTAATACCTTCAAGGTATCTCTTTAGATATACCTTTCAAACATGAAC
Source organism: Torreya grandis (assembly GCA_037957365.1). Lineage (NCBI taxonomy): Eukaryota > Viridiplantae > Streptophyta > Pinopsida > Cupressales > Taxaceae > Torreya > Torreya grandis. The sequence goes on along the minus strand of JARHVA010004720.1, from coordinate 319,148 downwards.
AAGACTAGATTTCCCCTTCAAGGTATCTCATACAAGATACATTTCAAATAGGGACAAAAGTGGATTTTTCCTTCAAAGAAAAAGTGCAATTTTCCTTTACATAGAAGGCTTTATTGGGTGATATTTTGAGGTATCTCCTAAAAAGTACATTTCAAACATGCACAAGAGTGGGTTTCCCCTTCAATATATCTCATAGGAGATACCTTTAAAATAGGCACAATAGTGGATTTCTCCTTCAAGGAGCAAGTGTAATTTTCATGGAAGGCACTACTGGGTGATATTTTGAAGGCCTTTGTAATACCTTAAGGTATCTCTTAGGAGATACCTTTCAAACATGCAAAATAATGGAGATATCAAAATTACACTAGAGTAATTTGGCCCTGGTCAAAAAAATTCTTTATTTCAAATAGGGGTTCGACCAAAAATTTTCATAGAGAAATAACTCACAATGAGAAGATAGAAGTGTGGCCCTGGATGAAAATGCTGGATTGTACCTTCAACATGTTTTGATTATTGAGGTGAGGAGTTTCCTGATGAATTGAATGAAAGATACGTGTTTGTCTCAAGGGACTCTTATGAACATTCTCAGGGGTCAGGAGGATCTGGCACCCTTCCCCATTTGAAGAAAGGTGGTACAAAGGTAAAAGGTGATCAAATGTTTGAACTTACATCTAGTGTTGGAAATGTGATGGGTTATTCAGGATTTATAAAATTTAGGCCCCTTTTTTAGATTTACACACTTATCTTTAAGTGGAAAAGGCATAGAAAGTCTCTAGCGCTTGAGTATCTGAAACTGTAAAGAAAGTGATGCCACATGGTAGCTCCTCAAGATCTTTAAGATTTTGGGCCCTTTTTGAAATTTGCCTCACTTACCTCTTGATGGAAAAAGTTAAAAAGGTTTAGGAGTGACCTGATTTTAAAATTTAAATAATGATACATGGTGCTTTTACATATTTTAAACAGTTTAGGACAAATTGTACCATTGCACTAGAGGAAATGTAACAAGTGAAAAAAGTGCAAAAGTTCATGAGGGCCCAAAACGATACCATGACATATCCTTCACTCGTATGGCTCCATGTATTATAAGGTGGATCACCTGATGTAAAATAAAGATTAGTAATTTCCATCTCTTTTTTTGAATGAAGCTTAAGTAATTAATGAGAGTAGGTGGCAAATAAATACTATAATTTGAAGTATTAATAACAAACCTAATCTCAAAATGCAAAGGATTATAACTAAAGAATTTTTTTCATTTGCATCCACCCTTTGCATTCAGAGCTTATGTTTATGCCTTTGATTTATTTAAGTACCTTAGATACATGTAGTGTAAGGACATTATTATGGCAATTGCTTCACAGTTTTTTAGCTTTTATTGTGTGCCACCCTCTAGATTAACAATAAGTGTTCTTTTTTTCCCCTATGTTGTGATTTTGGAGAGGATTCAAAAGGTGTTACGAGGGTTGTTTGAGTGAATATTTCATAAAAATTTGAAATATTTAATTATAAAGTTAGGGTAGAAATGGTGGCATCCTCAACTCCTATTAAGGGCATCATTATCTCTATCTTGGATGGGATTAAGGATACATATGTCATGGGAATAGATTTTATAGTCCTATTAAATGCCTTATAGTGTCCAGACCCCCCTCAAGTAGTAGTTAATGTTAGAATGAGCTAAATCTCCCCTATGATATCATTCCCTTTGGCTTCCCCATACCCAAAATTGATTATGGCATGTACTTGGGTGTACCAACTAGACAATAGGACCATTGTCGATGGTATCCATACATTTGTCTACTCTTTCACCCCTATGGCCTTCAACACCATGCTCAGGATTCCTCCCTAGCCTAATAACATTACACTCACCATAAAGGAATGCCAAGAATATGTAGAGAAGAATGATAAGGTAATTTAGAATAGTATTAATACTTTCTAGCTAGCCAAGAAGATATAGAAGGCCTACAGGATGTCTAAGAGTTTGAAGATGGTAAAATTTAATGAATTAACCCAATATGTTATTACCATGGCCACCAAGGTTTAAGAGATACACATAATGGAAAAATTTGAGCCATGGATATTCCTAATCCTAGTATACATACTGGAGAAGCAATATAAGCTAGACTGGGCCACTATCCTTAGTGATAATCTACACAGGTAGATGATGCAACTTCAAGAAATACTTATTTAAAAAGAGGCATTTATAGGTACATTCTACATGTCCTCTTATTTAATGTACAACTTGGTACATAATAGAACATTCCATGGGCTCACCAGGAACCCTAATAGAATGATAATTTATGAGATATACCTTAAAATCACCATAGATGGTTTCAAGAAGAACTTTTATAGGGTGTATAATTTATTCTTCAACATCATAATGAGTGCCTTATTTTCTTTAAGAAGCCTCAATAAAATGTGTAATGTAGAAAATTAAGTAATTGAGAAACATGGTGCATCTTATATTAAATTTAGGACATTCACATATATTTGGGTGAGTGGTTACTCAAGGTGCCCATAGAAATTACCAAGGTACCTGGATGATAAATTAGTAGTAATGGAGCTGAGTCGATAGATGGTGCCTCCACACAAAATGATAGCAACCAAGAAGATAAATAATCCCTTTAAGTTCCAGATCTAAATTAGATATTATTCATGCTCTTCTATTTCCAAGATGAAGATATTAGAATATGAAATGGGCCAGTATGCAATTGATAAGATTCCACTTAGGGCTAATTATGATATCAAGTGGTTGGTGAATATGGTGACTAATGTGATTTTTCATCAATCATAGTCTGAAGACATTTGGTTTGACTGTACCACCAAGGAAGGCATCAAAAAATTGGACTACATGAGGCTGATAGTATAAGAGGTTATTACGTATAATATCACCCCCATCCGTAAGGATATGATGAATGACAAGAAGACACTATGTCTACTATATAGTGAAAACAACATTAAATGTCAGGCCATCTCACAGGTGGAATTTATTAAGGATCAAAATTATTCCATCCCTTGGAGAGCCTTTCAAATCACGAGAAGAACCTTTAGGTGGACAAAGGAAAATGGGGTCGATCTTGGTGCTTATGACACCCCTGCCCTCTAGTAACTCAAATGAGTTAAGGAGTTGAGAGGTTTTCTCCATGAGTATGGTGGTGATCCTATGGCTCCACCACTAGTAGTGAAAGGTAAGGGCAAGTTCAAGCTTAGTGATATTTATTTCACTAAGCTAGTTGATATTGAATCAATAATAATAGTGCAATTTAAGGCCAGAATGTATTTTTCAAAGATAACAAGCCTAGCATAAAATTGGGACAAAATTATTATGAATGAGGTTACATTTTCCAGTGCCACCCCCATATCCATTTCAAGAGATGGATCCCTAATAATGCTATCTAGTCTAGTAGCCATCCCCATGGCCAATCCAATGAATGTTTTGCCTACTTCACCAATACAACAAGTAGCAGTTGCCCCTCCCCCAAAGATACACTCAAGGGAGAGAGGAGGGGAGGAAGAATGACAACACCCCAAACAAAAGAGATTAAAGAAGGACCTACAACCTCCAAGTTAGTTCTCAGTGAAGAGGAAGGATGATGAGACCTCATATGTCCAAAGAGTAAGGGATATGAGTGACAATGAGGAATCGGATGAAGGCAAGCCCATCACCGAGGTGATGAAGAAGTAACATGAATTCACTCCTCTCTAGGTAAAAATTGGGTAGATAACTCTAAGGGAAAGGCACTAAACCCTAGTGAAGGTGCTGGTGATGGGCCTATTTGCAAAAGAGGGACCCTCAATAGTACAAAGCAAAGGTGATGAGGAAGACATCCTAGTCTCAAATGATCCTTTGTCTTTAGATAATGTTGTACAAGATGGTGTTGAGGTTACTATACAAGTTCACGCCCCTCAAGATAAATAAACATGTTCATTAGACATAGAGACATTTATTGATAATGCCATCACTCAACCACCAGGCCAAGGTAATCATGGTGGAATTAAAGAATTGAACAAGTTTAGAGAAAGAGCTAAAGGAGAGTTAGAGTAGAACATTCAATGTGACACTATTTTTGAGGTGGTAGTTGATAAAGGAGGCTCAAAGGTGGTTTTAGAAGTATCACAAGATGTCCCTTCCCCTCTAAAGGTGTCAAGTCCAACACTAGAGGAAAAGGTGAGCATGAAGGAAGGTGGGGGAAAAAAATTAAAAATGGGTACCCCCACCCATACAAAAGCAAACAAGGAATTGGATGATTCCAATAAGGATAACAAGGATGGTCCTTTAGGATATGTTTCTTCAATTGAAGTACCACAAATATTTCTCCCTCATATTAGGGTCCATGACCCAACACATAATGAAGGTCTTGAGGCTGTGATTGATGAAGATTTGCCTAAAGGTAGAAAAGATACCACCATAGCCTTGTCCATGCCTAAAGCCAAAGTAAATAAAGAATGTGAAGTGACCACATAGCCTTCCAGCCAATTAATAGAATAGGGAAGTTCAATTGAGAATTTATTCATGGAATTGCATCAGCTTAGGTTAGAGTTTGATGTTTTGGAGTAGATAGAGATGAGCTTGGAAAAAGAGCATGGAACAAATAAGGGTGGTGAGAAAAAAGAGAGTGATGAAGAGATTGAACATTTTGTGTTGAGCCCAGTGCCAAAACTTGTATCACTCGCTACATATATCACTCCAATGACACCACCCTTTACTATCTCAAGGCCATCAGCAATGTCTATGACTTTAATGGGATTATAGACCAGACCCTTTATTTGGCTCAAAGAGTATATCAAGGAAGAAAGAGACATTATGAGAAAAATAGGGGAGATTGACCTAATGAAGATCACTCAGGCACATCCAAGCCCCCTAAAAAGGCTCAAACATATTCCAAGACCACCTTCACCACTACAAGAGAAAGGAATGTAGAGATAGCCATCCCTCCTCTTAACGCATTGAAGAAGGATGCTCCCCTCAAAATTTACACCCTATATAACTATAGTTTGGGGGAACCATAAATAAATGAGATAAAACATAGCTTTCAATTTTTGGATAGCATGGTGGCCCATGGGATGGATAAAGACAAGGCTACCATAGAGGAGTTAAAGGTAGAGAATCAGGCTATGATCTAGTACTTGAAAAATTTGTTAAGTGAGCTTGAGGTAGTAACTCCAACTTACACCATAGCTCTAGGTCCTCTCCATCTCTCCTTTGCATCTCTCAACTCTAATTGAATTAATGATTTGAAGACCAAAGGATGGGAAACTAGGCTGAAAACAAGACTTGGGCACTAAGATAGAAGAAATAATCCACTTGGCATTTAAATGCTTGAGTGATATAGTAGAAAATAAAAGAGAGTGTGATGCCCAAATGTATTCTAATGAGGTAGACACAAAGAAATAAGATGAGGCTTAATGGAAGGTAGAAGAGATCTATAAGATGAGAATATATACCTTGATTACAAATAAGATCATTGATCCAAATGATCATAAAAGGCCTAAGGAATATCAAATAACAATCATTCATCATTTGATGATGCTCAAAGATGGTATTTTTTATTTTAAAGGAGAAGAAAAGTTTGTCGAGACTATGACAAGGGAGATAAATGTCATGCTGAGAAAGATGGTGAACCTTGATGGTGTAAATGACATGGGGGAGGATATAGTGTGCATTTCCTTAAATAACCTCATTGATGTGCCACAATAATCCTTTGATGTCCATAAGATAAAGTAATTAATGTCACTAGAGAAATCTTGTGACCAACTCAAGGAACTCATTAGAGAGAATTAGACCATGATTCAATAGACTGCTACCTGAATTGAAGAATATAGAGTCAAATTCAACTACCAAGTAGGCCCAAACCAAGGGATTCTCACCCCCATGATTGAGGAATATATAAAATACAAAAATAGGTTGGTGAAGGATTCCATCATTTAGATCGATTTTAGAACCTAATTGAATATTTTAGTTTCTTTCGAGATGGTGCCTCTCTCTTTTCTTTTCAATTCCCTTTTCCATTCTTTTCCCTTTTATTTTCTTGTTTCCTATTGGGAAACCATTATACTTCACCTAATACTATCATGTCCCTTTTGAGGTAGTTTTTGTAATCATGTACATAGGAAAGAGATGTTTTGTTTATTGTAAAAGAAGATAAAGGTTTGTTTTGTCTCTTATAGGGTTATCCTCTACATGGATAACAAGAAACATTCTAACTTAGCGGAGAATAAATTTTGTCTTCATCACCAGAACATGCGCATAATCCTAGGAATCATGTTCATCACAAGGTCTAACAAACTGTAGGCTTGTGAAGGAATATTCCAACTAGAGCACCTTTTGGAATATGATAGGCTTATCTCAATTGTATAAGAAAAAGTGTATGTTCCTTTACAAAGGCTGATTAAATTTTTGAGTCAAGAGATATAGCCTCAAATATTTCTCACTATGTAACAGTCCTGGTGATAAATTGATTTCTATTGTAAAATCATTGGCAAGCTTTAAGAGCATCACACATGTCTCCCTTGTTACAAGATTTTCTTGCATAGTGTATATTTGTCATGTTGTCAACTACATATTTTATGCATTTTTAGTTCAATCAATAAATGAAATTTGATGATGGTTTCCATCATCTTTCTATTGTTGGAGTACAATGCCATGTTTTACATTCTTAGTTGACCAGTGATTTGATGTATTCATCTTGATGGTAGTTAGTTAGAGAGAATATCTATATTATAAAATCTTTTTTTCTTTGAGATTTGGAAATAGGGTGTTGATAGCCTTTTTAAGGTAGTCCTAGGCTTGTAGATTCAATTAGGAGGTGTTCTTTAGGATATCATTCACATATGGTTTTAGTTTCATTTATTCTAAGATAGTGATACATTTGTTGGTAGAGGTGATATGATAATTTATTATAACTTCTTTATTCTCATATGTTAACCCTCCACTTCTAATCTATATTAACTGATAGTTTTTGTACTACCTTGTTTTACCTTGCATATAACACACCTTCTACATATCTAAAGTGTTATTTGCCTATGAGCACATAAATATTGTATAATTGGCATGCATTTATATTTATAAATAAAGATCAACATTGAAATCTCTTATTTAACCCCCTATTATTGAAGATTATTTAGAATGGAAGATACAATCGTATTCATATCTATCTTTAGTAGCTTGTATCTGACCTAGAGCATTTGCTCATTCTATGTGACAACTGTTGTTGAGTGGATTGAGTAAGTTTGGTTGTGATCTAGTCATATTTGTATTTCCTTATGCCTATAATTCCCATGAAAATTGAGTTAAAGAATCCATTCATGAGAGCAAGGTACCCATTAGGTCCTCTCACCTTGGTTTAGGTAGACCCACAAGTAGCAAGGAACTGACCATGCCATTTGTAGGTGCCTCATGATCATTTTCTATGTTTGGTCCAGTTTTGATGTCAAACTCATCTCTAGCTATAATGACATACTTAGCAGGTTTTCAATCTTTGCTTGCCCCTTTCTTCAAGTGTGCAAGGGAAAGTGGCAGAGGAGTATAACTAGGAACCAACATGAGGTATCTCCTAGGAGATACCTTTAAAATAGACATAAGAGTGTATTTCTCCTCTAAGGAACAAGCAGAATTTTCCTTTGCAAGAAAGGTACTATTGAGTGATATTTCAAAAAAATTTGTAATACCTTCAAGGTATCTCTTAGGAGATACCTTTATAACATTCACAATATTAGATTTCACTTTCAAGGAATCTTTTAGGAGATACATTTCAAATAACGATAAAAGTGGATTTTTCCTTCAAGGTACAAGTGAATTTTTCTTTTGCATGGAAGGAACTATTGTGTGATATTTTGAAATATTTTGTAATACCTTAAATTTATCTCCTAGGAGATACCTTTAAAACATGCACAAGAGTGGATTTACCCTTTGAAAGGTATCTCATAGGAGATACCTTTCAAATAGTCACAAGAGTGGATTTCTGCTTCAAGGAACATGTGGAATTTTCCTTTATAGAAAAGGCACTACTAGGTGATATTTTGAAGGCATTTGTAATACCTTAATGGTATCTCCTAAGAGATACCTTTCAAACATGCATAAGAGTGGTTTCCCCCTTCAAATTTTTAAGTAGGCATAAGAGTGGATTTTTGCTACAAGGAACAAGTGGAATTTCCTTTACATAGAAGGCACTACTAGGGGATATTTTGAAGGCCCCTATAATACCTTGAATGTAACTTATAGGAGATACTTTTCAAACATTCACAAGAGTAAACTTACCATTAAAGGTATCTTTTAGGAGATACATTTCAAATAGGGAGAAGAGTTGATTTCTCCTTCAAGTACCAAGTGCAATTTTTCTTTACATAGAAAGCATTATTGGGTGATATTTTGAAGGCCCTTATAATACCTTAAAGTTATGTCCCAAGAGATACCTTTCAAGCACAAGAGTGGATATACAATTTAAGGTATCTCATAAGAGATAAATTTCAATCATGAGAGAGGAGATACCTTTACATAAAAGACATTACTAGGTGATATTTTAAAGGCCCATGTAATACCTTCAAGGTATCTCCTAAGAGTTACCTTTCAAACATGCACAAAAGTGGATTTACCCTTAAAGGTATCTCTTGAGATACCTTTCAAATAGGCATAAGAGTGGATTCCTCATGTAAGGTATCATAATTAAAAGGCACCACCCAAGAGTTTGTTATGAATTGAGGGTCAACAGGTGGTGAGAAATAGATGAGTCAGCATGCAAAGCTACATTCTAAGAATATGAGGCAATCAAAAGGTGATAGATTTTGAGCCAACTAGACAACTTAGTCATATTCATGCCAGTGAGTTATCCAAAGTGGCATCCATGTGTTAAAAGGTATATTTAAAGATAAAATTGATGGAAAATCAAATTAAAATTAAAGCTAAATGAATTTTGGAGTGATTAATTATTAAAAGCAATAGTTTGAAGTTTGACAAGCTTGCCCATTAATAGGGCATGAACTATGATAACCATCAACATTATATTAATAAATCTTGCCAAAATGGTCTTCTGTGCATTCATCCTATGTTAAAATAATATACAATCTCATCAATCAAAATTCAAAATCCATGGCCAAAGTTGGAATGTCTACAATCATCAAGTTAGAATAGATCCCATTTATCTATTCATATGAGACAAACTCTAGCTCAGCCATTGCCTCCATCAATAGAGCTCCCAAGTGGTTCTTTAGACAAGACAAGGATTAAGTAGATGTATTGGATATAAATACATACAAACAACACCATCTATATAAGGTTATTTATTTATATATATACGGTGCTAAATATATATAAGGTTTTTGTAATAAATTATGTCTTTTAATTATATACGGTGCTTTATACTTTTATATATAAACAAATTCTGAATGGACTACAATTTTACTCCAAAGTTTAAAGGTTTAGCTCCAAAGACTAGTGACTTAGCTCCAGAGAATGATAACTATGTGCCTAAGATGAAAAATCATGAATGGGAAGAATCCACCTCCGTCATTGAGAATGAAAACAATGCCATCAGAATAACAATGCCATAATCCATAATTTGATATGATGATGTTTTCAAAATATCTTCAAAATAATTGATGTGATGATATTTTATGACAATGTTTCCAAATGGTCTTTTCAAATAATATTGATGTAACTATGTTTTAAATAGAGGCTATTTCAAAAATATTTGGTATGATGCATAATTAATTATGATTATTGCTCATAGTACTTATAGTAGTGACCTTTATGACACACATGACTATTGGATCGGATAAAACACCTTCCCATTATATCTCACATGGTCCAAAGAGATAACCATAACTGCAACCATCATTCTTATCATAATCAAATCATACAACTTGCTTTGCTATTCATTTATGGATTATCACTACCAACAATTACTATGTCGTATCTCTAACCTATTATTTCCCCTATTGTCTATGTGAATTTGAGCTCCATGCTTTTACAATATAGTCAGATTTGCAATTAAACAATGCTTGTTTCAAAGATGGGTGGGAGAAAAAAAAAGTGAATTGAAATCCTACACTGCATTGCTACAAGATGAAGTAGTCAGAGACATCTTTGAAGTAGTAGGTTGGTTGAATTTCTTAAAAATGTTTTAGGGATTCCATGAATAAATTGTGTAATAATTCTATGAGAATTTTGATGAATATCATGATATTATCAAAGGGAAAAACATATAGTGAATCCCTCTGTAATCAGTGCTCTATCTGGGATTCTTGAGGATGGAGTATTTGACATTAAAAGGACCAATTTTTATGACCTAATTTATATTTTTGTTGAAGGAAATGAGCCACACCCCAGACTAGTCAAATCTCCTCAAGGAGTGACCAAGAGAATTCTAAGTAAAAGTCTTCCTCAACCTTGGAATTTTTTTGTTTTCTAGATAATGAAATATAACACTTATGATGGTCAGTTTACAGTAGTGAGTGGAGATGCTATGAGACTCCTTCATTTGAGGAAAATAGATGTTTTAGAAAAATATATGATCAATCTTCCCTCTTTCATTCATAATGATCTGATTAATGGTTCTCAGAAGATAAGATGAGGTACTGGGTCTACCCACTATCATGGATTGGTTACACTCATTTGTCACCATTATTTTCTTAGTAAACTAAGGGGTGAAAAGTCTTGGTCTTATTTCCTCTAAAAATTTTCTCCTATTTTGATAAAAAATATACCACAATCTACCTTTCCTTCTAATACAATCTAGATTGAAGAACCCATAGTTGAAATTGCAGAAAGACCATCTTCACCACCATTGGTTTCAAAGATACTACACCAAAGATCAAAGGGACAAATGGGACTTTCTTCAGACACCCTTTATCCTCCTCCAACTAAACTCTGGCACATTAGATGACTTATCTTGTAGGATTAATAAGAAGAAGACGTGTAGGCTATAGAAGAAGTTATACCTTAAGAAGTAGAGCGTCTTATGCCCTCTATTATTGATAAAGGTAATACACCCTTGATTGAATAAGATCCATCTTCTCCACATTTTTTTAATGAATAAAAATAATTTTAGCATGCCATGGCTTTATCACACCATGATGAAATAATCAGAGTGCAATAAATAGAGTTAGATGTTCTCCATTCAACTTTGAAAGGTAAGGAATTGATGATTTCTAATTTGAAGTAAAGGTGGGAAAAATCTATTACTAGAGTTAGTGACCAAGAAATATTTATTTAAGGAATACAAGCTAAACAAACTATGGTCTACAATGTAATGTTTTCACAAACCTAAGGATTGAGTAATTTGCAAAATTCTCTTGCTATCAAGGACACTAAGATTACTGATTTGTAAAATGTTAATGTTGATAAGCATAATTTGATTAATAATATGCAAGAAAGTATTTATGATAGAAATACAATGATTGCTCAACATACTAATAGAATAATAAATATCTCCACTTGGAATTTTGAGTTATAAGCCTCTATTTAGGCCATGTAAAGAGAAACATGAGAGATTGTAGTTTAGATAGAGGGTCAAACAATAGTTGTTACCTCTTTCCCTATTCTATTACATGAAATAATTTCTACCTAACATATCACCCAAAAAAAAACTCAAAAATTGAAGGATGAAAATTCCAAACTTAAGGAGGAATCTTAGAAACAATTTGTAGATGTTAGGTGTGTGGAGCTAAAAGCTTCACCAAGGAGCATACAAAACAGGTTCGGGTCTACACAGACGCTGGCGTCAGTCAGGAGCGACCGACGTCGGTCAGTTGCAGTTACAGAGGCGCCGACGTCGGCAGTAGGGTCGGCCGGCGACGGTCACAGGCGAACAGGCAAGAACCGACGTCGGTTACCTGTGTGTCCAGAAAGCAATTTTCGAGGACAGAAGCGAGTGTTTGCATGATGAGTTTGAGTTGTAGACTCAAGCTCGCGTCTCTATTGTTATCAATATTATTTTTAGAGCCCTTGTTGAAGAGGCTTAACTGTTTGTTGTAAGAGCATGCTCAAGTTTCCTATTTCTATATGTAGGAGAGATCTTCTAAGCTATTGTGTGTAATAGAGTATGAGTAGAACATTGTGAATGTTTGAAGGACAGTACTTGAGAGAGAGATCTTGAGGAATAGAGATCTAGTGAGAGATCTTGTGTGCATCTGAGAGAGGTGTGGAAGAACAAAGTTCTTCATTTGTATTCCTATTGTAAAGAGTTTTTAATACAAATTTTCAGGGTGTTTTCTTGTATATCTTGTTCTGAGCTATTTATCATTTCAGTTACTTATCTATCTGATTTATTTCCGCATTTATTGCTTTCAAAAGTGTAATCCATTGTTGGTTGATCCCCAACAAGTGGTATCAGAGCTCAGGTTCACTAACAGGTGGTTCAGATCTGTGTAGTGTGTTTGGATTATAGGTTGCTCACAGGGGTCTCTGCAGGGATTTTTGTTTGAGTGGGAGAAGCAATGGCAGAAGAAAGTAAGTTGAGAATGGAAAAGTTTAATGGCAAGAACTATCAACATTGGAGAATGCAGATAGAGGACTATCTGTATCAGAAGGATCTTTACTTACCGTTAGGTGGGATAGCAAAGAAGCCCAAGGACATGGAGGATGAAGAATGGGAAGTTCTTGACAGAAAGGCTCTTGGGTCTATAAGACTGAGTCTGGCCTCCACTGTGATATCTAATTTGTCACAGGCAAAAACTACGGTAGAGTTAATGACTACGTTAGCAAATTTGTATGAAAAACCCTTAGCTTCAAATAAGGTATATTTAATGAAGCAGTTATTTAATTTGCATATGCAAGAAGGTGGATCTGTTTCTAATCACCTGAATGATTTCCATGGTATTGTTAATCAGTTAAGTTCTATCAATATTGCATTTGAAGATGAAATAAAGGCTCTTTTAATATTATGTTCTTTGCCTGAAAGCTGGCATGGCTTGGTAATGGCAGTTTCTAATACTGCTTCTGCTTCGAATATTTTAAAAGTAGAGGATGTGGTTAGTGTTATTTTGAATGAGGAAATTCGCAGGAAAAGCACAGAAGAGACATCTGGGACATCCGGGAACGCTTTAAATCTCGAGAGCAGGGGAAGGCAAAAAGAAAAGAGCAAGAGGAGATCAAGATCTAAGTCTAAGGGAAGAGGCAGATCCAAATCCAGGAATGGCAGAAGGCCACAATGCTGGAACTGTGGAAAGTTGGGGCACATAAGCAGAGATTGTTGGTCAAAGCCCAAGGAGGACAATCAACACGAAGGAAAGGAAGAGACAAAGGTTGCAGGTATTGCACAGGATGCTCTTATTTTCTCTTTGCATAATAATATAGAATCTTGGGTATTAGATTCTGGTGCATCTTTCCATGCTACCCCTAACAGAGAATATTTCAGTGACTATATCCATGGAGATTTTGGAATAGTGTACTTAGGGGATGATGAGCCTTGTAAGATTATTGGCAAAGGTAAAGTGCAGCTAAAGATGCAGAATGGCAACACATGGGTGTTGAGAGATGTGATGCATGTTCCTAGTTTGAAGAGAAATTTGATTTCTGCAGGTAAGCTAGGTGATGAGGGTTGTACAGTAACTCTCACAGCAGATTCTTGGAAGGTGACCAAGGGTGCACTTGTTATGGCCAGAGGTAAGAGAGAAGGTACTCTCTATTTGTGTAATTGTGTTACTAACAAATCTCCTTCAGTTTTATCTACTTCAGATGTGGATGCTAAATTGTGGCACTCAAGGCTTGGCCACATGAGTGAGAAGGGGATGTCAATTCTTAAGTCTAAAGGTATGCTTTCAGATTTGAAATGTATGGATCTAGAATTTTGTGAGCATTGTGTATTTGGAAAACAGAAAAGGGTTAGTTTTCTAAAGACTGGGTCTACTAAGAAAAGGTAGAAGTTGTAGCTTGTTCACACAGACGTGTGGGGACCGGCTCAGGTAGCCTCTATTGGCGGATCACAGTACTATGTTACATTCATAGATGATGCCACAAGAAAGGTATGGATCTACTGTATTAAAAAGAAATCTGATGTTTTTGAGACTTTCAAGATTTGGAAAGCCGTGGTTGAGAATGAAACAGGCAAAAGATTAAAGTGCTTGAGATCTGATAATGGTGGTGAGTTCTGCAGTCTTAAGTTCAAATTGTATTGTTATATAAATGGAATCCGTAGGCAAAGGATGGTTCCAAGGACACCTCAGCAGAATGGTATTGCTGAAAGGATGAACAGAACTATTATGGAGCGTGCAAGATGTATGAGATTGCATGCAGGGTTGCCCTTAGAGTTTTGGGCAGAAGCAGTTGACACCGCAGTGTACCTGATCAACAGAGGACCCTCTACAGCTCTGGATGGTGGAATTCCAGAAGAGGCATGGATAGGTAAAAAGGTAGATCTCTCATATCTCAAAGTTTTTGGTTGTGAAGCCTTTGTGCACATAGATAAGGAAAATAGAAAGAAGCTTGATGCTAAGTCTATGAGGTGCACGTTTATAGGCTATGGCTCAGATGATTTTGGTTTCAAATTTTGGAATCTAGGAACTAACAAGGTAATTAAGAGTCGTGATGTTGTTTTCAATGAAAGAGTGATGTACAGTGATCAGATAAGGAAGCTAGATCAAGCTGGGTAGAGCAATAATGAATTGGACGAAGTTATGGTCCAAAATGAGCTCGCGGGAAAAAGAAATAATCACTTACAGGAAAACACAGAGACCAACGTCGGCAGGTTAGGAACCGGCGTCGGCAGTATAGAAACTGATGTCGGTCATACAGAGACCGACGACGGTAGACCAGGCACCGGTGTCGGCCAGGAAGAACCGGCATCAGCCAGTAATAGGTCTACAGGTGGCCGAGGTCGGTCACTGTCAGAAAATTTGGGTGGACAGATTGTTGAGAACGAGTCCAAGACACCAATCAGGAGGTCTGAAAGGGTAAGTAAGCCTCCAATTAGATATTCTCCTTCCTTATATTATTTATTGCTAACCGATGGTGGAGAACCAGAAAGTTTTGAAGAAGCATTACAGGTGGAGTCCAGGAGTAAGTGGGATCGTGGCATGGTTGAGGAGATGGAGTCCTTAAGAGAGAACCAAACATGGGATTTGGTTGAATTGCCAGCTGGTAAGAGAACACTGAAGAACAGGTGGACCTACAGGTTGAAGGAAGGTGAGGATGGATAGATGAGATATAAGGCCAGATTGGTTGTAAAAGGATTTGCACAAAAGCCAGGTATTGACTTTGGTGAGATTTTTTCTCCTGTTGTTAAGATGACTTCTATAAGGGTTGTATTGTCTTTGGTTGCTTTTGAGGATTTGCATCTTGAGCAGCTAGATGTTAAGACAACGTTTCTTCATGGAGATTTAGATGAGGAAATTTACATGGAACAACCAGAAGGTTTTGAGGTCAAGGGTAAGGAGAAACTAGTGTGCAGGTTGAAGAAAAGCTTGTATGGCCTCAAGCAAGCTCCTAGGCAATGGTACTTAAAATTTGATAGGTTTATGACTGAGCATGGCTACAGTAGGTGTCAATCAGACCATTGTGTATATTTTAAGAGATTTGATAACGGTAGATATATTATTCTATTGTTGTATGTAGATGACATGCTGGTTGCAGGGTCTCACATGCAGGATATCTCAGAGCTTAAGGTAAAATTAGCTCAAACGTTTGCTATGAAGGATTTTGGAGCAGCAAAGAAAATCCTTGGCATGAGCATAAGGAGAGACAGAGAAAATCATAGATTGATATTGTCTCGAGAAGATTATGTGGACAAGGTGTTGAAACGGTTCAATATGCAGGATGCTAAACCGGTAAGCACACCTTTGGCTGGACATTTTAAGTTGAGTAAAGAACAATGTCCCAATTCACATGATGAGGTAGAGTACATGAGTAAGGTTCCATATTCTTTCACGGTAGGAAGTTTGATGTATGCAATGGTGTGTACTAGGCCGGATATTGCCCAAGCAGTGGGAGTAGTAAGCAGGTATATGGCCAATCCAGGGAAGGAACATTGGAAAGCAGTACAATGGATCCTTAGATATCTGAGAGGAACCAGCAGTAGACACTTGTGCTATGGAGGTTCAGATACTTCTCTACATGGCTATGTAGATTCAGATATGGCAAGGGATTTGGATGGCAGGAGGAGCACCACAGGTTATGTTTTTACTGTAGGTGGAACAGCGGTTAGTTGGATATCTAAGTTGCAGAAGGTTGTAGCCTTGTCAACTACAGAAGTAGAGTACATTACAGCTACATAAGCTAGCAAGGAGATGATATGGATGACACGGTTCATGGAAGATCTTGGAAGGGAGCATGGGAGTTGTAGATTGCATAGTGACAGTCAGAGTGCAATCCATTTAGCTAGGAACTCAGCTTTTCATTCTAGAACTAAGCACATACAGCTAAGGTACCACTTCATACGGCAGGTATTAGAAGATGGTGAGTTGAAGCTGGAGAAGATCCATACAGACAAGAATCCTGCTGATATGCTAACAAAGCCAGTTACTAAGGAGAAGTTGAATCTTCATTCAAATTCTATTGGTCTTCATGATTGAGTTGAAGATGGAGGAGCTAGAAGATGTTGCTGTACAGGTACTGGTGCAGCTGGTTTATCTCCAAGTGGGAGATTGTTAGGTGTGTGGAGCTAAAAGCTTCACCAAGGAGCATACAAAATAGGTTCGGGTCTACACAGACACCGGCGTCGGTCAGGAGCGACCGACGTCGGTCAGTTGCAGTTACAGAGGCGCCGACGTCGGCAGTAGGGTCGACCGGCGACGGTCACAGGCGAACAGGCAGGAACCGACGTCGGTTACCTGTGTGTCTAGAAAGCGATTTCCGAGGACAGAAGCGAGTGTTTGCATGATGAGTTTGAGTTGTAGACTCAAGCTCGCATCTCTATTGTTAGCAATATTATTTTTAGAGCCCTTGTTAAAGAGGCTTAACTGTTTGTTGTAAGAGCATGCTCAAGTTTCCTATTTCTATATGTAGGAGAGATCTTCTAAGCTATTGTGTGTAATAGAGTATGAGTAGAACATTGTGAATGTTTGAAGGACAGTACTTGAGAGAGAGCTCTTGAGGAATAGAGATCTAGTGAGAGATCTTGTGTGCATCTGAGAGAGGTGTGGAAGAACAAAGTTCTTCATTTGTATTCCTATTGTAAAGAGTTTTTAATACAAGTTTTCAGGGTGTTTTCTTGTATATCTTGTTCTGTGCTATTTATCATTTCAGTTACTTATCTATCTGATTTATTTCCGCATTTATTGCTTTCACAAGTGTAATCCATTGTTGGTTGATCCCCAACAGTAGAATCCCAATTGCAATTGTAGAAAGCACATTCTTCTATCTAGTACATTTATGTTATTTCTAAGAAACTATTAGCATGTAGGTAGCTTTCATCAGTTTATGTTATTTTCTTAAATAAGTAGTTTTATAAATAACAAATTCAATTAATTTCCCTTGGTTTTTCACATATCATTAAAAATGAGCATATATTTATGGACATTTTTCTAAAGAGCACTGAAAAAAGACAAGATGTCGTTTATGAGTTGTATACTTTTAATTTGTTCTTAGGATATCAATCTAGTTTTCTAATTAAATTATTTGTTAGAAAGACATAATTATATGCCTTTCTCTCCACTCTAAGGAACCAAATGGCATGACAATAGGCCAATAATAGATTTATAGAATTACAAAACAACACTAGGTTATACATGAGACCATAATTTTAGAAGCAAAACTGATTTTTTTCTTATTTTGAACCACTATATCATATGCATATGAAGAACAAGTATCATGAGCTATTGGGATCTAATATTACTACTTTTAGAGATTTTATAAAACACCATTATGCCAATGGTTTCAATGCAAGTCTTGTTAGGTGGGAGACATTACCTATTGAGTTGAAATGCAGGGAAGTCCTTAGCCCCACCAATATTAAATAAAGTCTAATAAGAGCCAAAGTAGGTTTCCAAATAACCAATCAATGCTCAGAGGAAAGAGTTTAGATGTCTAGATTGGGATAAGGTTTAGGCTTCCTATCATTTTGTGTCCTCTATCTCCATGATAGTGTTGGAATTCTCAATCAGAAGTTGAATTTGAAGCCTAGGTGCATACATTTATTAGAGAAATTAGATTCTTTCCAAGGGATCACCATGACTGGGGATATCATTTAGAATTTTATGATCTAATTCAAAGGTTTGAATCATAAAATTTGGATTAAGGATTAGTCACCCCATTTCTATATGAGAGGACTTGTAAAAGGTAAAGTGTGGGGGAGAAATGATGAGCATTTCATATAGCTCATCATAGCTATATATAATGTCTCTAAAGTGTTATGTTTGGTTATATGTTGTATTTCATTTAATAGTTAAAGTCTGATCTAAGTAAGATATGTTTGTAGTTTATTTATTTATTTAATGTAATTTATATCTGATTCTTTACCTTGTTATTGTGTCTTACTTGGATGAATAGCGCAATTTTAAGTACAATAACACATCCCATAGATGGGGTAATTTTTAGTAGAGGAAAACATCCCGAGGATGGGGTAATTTTGAGTACAACAAAACATCCCAATGAGGGGTAATTTTGAGAAGGTAATATGCAATTTTTACAACTCTTTTGGCTTCACTTTTGAGGATTTGATAAGTGAGATCCGATGATTGAATGCTCAAAGGACACTCCAAAGATGATCTAGAATTGCTCTGAATATGCTTTGGGTGTGATTTGAAGACATACATAGGATGCTCTAAATAAGTCTAAGAATGCTCTAAAGATCTATATAGGGTGATTGAAAGACCTATACTAGATGCTTCAAAGATATATAGATGTGCTCTAAAGACTACAAAAATTATGTGTAATACATGCTACTGAGAGAAATTAAGAGAATTTTACTACAAAAATTTGTTTTTTAAAAAATAAAAAATTATTGGATACAAATGATAGATTGTAACCAGAAAAAAAGGAGTAGCCATACAAATCTTTAGCCCATTGTTTCTTCCCACCCCTCAAAAAATTCTCTCTAAATAATAGATGCTCTTATATAATAGGTGAAAATATTTTATAAGCAATTTTTAATATATAATGATGCATGGGACCCCTCTACCCAATAACATCAATGCACAAGGGAAAAGTTTGCCACTCTAAATAATAATGCTAGGTGTTATTCAATCATTCATTCATTAAATTTTATGACACGACATGAGGGAAAAGTTTACCACCCTAAAAATGAATTTTCAACTCAGTCTAAAATGGAAACAATTCAACTCAAGTAATAATAACTTAGAACAAGCTAAAAAATGACTTTTCAGCTCAGTCTAAAATAGAAATAATTTACAGTATCCAAACAAAGACAATAGATGAATGATGAAATGGGATAGAGATGGTGGAAGCATTGAAACCCTCTCACATCATGACACTTTTTTAATAAAAAAAGTCCACTTTCCCCTCACATTCACCATTTGGGTCCCTATTGATTACAATTAAGCACTAAACAATCCTAATCTCTATCATTTCATTATCTCAACCATTTCATTATTTACTTATAGTTAATAAAAAATTATACTTTATTACGACATTAACCATTTGGGTCCCTATTGAATACAAGTAATCATGAAATAATGCTAATCTTTGCCATTTTATTATCTCCTATTTCATTATTTGCTTATAGTTAATAAAAAATGTCTACTTTCCCATCACATTCACCATTTGGGTCCCTATTGAATATAATTAATTCCTAAACAATCCTAATCTCTACCATTTTGCTCATAGTTAACAAAAAATGTCAGCTTTCCCCTCACATTCACCATTTGGGTCCCTATTGAATACAAGTAAGCACTAAACAATTCTAATCTTCACCATTTCATTATCTAGTCCATTTCATTATCTTGACCATTTCATTATTTGCTTATAGTTAATAATAAATATATGCTTTTCCATCACATTCACCATTTGTATCCTTATGGAATACGAGTAAGTGCTAAACAATCATAATCTCTACCATTTTATTAAAAAAATCTAGGTCTATCTAAATCTAAATGATTTCATAACTTAAATAAGTAAAAAATGAATAAAAGGTTCATGTCAAGCCAAGCAAATCACACATTTTAGATATAATAAAACAATACATTACATATATTAAATACCTAACAAGAAGCACCTACAAAAACAATAGTGAAAAATGGGGTCAAAGCTTCCACTACACCTACATAAATGACAGTGAAAAATGAGGTCAATGCTTCCACCACTAATGCCACAATTAGCTTAACAGTCAATAAAATAATGTTTTTCAGCCTTCAAAAGGGAGAGAAAAATTGAGATAAAATAATGGAAAGAGAAAAATATAAAATTAACCCTAATTTGAAGCGCATAGGAAAATTATTTAAAAAAAATATTTATATATTTAAACATATTAAACATTTAAATAGTTATGTACATTATTTAATAAAAATATTTAATGATTTAAACATAAATAAAAATAAATAATAAACTCAGATAGTTTTTTAATATAAAAATATTTACAATTTTGCATTATTTATTATAATTATTCTAATTAAAAAAGTTTATTCATATTTGTTCATTAAATTACATGATTAAATTATGTAATAGGGATTTGACTCCTTAATTTTTAGCCCTCATATAATACATTTGAGATAATTTAATTTACCAATTCAAATACCTGTGAGATCGAGTCACCATTCTTGAATTAACAAACTATTTATATTTGGAGACAAATTTGATCCCAAAATGGTAATTAGAATAAATGACGCAAAATCATACCTAGTAAATCAAAAACTAGACTTGGGAAAGGATTTTTTGAGGTTATCTAAATTATGGTTATGTGAGGGCATAAGTAGTCTACATCATACCAATCTATAAACATTAACTTTTCATTCATGACAACAAGCCATGTGATATCTCAACATAGAGTCAGGGTTAAACATTTTGGCCAACAACACATTGAGTACTTAAAATTTGAAGCCCAATATTGGGGTCAAAACCAAGGGAGTTGTAATTTTTATGTAGAGATTATGCTAATGATTTATAAATAATAGGCTCTTACATAATAAGTGGAGTTTCATCCATAGTTTTTGAATATGTAATATAAGTAAATTGTCTAATAGGGATCTGACTCCTTAATTTTAGCCCCCACCCCTAGGAATTATACCTTTGAGATAATTTAATTCACAAATTCAAATACCTTTGAGGTTCAGTCACCTTTATTGAACTTACAAACTAATATTTGGAGATGAATTCAACTCCATAATGGTAATTAAAATAAGTGACACAATATCATATCTAGTAACTCAAAGACCTCTTGGGAAAGGATTTTGTGTGCTTATCTAAATTATGGTTATGTGAAGGCATATTAAGTATTCTACCTTAGAAGACTTACTATTTATATTATTTCTATATATAGTCTTTGAATCCATTTATAAATATTTATATCTAAATGTAATTTTTTTATAATTTAGATAATTTCATTCCAATAAAATAACAATATACTCATCACAAAAAATTACACTTGATGGGTCTCCTACCATGGAATTTTGGATCACATCTAGGAGATCATCAAAATTAGAAAATGTTTAATAATCTACTACAAGCCCATAATAAAATAAAAATTATATAAGTTCAAATATGGAAATAGAAGCAAAATTATCGTCAAGGAACTTTAGAACTGATGGTACTGATTTAGAAATACTTATTAGGCTCTTGCATAATAAGTGGCATTTGATCCACATTTTTTGAAGATGTTACATTATTAGTTATTAGGAGAAAAAAGTGGTGGTGTTATAATAATAGGCATACACATTGGAATAGATGGTGTCTTTCAAACATATATATTCACTTCAAATTTTTATCATATTTATAAACCCAAAATTCTTCTTGGTCACTTCTAATTTTTTTAACACCATTGTAACAATAGTAATTTCTCTATTACAATCACTAAGACAAAACCTAATCATCCACAATTGTGCTCCTTATCCAATGAATATAGATGCCACTTGATCAAAACCAAGCCAATTATAATTTTGACGTAGAGATTAGGTTAATGATTTAGAAAAAATAGGCTCTTGCATAATAAGTGGAGCTTCATCCACATTTTTTGAAGATGTAACATAATTAAATAATCTAATAGGGATTTGACTCAATATTTATCCCCCTCATAGAATTATACCTTTGAGATAATTTAATTCACCAATTAAAATACCTCTGAGGGCAAGTCGCCTTTCTTTAACTTACAAACTAATATTTGGAGATGAATTCAACCCCAAAATGGTAATTAAAATAAGTGACACAAAATCATATCTAGTAACTCAAAGACCTCTTAGGAAAGGATTTTGTGTGCTTATCTATTTAATTATAAAATAACAATAGACTCATCACAACAAATTACACTTGATAGGTCTCCTACCATGGGTTTTTGGATCACTTCTATGGGATCATAATAATTAGAAAATGTTCAATAATATGCTACACGACCATATTACAATGAAAATTATATATGCTCAAATATGTAAATACAAGTAAAATTATCATCATGGAACTTTGGAATCGATGGTAACGATTTAGAAATAATTATTAGCCTCTTGCATAATAATTAGAGTTTCATCAACATTTTTTGAAGATGTCACATTAATATTAATAATTAGGAGAAACAAGTGGTTGTGGTATAATAGTAGGCACACACATTGGAATAGATGGTGTCTTTCAAACATATATGTCCACTTCAAATTTTTATCATATTTCTAAACCCAAAATTCTTCTTGGTTGTTTCTAATTTTTTAACACGATTTTAACAAAAGCAATTTCTTATTTGCAATAACTTAAAAAAAACTTGATCACCCACAACTATGCTTATTATTTAGAAAATACATATGTCCCTTGATTGAAACCAAAGGAGTTATAATTTTAAAATAGAGATTGTGCTAATGATTTAGAAATAATAAGCTCTGGCATAATAAGTGGAGATTCATCCACATTTTTTGAAGATGTAACACAAGTAAATTGTTTAATAGGGATTTGACTTAATTTTTAGCCCCCCCAGAATTATACTTTTGAGATAATTTAATTCACCAATTCAAATACTTCTGAGGGTGAGTCACCTTTCTTGAACTTACAAATTAGTATTTGGGGACCAATTCAACCCTAAAATGGTAATTAAAATAAGTGACACAAAATCACACCTAGTAACTCAAAGACTTGTTGGGAAAGGATTTTGTGTACTTATTTATTTAATTATAAAATACCAATAGACTCATTACAATAAATTAAACTTGATGGGTCTCCTACCATAGGTTTTTGGATCACATCTAGGGGATCATCAGAATTAGAAAATATTCAATAATCCACTACATGACCATAGTAAAATGAAAATTATAGAAGTTCAAATATGTAAATTATACCTTTGAGATAATTTAATTCATAAATTCAAATACCTGTGAGGGTGAGTTTCTTTTTTTGAACTTATAAACTAATATTTGAGTATGAATTCAATCCCAAAATGATAATTAAAGTAAGTGACATAAAATCATACCTAATAACTCAAAGACCTCTTAGGAATGGATTTTGTGTGCTTATATATTTAATTATAAAATAACAATAGAGTTGTCACAACAAATTACACTTGATGGGTCTCTTACCATGGATTTTTGGATCACATCCAGGGGATCATCAAAATTAGAAAATGTTCAGTAATACACTACAAGAACATAGTGCAATGAAAATTATAGATGTTCAAATATGGAAATAAAAGTAAAATTATCATCATATAACTTTGGAAACGATGGTAATGATTTCAAAATAATTATTAGGCTCTTGCATAATAAGTGGATTTTCATCCATATTTTTTGAAGAAGTAACATTAATATTAATTATTAGGATAAATAAATTGTGGTGGTATAATAATAAGCACACACATTGGAATATATGGTGTCTTTCGAACATATATGTCCACTTCAAATTTTTATCTTATTTTTAAACACAAAATTCTTCTTGGTCACTTATAATTTTTTTAATGTCATTGTAACAAAAACAATTTATCCATTGTAATCACCAAGACAAACTCTAATCACCTGCAACTATGCTCTTTATTCAGTGAATACAAATGCCCCTTGATCAAAACCAAAGGAGTTATAATTTTGATGTAGAGATTGTGCTAATGATTTAGAAATAATAGGCTCTTTCATAATAAGTGGAGTTTCATCC
>JARHVA010004720.1:162500-290000 GCA_037957365.1 Torreya grandis | reverse complement strand
CAAGCATTAAATTTGATATTGTAGATGACACTTGGCATGAGATAGCTAGCAGTAAAGTATGTAAATCATTAATTTTTAGTAGCCCTTCAAACATGGTTATAAAAAGTCTGTGAACTATTAGATTACATACAAATTATATAAAGGAATCAAGTCTATTATACTTTTGTACAAAATGACCTTCAAATTTTAGTTAATGATCAAGTCTTTTAACCTCAAATTTATATTAGTGATACATAATTCTTCTATTTAAAAGATTTAAATTAAGATAAAACATAAATGAATATCTATCTTGATTAGATTATTTCTCCACTCCAGTCCTTTGGTTTATTTTTACAATTTATAAGACTAGAATGATAATTTTCTCACTAAATTCAATTTTGAAGTTTGACTATGAGATGTGTTTATTGGTGTTTCTGATTGTAGGTGCAACAAAGTGAGCTAGAGATGTGTTCATCAATTCTTGCAGATAAGACTATTTGGAAATTTTTGAATCATATATATCATGGCCTTATTCATAATTTATTATAATGATTATTTACTAAGATTCTTGTATTTGATGCACCTATTTACAAAAGAAGGAATACAAAAAAATAATAACCATCCATTGTCATAGACTAAGAGTAGTGATAGTTAGCATTTTGCATTTTGCAACCTTAGAAGGTACACCTCATGGATGTGTTTGGTCATTTTGTATTTGTCCTTTCAACCTTCTATATTCTATTATCCATCTATGAGGATGTGATGTTATATGTTATTTGGAGTGGAAAATTATCTCTATCTACTATTTCTTTTCTTTTGTTTCTATAGTTTTGGTCTTTGCTTACATAATAGACTGTAATTCATGCTTTATGCTTCTTTATGGTCTATGATGCTTCAAGATGTAATCTATTTTAAAAAATAAAAAGGATTTTGACAGGATAGTTTGGGTGCATATCTAATTATAGTGGTGTTTCAAATTGGATTTGATGTAAACCAATTATGGTGCTCTATACTCTAATAATGCATTAGAATAGATGGTGTCTTTAGAACATATATGTCCACTTCAGTTTTGACATAGATATTTCATGCTAAGAGTATCTCTCTTTACATGCAGAATGTAATCCATCATAGACTAAATCATTGCATGGTGATTCAGATCCTTATCGAGCTATTCCCACAATTATCTTTAAAGATGAACTTATTTAATATTTTGACATTATCAAGGGTTTGAAATTACTAGGTTTAACTATCAATTATAATTTTACCCCTCTCACTAATACATATATACATACATTATATGTCATGATGTGTGTGTGTGTGTGTGTGTGTGTGTGTGTGTGTGTGTGTGTGTGTGTGTGTGTGTGTGTGAAGAGTTGTGCACATGGATAAGGGTGAGAACATAGTGAAGCAAAATAAATTTTTAAATCTATATATGTCTCCACCTTTTTGATCCCCTCTTGTGCATATCTAAAAAATAAACCAAGCAAAACTCTACACATTTCCTGATTAAGTTAAAAGCATAAAAATTGATTTTATTTTATGGAAATATGTGTGGTTTGATGAAAGCTTAGGGCTGGCTTGGGTAGTAGTGAGGCCTGCTAAGATGATGAGTAAGGTCAAGCTTAGGGCACCCTCAAACACACTCTAGGATGGCTTTTTATATCATGTGTACAGGATATGAATGTGTGTGTGTGTGTGTGTGTGTGTGTGTGTGTGTATTAAATTGAGTAATATTATATATAAATTACATATTATTTATTAAATATATTAGAGGGAAGGTCCCAATAGTTTTGCATGTTCCAAATTCTAATTACCAAATAGGGCTTTTGTTAACATGTGCTCCATCGACATATCATATTGGTGTGTATAAATATTAAAGTGCACCAGAAGTTGAACATGTAGTATCTAATACTTGCTCAACATTCATTTTATAAAATTAAAAGTAACCAATCAAATATTGACAAGTAAGATTCAAGTATTGATATTCTTATGCACAACTATTGGTACTCCAAAGGTTAAATTTTTGTCACAGGTTGAAGAAATGCATTTTATGATCTCTCATGATAAAATAAATTATATTGTAAAATGTATAATGTGTTAGACCTTGAAACCTTAGTTATAATTAGTTAAGATGACATATTAAAAATTTAAAAATCTAATGTGATGTTATGGCACCTTATTTTGATGTCCAAAGTTAGGGTGCATGGATATTGGGACCTTTCTCCTATACTAAAATATATAATATATAATTATAATTTGATTTATAAACTATATTAACATATATATTATATAATATATAATATTTTAATATTACATTACATTATATAATATATAATTTTATTATATATTTTAATATAATTTATATAAATATCATTTTGATATATTAAATATATCACTTACCTTCAATTCGAATTGACTACTCAAGGGGCATTTGTGTTCAAAAATAGGTGAGAGTCCCCCAATGAATTTGAAATTCAAATTTACTTTAAAAAATAAGGTCCACATAATTTTCACACATTTTTAAGAGGAACAAAAACTTTCGAACATGTTTGACCAAATATATTCCTATTTCTACATAATCTTAGTTTTTTTAAACATACACTATAGAGCATTGACAGATCAGAACAACACAGGTTGTAGACTGTCTAAAGCATTGACCATATTTGTTACTGTCATTTCTGTAGATCCTTATTTTTATGTATTTAATCTTAATAGTGTTCAATATATATTTTTACTCTATCTAAAATGTGCAAAAATTCTTATTTTTAGGTATTTAATCTTAATAGTGTTCAATATATTTATAATCTATCTAAAATGTGTGGTTTATTTCTATTTACTTGGCCCTTTTATTCATTTTTTAGTACCTTAATATGTTATGAAATTGTTAAGATTCAAATAGTCTACCTAGATTATAGTAATATTTTTTGCCCTATTGGAATGTTCCCAACTATGATGTTAGCAAACCTTTTGCTGAAGGAGTGGGCATATGTCTATTTTTCAAGAAAATATGGTTTTCAAATTGTAACACTAAATTTTTATAAAACAATATGATAAATATTATTCCAAATGATTTGCCTATAAATAATTTAATCAATTTTTAATAAAAATAGTATAATTTTTAAGAATGTGTGTCGAGATTAGGGAGGCCTTGGGTTGGCCTAGGTAGCATTGAGCCTTATTGTAAACCCCATTTCAAAAGGAAAAGAGGTCAAAGGATTCAAGTGGGTGCATAAGAAAAAAATGGGTAGACTCCACCAATTGTAATTCAATATGGGTAAACTCCTTGTTTGGTTTAAATTATATGGAAAATAGTTACACAATAATTACTTTGCACCTTTTTTGATCATCTTCATCATTTGGTGAAAACTAACTAATTATGTAGATTTAGCCAATAAACCATGTAGTTCAAATGTCCTTCCTTCTAAATGAATGATCACAAATAGTTACTCAAAATTCATCTCAATTATGCATAAAGTGATGAGCCATTACAATCCAAAAAAAAATATTAGTCCCATCCATGATCATAGAAAACATAAGATAATATAATTGGTAGTCACCCATAGCTTTATACCATGGCATTTACTAGAATAATTGAATACACCCCCACCTATTAGTAGGATTTGAAATTATGGAGCTGGGTAAATGAAAAAATCTAATTAAGTAGCCAACTTACTATTGATGAATTTGTGTGTAATCCTAGAGTAAATAAATATATTCGACTTCTATTTCTTGTGGAAACCAACCAAATTAATATTTGGATGAGTAGTGATACCTAAAATTTCATGATAGAAAATAGTAGATTGAGAATATTTAGATTCATCCCTAGGTCCTTCCAGACTGTTGATGTGTGTCTATGTCAAGGATGTAATTAAAATAATAGAATAATATTTCTTAGATTATAGGGACAACAAGAATATTGTAGTGACACCTAGGGGTTTCACTTAGTCTTAATAGAGAGATTATGTGGTTACAACTTACCACCTTCTAGTCTACAAGAAGACCCTGGTATAGGGATAACAAGAATATGGTAGTGACACAATCTACCTGAATTTGTTATGATGTAAATTGCTTTGTATTTGACAATATAATCCCAAAATATTAAACAAACAAATGCATATACACAATTATCATTAATCTAGAGTGATTCATGTTAAAAAATTTCAAAAGGAGGGAGTAAGGTAGGGCAGAAAAAAAAATTCCCTTGCAACAAAAAAGACCAATAGATCTCCTTGGATTTCTATTAGCAACCCAGATAGCACCCAGATAACAACAAAGACCAAGAGAACACTATAGAAAAACTCTAAAATTCTTTGGCCCCTTGTATTAATTTGGGTAACAACTATATTTTGGTTACAAATGAGGGGGGAACTATAGAATTTTTCTCAATGATGTCACCAAGATAACCAAGGATGTTGATGAGGTGTCATGTGTGCTAGAATGACAATGACAAAGTGTGCTTCAATGAGCCTTAATATTCCTATATGGTTCTTCAGTGTTTGACTAAGGGAGGAATTTTATGGATGATATTATTCATATGGACATGTTTTAGAGACCCTATGGGGTGTCAAGGGTGGTTATAATGAGTGTGAAAGTGAGTGGACTTCATCTAATTGATCATTGTTTTTATCTAGACATTTTGGTCTAGTGGTAGGAAATATGAGTAGGTAGTTTTCTGATGTCACCATTTCCACATATAGATGAATCTAGGGGAGTTGGTCATATGGTTTTGATCAAATTGGTCCCTAGTTTGAATTTGAATATTCCAATTTACAAAGGGAAAAATGAGTGCTCTATATTTCATCCATTACTTTTGATCCAAGATGAATTTCTTGATGGAGTAAAAAAAGTTGTAGAGAGACCCATGGTGTTTCTAATGAACCTAGTTAGATGATCTAAATGTTTGTACATTCAAATATATTAAGCTCCAAAGTGGGCTATGTGTTTGAATGTATCCTACAAGTGACCCAAGAAGGATATTTGAGCTCATTTTGATGTTGTTTATATGTCTTATGATGAATTAGCTATTGGAAGGTGATATAGACTCTATGGGGATGATCTATGTGGAATTTATAGGTAGGGCCAATACATATTCAATATGAACAAATCTTAAGAAGTTTACTGTGTATTTGTTCATAGTGTTTCTATGTATAAGGTCTCTACTAGAGTTGATTGATCATATACAAAGGTGAGAAAAGGTGACTATGATCATTTGATGTTAGGATAGTGCTCTTGTAAGATAAAGATGAATGAAGAATTCTAGGTTCATACAAAAGGATGGTTTGGATGCCTTGTGTGTGAGTGAATGACTGCTCATATCTAATTGAGCTTGGTGGTTGATCTAAGAGGCAGATTAGTGTATGGATTGTGTGTATGACCATTTGGTAATGTTGTAGATGTAGTGACAGAGTTATTTTTGAGGATTGAAGAGTGATACAAAAGGTGAATTTGAATGAATTAAGTGTTAAAAGTGGAGGAGTGGGGTTAGTTGGGATATTTAATGTATCCTAATTGATCTTTATGTGTTAGTTCAAGTATGCAATGTGCTTTGGTGAATAGTGTGTGTTGGGTGACAGAGTTGTTGCTGAAGGTGAAGAGTGATAATAATAGTTTCATCATCTGGTGTTGAAGATATTAGTTTAAAGGTGGAGTTATTCATAGGTGTTATTATGGTTGCTCAACATCTAAGGTGGTTATTGCCTCTTTGCAAGGTAAAACTTGCTACAAGTCTAGTTGTTATGGTTGCGCAGCTAGATGAGTGTAGTAACACCTTATGGAATTGTAGTCTTACTAAATAAGGGATGGTAGTTCCTTGATCAGGTATAATTGGTCTATATTGGTTTTTGTTATTAAGGATAGTAGTCCAATTGTAGGTTCTAGTGGGTTTTATTCTCCAAGAGGGTTTACCATGTATAACTAAATTTATGTGTTTGATCTTGCATTTTCTCTCTTGTTCATTTTTATGAATGATGTGTATGCTTCATGAATGATTATGGTAATTGATTAAGAGTTTGAAAATTGAAGTTGGATTATCTAGGCTCACTTATTCACCCCCCTCTTAGTGCTTGTACCTCTTATAATTGGTATCAGAGCGGGTCCTTTAGAGGAAGCGTAATAGCTTGAAAGAGATTTTGAATAGTTACAAAGATGGATAAATAGTTGAAAAAAGAGAATTAATAGTGGAAGGCTATGATCAAGGAATTTGAAGAGAAAATATGTATTTTGAATAGAGATGCCAAAAATGATGAGAAATTTATCAATGATCTCAAGGTTCAGCTAGAAGATGCCAAGACATGTTTGTATTCAAAATAAAAGGACATCTCAAGGGTACAATTTCATTATAAATAGATTAATTAAATTTTAAAAAATTATGTAATGTCTACCTATACAAAGAAATATAAAGTCAATTTTAAAATTATGTGATCCAACTATAAGGAAAATATAAGTATACAGGCTGCTACAAAAATTGTACATGCATAAGGATTTTAACCTATCAATGCTGAGTTGTTTAGATTGCTACATGAAATTTAGTTGATTAATTTTTAAATTTAATTCTTGAACCTTCTCCTCTATCTCTTGGTGAGCTAACTTAGTTCCTTGATGGATGGACACCATAAGATCCTTGTGTGCTTGAGCTAGGTCTAAGAGATTTTCCTCATATATAGACTGTCCTAGCTATATATTTTGCCTCTTGGTGAGGGAGAACATTGATTGTCATTCCTCAAGGATGATTATGACACCTTGGTTATCTTATAGTTTCCTTTTCCTCACCCTTTGGATAGTGCCAGTTGGAGGATCAAACAAAGTGGACATCGAGGGGAGCTCTGTGATTGTGAAAGTAGGCATTTGAGAAGTCTTAATACTCAAATCCATTACCTAGGGATGGATATATAATTGGGATGCATAAGAAGTTATAACAATAACCTCTTTTTTAGCTTCCTCTTGGACTTCCTTTTGATTCTTATGGGCCTTTTTCAAAAGATCAAGCAGGGAAGGCCATATTTTTTTAGACCAGCCCACTCCTCCCAATTGAGGGAGTGGGTGGACTACAACTATTTTACATTTTGTTTGTTGATTGACCTTAATTATTTTAGGGAGTTGTGGCAGACCTAATTTCTTCAAACTTATTCTATTAGGGAAATTTTTGTGGACATTTTGTCTAAAATAATTCCCTTGAATGAATTCCTAGAAAGAAAATTCCAATCCTATGCATGTTCAAGGTATCTCCTAGGAGATAGCTTGAAAGAAAATTCTAAGAGTGCATCAGGGTTTTTGCCAAATAAAAATTTTCATGGTTATATCAAATCCTTTGCATTGACTTTTGTAATAAACATAGAAGGAATTCCAAGGCCCTTCAAGTTATCTCCTAAGAGAGATACCTTGAAATAAAATTTCAATCATGTGCATATTCAAGGTATCTCCTAGGAGATACATCCAAAGAAAATTATAATCATTTGCATCATGGTTATTATCAAATAAAAAGGTGTCATCATTATATAAAATCCCTTACAAGGACCTTTCCAATCAACATGGAAGGTATTCCAAGGCCCTTTGAGGTATCTCCAAGGAGATACCTTTAAAGAAAATTCCAATCATGTGCATGTTTAAGGTATTTCCTAAGAGATATTAGAAAGAAAATTCCAATCGTGTACATCAAGCTTCTTTCCAAATAAAAATTTAAAATGGTTATATAAAATACTTTGCAAGGAAATTCTTAATCAACATGGAATTTATTTCAAGGCCCTTTGATGTATCTCCTAGAAAATTCCAATCGTGTGCATGTTCAAGGTATCTCCTAGGAGATACCTCGTGTGTGTTAGGGTTCTTGCTAAATAAAAATGTGTCATGGTTTTATAAAATCCTTTGAAAGGACATTTAAAATTAACATAGAAGGTATTCTAAGGAACTTCTATGGATCTCTTATGAGATACCTTGAAATAAAATTCCAAATTGTGTGCATGTTCAAGGTATTTCTTAAGAGATATCTTGAAAGAAAATTCCAATAGTGTGCATCAAGGTTCTTGACAAATAAAAATTTGTCTTGGTTATATCAAATCCTTTGTAAGGACCTTTTCATGAAACATGGAAGGTATTCCAAGGCCATTAGAGGTATCTCCTAGGAGAGAAACCTTAAAATAAAATTTAATTTTGTGCATGTTCAAGGTATATCCCAAGAGATACCTTGAAAGAAAATTCCAATTGTGTGCATTAGGGTTATTTCCAAATAAAAAGGTGTCATGTTTATATCAAATCCCTTTCAAAGACCTTTGCAATTAACATGGAAGGTATTCCAAGTCCCTTCAAGGTATCTCTTAGGATATACCTTTGAAATAACTTAAGCATGTTCATTGAACCTATTGTAAAAACACAAGCAATAATTCATAAAAAACATTGGAAGAGGTAAAAACAAGACCTTTTGAAAACATGTCCATTAATCTAAATGAGAGTTTGGAGCAATGTAAAAAAAAAATAGGAATGGATATGCTTGTGATCATGTGATGATGGAAATTTTGATCCTCTAGCTCAGTGGGATATTTTCTAGTTATCTACGTGGTGGAAGATATCGCAAGGGACAAAATAAAACCTTTGTCCTCTTGAAAAATAGACAAAAATGTCCCTTTTGTATCCTCATGATTACACAAAAACTAACTGAAAGGGATGTGTTACTAGTAGGCCAAGTACAATAGTTTCCTAGTGAGAAACAAGAAGAAAGAAGAAGGGAAGAAGGAAGAAGGAAAGAAAGAAGTGGTACCATCTCAGAAAAACCTAAATATTTGATTATACTTCAAAGTTAATTTAGTTGTTTTAATATTTCACCAACTTATTTTTATACCTATTATATCCTTCCATCATAGGGGCAAGATTACCTTGGTCTAGGCCCACTTGGTATTTGAATTTTAATCTATACTCTTCAAGCCAGGCCACAAAATTCTAAAGCATGGTATGCTTTTATCCATTGAGTTATTTAATATGGTCATAAGTGACACCAAATACTTTATTTTATCAACATAAAAAGACTCTTACGGTGCATCAATGAGGTGTTTTAGAGCGATGCATATCATCTCTTCCTCTAAGTCACTTACACTATAAAGCCTTACCATCTTCCTTAATGCAACATCTATCTCTTTTGTTGTAGTATTGAGGGACTTTTTTCCTCCTTTTAAATCAAATATGTCATCTTTAAGCATCATCAAACAATGCTTAATTACCAATTGAAACTTCTTGGGCTTCTTGTGATCATTGGGAGCAAAGATCCTTACTGTGATCAAAGTATCTATGACCATCTTATAGATATTATCCATTTTATGCTAGACCTCCTCCCATATCTTGAAATCCTTCTCATAGAAAAGCATTTGAACATCACACTCCCTCTTATTGTCCACTATGTTATTCAATCATTTCAATGCTGAGAGTATTATTTCTTCTTCCCTAGTGTGCAGATTTTCTTTCCATTTTTTGTTACTCTTCCTTTAGACTTCAAATCATCAATTAGGACAAAATCAAATGAATATATTGAGAAGAGAGGATGCTTTGGATCAATACTGACAGTTGGAGTTACTACCTTGGGCTCACTCAGTATCTTTTGCAAGTACTAGATCATAGCCTGATTTTATGTCTTCAAATCTTCCATGGTGGCTTTGTCTTTATCAATATTATGAGACACCATGTTTACCAAAACTTTTGAGATATGACTTAGCTCATTCCTTGATGGCTCCCTTAGATGGTAGCTATAAACATTCTAACTCTTAAAGGGAACATCTTTCTTCAAAGCATCTGGTGGAGGAATGGATACCTCTGCATTCCTTTCCCCTATGGCAGTGAATGTGGTATTGGATTGTGTCTTGGCCTTCTTGGGGGGGTTTGGCCTATATGCCTAAGTGATATTCACTATGTTCATCTCCCTAATTTTTATCATAATGTCCTTTTCTTGACCTATTCCTTAAACCAAAAAAGGGGTTTAGTCTAAAATGCCATTGATGTATTGGACACAGATATAGGACTTGAAATAGTAAAGGGTGGTATGATTAGAGTAATTGATGTAAGAAGTTCCATAGGAATGGGTTGTGGACTTAACACAAACTATTTAATTTATTCATCACTTTATAACTCCTCACCACCCTTATTTTCTCTAGGTTTGGATTTATCTACTCCAAAACTTCAAAACATAGAATAAATTGGTGAGACTCCTTGAGAAACATTTCAATGGAGCTACCTCAACCTACTGACTAACTGGAAGGCTCTAAATTCACTTCACCTACTTTATTTATCTCAACCTTTGATATAGATGAGGCTATGGTGACCTCCTTGTTCCCCTCAAGAAACTTTTCATTAATCATGGCCTCTAGACCTTTATTATGGGTCAAATCATGGACCTTGATGCAAAGAATGAGACCTCAAGGTACTTCAATTGAATCAACATTACTTGAATTACAATCCTCAACACCTTTAATAGACTGGTCCAATTCCTTATTTATTTTTGCATGGGTGGGGGTACCCATTTATATATTTTCTCCCCCACCTTCCTCTATAATCATCTTCTCCTCTGGTGTTGAACTTGACACCTTTGGAAGGGAAGGGACAACTTGTGATGCCTCTAGAGCTATATGCAATCCTTCTTGTATAACCACCCCTTCAGGATCAGTGGTGACTTGAGTATCCTAATCTAGCTCCACCTTATCCTTCTCATCAAATTTATTTATTTCCTCATCTTCACCCTGATTATCTTGGACTGGTGGATGGTTGATGACATTCTCAATAAATGTATCTATATTTTATGAGATTATTTCCTTTTTTTTAGGGGCCTAAACTTGAGTGGTTGCCTCAACTCCAACCTTCACAACACCTTCAAAAGAGAGGGGATCAATTGAGGCCATAAATTTCTCCTTATCACCCTTACGTTTTACTCCTAACAGACCCTATTATGCAAATAAACCAACCATTGGAACCTTCATTCAAGTTTGTGGTCTTTCCCTCAGAGTTCTTTGCCTAATTTTTACTTATGGAGGAGTGAATGCTCACTACTTATTCATCACCTCTATAATGGGCTTATCTTCATCTGAGTCTTCTTCATCACTCATATCTCTCAATCTATAAGCATATGAGGTAATCCTCTTTCCTCTTCATGGGGAGTTCCTTAAAAGGTAGGTATTTGAACACAACCTCCTTCCTCTTCTTAGGAATCCCAATTAGATGCTATCAAGCCCTTTCGAATCTTTTTTTATTTAGCTACTCTGCATCTTCCTCACCTCCTTTCTTTCTTAAACAAATCTTTGGGGGAGGGACAATGGTTGACTATTGTGTTAGTGGAGTATGTGGGACAACAGTTAGATTAACCACTAGGATGGTTGTTGGGATGGCTGGTATAGTTTAGGCTCCTTTTGATGTGATGGATATTGGGGTGGCAATAGCCAATGTAACCTGCCTAATAACAATTTTGTCCCAATTATTAGCTATATTTGTTAACTTTGAGAAGGACAATCCTAACTTGGATTGTGATGCAGTTATGGATTCCACATCAATTCGCTTGGTGAAGTGAACATCACCAAACCTAGTCTTCCCTTTTCCCTTTTCCACTGGTGGTGGACCGAAGGGGGCACCACAATATTCTAGGAGGAAATAATTTAAATCTCAAACTTGTCTAAGTTCTTAGAGGGTAGGGGTGTTATAAGTACTGAGATCAACCCCATGTTTCTTTATCCACCTTAAGGTTGTTCTCATAACTATGATGGCCTTTCATGGAATGGAATCATTTTCCTTAGTAGTGAATTACACCTATGCCATGGCCTAAGCTTCAATATTGGATTGATTATATACTCTAGATAGTGTCCTCTTATCATCCTCCATGTCCTTAGGGATGGGATGAATATTGTAAGTAACAACTTCTTGCACTATCAGTCTCATATAATTTAACTTTATGACATCTTCCTTGGTAGTGAAAATAGACTAGATCTATTCAAAATGTGATTGATGTAGAATTACATTGGTCACTATGTTCATCCATCATCTAATATCATAGTTTGGCCTATGTGGCATCTTTTCAATCACATACTGGCCCATCTCTTGCTCTAGTCCCTTAGCTTTGGTAATATAAGGACATGAATAATGTCTAATTTCAACTAGAAATATAAAAGGATTATTTACCTTGTTCATCACTATCATCTAATGTGGGGGTACCATCTACATACTTAACTCCATCACTACTAGTCTATCATCCAGGTATCTCAACAATTTTTATGGAGACCCCGAGTAGCCACTTACCATGATAGAAGTAAATGATATGAATTGAATATATAAGGCACCATATTTATCAGTTATGTCTATGGCCCCCTTAGACATCCTATTGAGGCTTATTAGATGATAAAAGACATTCATAATAGTATTAAAGAAATAATTATAAACTCTACATAAATTATTTTTGAAGCCATCTAGAGTTATTTTGGGATAAACCTCATATATTATCATCCCACTGGGATTCCTAAGGAGCCTCTAGAATGTCCTATTATGTACCAAGTTTTACATCTGGTAGGAGGACATGTAAAATATACCTATTAATTCCTCATTCAAGTGGATTACAACCTAGAGTTGCATCATCTACCTATTTAGATTATCACTTAGAATGGTAGGCTAGTCCATCTTCTTTTGTTATTCCAACACATAGATTAAGATTATGGACATCCAAG
Organism: Torreya grandis; assembly: GCA_037957365.1. Classification (NCBI taxonomy): domain Eukaryota; kingdom Viridiplantae; phylum Streptophyta; class Pinopsida; order Cupressales; family Taxaceae; genus Torreya; species Torreya grandis. The sequence goes on along the minus strand of JARHVA010004720.1, from coordinate 277,344 downwards.
GTTTAAATTTCTCTACAGTGGGCATCCCATACAATCTTGCCACCATGGAAATCACATAATGGGGAAATTCCTTAAATTCTACTAGTTTTAGACTCTTACACATTCTTGAGACTTTTTGACTTTTCTTGACTAGCCAATAGGAATTGATAATGTCCCATATTATCTAGTCATTTTTATCTACATTCTCTTAGCATTCCTTTAGAGAGAGTGTGATAATTTCAAGATACATAGGAATTCCAAGCATGGTGCTATGGGCCAAAGGAATGAAAGAGAAGATAACTGATTGGATTACATTGATGATAGTCCTAGTGTCTTGTTGGTATACTTTGGCACATGCAATCACTAACTCTTGGTATGGGGCAGCCAAGGGGAATGATACCATAGGGGAAATATAACTCATTCCAAGGTTAGAGACTAATGGGAAAGGATTTTGATGCTACAAAACATTCAATAGGGATATAAATTCTAACTTGTAAACATCTATATCTTTGATTTCATTTAGAATAGAAATAATGTTGCTCTTTATAGATGTTGAAGTGGATACCATTATTTGCTAGCTCTTTTATTGCAATACCTTGAACTCAAATGAATTCCTCACTATGATCACCCTTGAAACACCTTCAAACCTCCTCAGATAACATAATACATAGAGATAGAAAAGGACTTACTTATTTAGAGGGCTATGCATAATTAAAACTGAAGACCTTTGAAGAATGCATCGTAATCACTCTTTCATGATGCACATAGCTGGGGCACACAAATGTCTTGAAGATGAAAGTAGAAGCTCTGAATGTAAAAGGTAAACATGAATGAAGGAAATTTCCTTAGTTATAATCCTTTGTATATTGAAATTAGGGTTGCCATTAATACATTGAAGCTTAATGGCTAATTACCAACTACCCTCTTTAAGTCATTTGAGCTTATTTTTGACAAAAGAAAGAGAAGGTGAAAATGTTTCTTTTATGCTGGGCAATCCTCCTTATGAAACATGGATTCATATAATCAAAATTTTTCATTTTGTCACATTTCAAGCTTTTTGGGACCTTTTGCACCTTGCCCACCCAAAGGTAAGTGAGGCAATTTTCAAAAAGGGCCCAAATCTTAAATAGCCCCAAGGATCTACCACATGTCATCACTTGTATTTTTAAATATAGGTGTTTGGGCCATTGGTTACTATTTTCACCTTTGCAACAAAAAGATAAGTGGGGTAATCTCCAAAAAGGGCTAAAAACTAATAAAACTTTGAGGACCCACCATGTGTCCAACATAGATGCTAGCTTGGACTCTCAGCCAACTTTCTACTTTTGCACCATCCTTATTGATACGGGGAAGGGTGAAAGATTATTACAATACTCAAAAATAGGCTTAATAGTCCCCTAAGATAACCACATGTCTTTCATTTGGCTCATTGAATAATTCTTAACCTCAGTCACCAAAAGACATTGAAGGTGCAACACGACAATTTCACTTGGGGTCCTAGAACATTTCTTCTTCTAGCATAAAGTATCAAATCAATGTATGCAAGGATACCTGGATGTATTTATATCTTCTCATATTTAATCTTCATATCCTAGACTTCTTCATCAAGGCATTCATTAGTGCCTTTCGTATAAAGGAAAATTGTACTCCTTTTGTGAAGGAGAAATCCACTCTTGTCCCCATTTGAAATGTATCTCCTAAGAGATAGATACCTTGAAGGGGAAATCCACTTTGTATATGTTTGTAATATATCTCATAATAGATACCTTTAAGGTATTAAAAATTCCTTCAAAATATCACCCGGTAGTCCTTCCATGTAAAGGAAAATACCACTGGTTCCTTGAAGGAGAAATCCACTCTTGTACCTATTTGAAAGGTATTTCATAGGAGATACCTGGAAAAGGGAAATAGACTCTTATGCATGTTTGAGAGGTATCTCCTAGGATATATTTTGGAGGTATTACAAGGGGATTCAAAATATAACCTAATAGCGTCTTTTCACTTGGAGAAATCCACTCTTAACCTTGTTTAAAAATCGCTCAAACTCTAGGAGGTGAGGGAGCAGGTAAGCGATGTGAAGCTCATTCAAAAATAAGTAGATAAGTGATGATGTAAAAGGAATTCATCAGATGTAGGATTTAAACATAGAGATTTAGTTCTCAAATATTAAATGTATTTCTTAGGAGATACCTTGAAGGGGAAATCCACTATTTTTTTCATAAGTCATTTGGAACATTTGTTCACATAAAATATCTGATGTGAAAACTTTGAATTTTTTTTTTGAAGACCCAAAGTCCCAAATAATAATTATAAAAACCTAGCTTGGGCTTGAAAATTATTTGAGGTGGCTATTGTGCACACACATAAAACTACACCAATGAAAACACTAGTACACATCTAAAAATATGAATAAACTTGAACTCAACTATCTTAATGAACACATTCACAATATTGAACTCAACTATCTTAATCCCAAGAAGAAATTTTAATAGTTGGCACGAGAGGGGTTTTCTTGATGATGTCATCTTGATTATTGAATTAAAAAAAGGCCACACCTCTCATTGTCATGATGGTTTTTTTAATGACAACACAAATTTAGATCAAGAGCTTAGATATTAACACATGAAAGGTAATTATTCCTAAGGACTTGTACATTTGGGGCTCTTTGGGCTCATATCACATTATTTTATTTGGCTTTTAGTACCATAACCTGTCCATTTTCATTTCTACAAACTTGAATAATGAATCTTGTAGAAGAAGTCAGCAAATTCACAATAAGGGTGGGGATTGGGATTGGCTCAAACCAATTTCATGCCCTGATGTCAAGGAAAATAAATACATTTGGAAAAAAATGGTCAAAGGTAGATTGAATCCCTTCATGGAACAACTCATTGGGCATGACACATGGCTTTATAAGGAGGTCACTCATGGCTAAAAAGATCATTAAGTCTATATGCATGGATTGAGAATCTTGATCATTAAGGAGCTCATCAAAGAGACTATAAAGATGCATTGTTCTGGCATCAAAGAATTCAAGGAAAAGAAGAGAAAGGAGGAGATTCTTGGAATTTTATTCATGAAGGAAAAGAAGAAACCCAAGATTTTATCCCAAAAAGGTTTCATGAAGTCAAAACTACCAAGGAAATGGCCTGAAGTCTACCTTTAGATAATGAGGTATATTACCTTAGAAGGAAAACATACTATGATTTTTTCCCATCACTTCTTATTACTCAATCGTTTCAAATGCCACACCATTAGCATTCTATTTTTCTTTTGTAATCTTTAGAAGCTTTGGTACTGAACTTCAAGAAGAACCCTTTAATAGACTTAATTTACTAAGGTCTGATTTTGTTGTTGATTAAGAGAGGGGAACCACAGTGGTCCAAAATAATCATTAAGGTGATTGATATCCCAAGTGAGAAGGAATAAATTGAAGGGGGAGGAATATTCCATAGAGTCAGCTTTTGATCATGAACTGGAGGAATAAAATGTTGAGGATTTTACTAAACTAATGTAGGAGGAGCCTAGACTAGACATGGGGAGTCCTACCTATGGCCCTCCATTAGGTACCTTAGGTAGAGGGGTTCTTGATTCCAATACCAAGGTAGATATCATGAATTCCCTTCAAAAGTTACACATGAAGATTTCCATCTAGAAAATTCTATGTAATGAAATCATGGATGAGTTCAAAAATTTATAATGGCTACTAGGTCATGTGTCATCAACCTCTAAATTAGGTAAGGATAATTTCAGAGTCAGCTTCTGATCATGAACTGGAGGAATAAAATGTTGAGGATTCTACTAAACTTATGTAGGAGGAGCCTAAACTAGACATGGGGAGTCCTACCTATGTCCCTCCATTAGATACCTTAGGTAGAGGGGTTCTTGATTCCAATACCAAGGTAGATATCATGAATTCCCTTCAAAAGTTGCACATGAATATTTCCATCCAGAAACTTCTATGTAATGAAATCATGGATGAGTTAAAAAATTTACAAGGGCTACTAGGTCATGTGTCATTAGCTTCTAAATTGGGAAAGGATCATTTCAAATGCACTCCCTAGGGCAACAATTTAACTCAGAGTAGTGAAAAGGAGGATGTCAATAGGGATCTCGAGGAGGAAAAGGTGGAGATCTAGTCTACCAACCTCAAACATAAAAGATACGAAGAAGATAATGATTAATTCATGAGAAGTCATACCAAAGTAAGGAACATCAAAGGTGATAGTACTATGACCAATAACTTGGCCTTTTTTTCTAATTCAAAATAGTTGGGATTGCTCTATCTCTTTTTGTTTAGTCTTAAGTTTTTTTGGCTAATACTTTATTTAAGTTTGATGGCATGGGGATTTAGCTATCAGGTTCATCTATTGCTCCGTTCTTATCCTTTGGATTTATCATGTATATCTTTTAGGTTTCTTCTATAAAGGGAATGGGCCCCTTCAACCCAGATTTTAACCAATTGAATTAAAAAAACAATATACAAAAAAACCAATATACATTGAAGGTCATTGTAATACCTTCATGGCTACCTTAAATATATCTCCTAAAAGATACCTTTATGTATAGAGGAACCATTGAAGGTATTACAAGGCCTTATTATTTTGAAAGAATTCCAATCGTGTGCATTTTCAAGGTATCTACTAGGATACCTATTGAAATTACTATAAATGCATGTTTGAAAGTCTCTCCTACAAGATACCTAATACCTTACAAACATGCATACCTTGAAATAAAATTCCAATTGTGTGCATGTTGAAAGAATGTTAGTAGATTATCATGGAAATTATAGGTATAAATTTCACAATAGGAAGTAGAAAAGAATCACAATATCATGAGTGAATTTACATAATCTTCAATTTTATACACTATAACAAATATAAAGATAAACTGACATGTTGTTAAGAATTATGGATCATAAATAACATAATACAAGATAGAACAAGCTAAAATAAAATAGAGTAAACACTATGCACCATGAAAAAAATAACAACATAATAATATATAGCTTTTTACATGGCTCTATCTCTTCACATTATAGCTTTATATCATATAAAAAGAAAAGAGACATGGAATTCTTATATCTATCACTTACCTAACAAGGTGAAGACATCCAAAAGATACCCTGCACACATGTCCCTACTCCATGTCTAACACTTTCATGGAATTAAATTGTTGTTTCATCCTGAGATAAAATTTGAACCTTGATCTCAGCTAAAGCTAAAAAAGATTAGCCTTTCATAAAACTAGTAGTAATCACTCTAGGTTTTCTAATTTTCCATACTTGCCTACTACCCTTTTTAGTTCTTAAACTATAAAACTTGAACTGCTCATTTACCTACTATGTAGGTTGTGGCTACCTAGATTGTGCTTTTATATGCAATTTTCTCTTTTGCAAAATTTCTTAGAGCTCCTGTGGTGGAATGAACTTAGGTTCATCTATGATATACATAATAGCTGGTTCAACCTATGAGATTTCATACTTGAGAATTTTCTAATTATCAAGTACTTCCCACACCATGATAAGCAAAACATGAATTGGAATCTAAATGATCATCAAATTATGCACATATACTTCTTTTGCAATGATAAGGAAGTCTCTCGAATTTGATATCTTAAGCTAGATATCTAACACAATATCATCCAACCTATCTATAGTCTTTTTGGCTTGAATTTATATAAATGTGTTGTGCATTGTCTCATTCTACTAGACTTAGAACTTCTTCATCATGGTATCCCTATCTTCTAAAAACTATTAAAATGTGTCATTTAGTGTTTCCTTAGTATCCATTCGATCATTCACTATAACTTTAGCTTTATCCACCACTGTGAACTTTGGTTTAGCAAAATCTAAGTATTTTTCAAGATGCTACCTCCAATCAAAATTTTCTTGTGCAATCTACTTAGCTTGATGCATAAATGTATCCAAAACCTATACATATTCCTCTAGAAATTTACAAATGCCTTTTGTCTTAGTGTGAATAACCTATCTTTGGGTGAATAGTTTATGTATGCTCACCCAATAATTTTTTAGTTGAGTCAACAATGTAGTGAGTTTTTCATCCTTGAACATTACTTGATCACCAAGGACATGCACAACTAGAGTAGGAAATGATGCATTGATGATCTACCTAGTCTCAATAATTTTATTTTGTTCTTCTTCTTTCTCCTTGCATAGCCAAAAAACCATATGTTCCAAGTCTGAATCTTTTAGTGTAATGGATTTTTGGAATGCATCTATTCCTTCAATTTCTTTGGACAATGGTTATTACAAAACATCTAAAAACATCTTCATGGAGGTAGGAAAAAGTGTAGTGGATCTCATTCAAATAATGATATCTAGGGATGACTCAATCACATATACATCATCCATTTCCATATTAGATTATGAGTGCTCTAAATATTTAGATTCAATAACCATGACACCTCTATACATAAAAAACTTCCTTGACTCAGTTAGAGGGATACGTGTATCCTTATGTCTCATCATGCCCCTAGATGTCACCTGATGGGAACTAATTATTATGCTTGATTCTCCAAAATATACCAAACATTTAAGTATAGTGGTTGAAGGAATTACTCAATGAAGACTACATTTTTTATGCATCAGTGGCCGTATCAGGATCCCTTCCTCTGATAGATCTATAAACTGCACAGATGATAAACTAGATTCTGGATCTTTTTTGAAAATTTTTGCTACAAGTTCATGCTAAGCTTATTCTTAACATATAGTATCCAAAATAATAGTGGGAGGGGGTTGCATAATGTTGACCAAATGGTCACTAATTACTTTATTCTATACTTGGCAAGTGTGCATTGCTTTCCAAAAAAAGAACTCCTCCTCCTTATCATAGACCTTTTGATCAATGTCTTCGATCATGCATTGAAGAAATTCCTATTCATCAACCCACAACATCGTGATATTATACTCCCAAGCTATCCTTAACACATGTGGTTTGTTTAGTCAAGAATTTATTTTCCTTGATCTCCAAGAAGCTACAAACTACTGGGTGAGGCATTTGGTTGCACAACTGGTTGTGATTGTTCTTGTTCTTACCACCTTATTGTATGATTAGGGATATCTACCTCCATACTTTGGATTATGATTCAACCATTATGTTGAAAAATGGTATTAAAGTCACAGTTGGTGTGGCCAACTTGTGTACCTTGATTTGAATACCATTTCACAACTTGGTTATTGATGCATGCTACCCCAAATATTGCATGACATCTTATGGAATTTGAGGGTGTGACCTGATCAAAGCTAGAGCCTTAAGATATCATGTGTTAAAACAACCTATTTTATCATAATATTACCCTATCTTAGTCCAAGTGATGCTTATGAGGGAATTATCAAGCCAAAAGTCTACAATAACATTAACTTGGCCTAGCGAGGACTTCCATTGGGTGAAGCATAACAACAAAACTAGAAACTGATATTGGAAATTCTGTGAGCTACCTAAAAGTACCTTCTTGATATTAGTGGTAAGCTCATATATGAGAAACTAAATCCAATTGAATTTTTCATTCTATTATATCATGTAATACATAATGTTAATTGCTCCTTTTGTTTCCTACTTGGCTTGCTTCATTGTCTACCAAAACCTCTTTATAATACACTCTACCAGAATGTGCATAATAACATCCATAATGGATTCAATTAGGGTTCTTCTACCTAACCTAGTGGGAAAATTATCCAAAACATATGGATTATTGGTGGTGAATTGTAATTGTATCATAATAATGATTTTCCATGATTCAGGAGGCTCGTGGCTCTCACCATGGTTTGTGCATTGAACCAAATGGTTATATCTCAAGACAAATAAATAGCCACTTGGTTATATATTCTTAAAAAGTTATGCATGACCTCATATAGTTTCCTAAATGTAGGTAAATTTATTATCCTCTCTACATCAAATCCTTGAAGTGGATGTTGAGGTGCAAGATCTCTTACTTGTGCACTTGGTTATGTTGATAGGGTGAATAGAGTAACTTTAACTATTTCCACAAAGTCAAAGGGATCTAGGTCATTCAATTTGGTTTATTAAAGACCTATCCAAATCCCCATTTCTACCTTCTCCACATCTATGAGCAACATCAAAAATTTGCTCCTATCCATGACTAAACCTATAATCTGCACTATTTGATTGATTTTTTCTAGCAAAATTTAGGTATCATTTTTTTTTCATGTGAGTATATTGAGAGAAAATAGTAGAATATTCTTCTTTGCCAAAGTCTATAATGTTTTTGCATTATTCCTGTGCTTAGTTTTATAGATTTTGCCATCCAATTTTCTCTTTGTAACCTCTTTAAATGTATTAACTGCTTGTGCATGAGTACTCTTCCTCATCTTTAATATTTTGGCTTTGATGGATACCCTTTTTGTCTCACAAATATTGAAATTACCCCATAGCCTATCACATCCCAACTCGATCTTTCTTGAACAAGATGAAATATTTCTAAATGCCATGTCATTAATGGTCTTCAATGACCATTAATAGTCAATCTAACATACTTATCTTGTCATCATCACTTTCTCAAACTTAATTTGAGATCGATGTACTTTTTGTTACTACATTACTCCTTAATCTCTTTTCTCCAACAAAGTACAAATAATGATATTTTAAATTTTAGGCTGAATTATTAAATGCATTTAATAAATTATATTATGCATACCCATAATATCCTCTTAGAATCTAAAAGTGCATAGCAATAGATGGAATAAGAGTCCTCGACCAACGACCAAAAAATATAGTAATTGAAGAATGACCTCACCATCGACTCCTAGACTGTAGGTATCTTATTATTGGGAGAGAATAAAAAATATGACCATAAAATTAAATAAAATTCTTGGGTTCATCATGGACTCACAACAACTGATCGCATAAATGAGTGCATCCATAAACATGAAGTCTCAGTCCCTTCCATTGATGATACACGTTATCATGGGATTCCTTAAGAAAGAATGGATTTTTTAATAAAGAAAAGGCATGCCATTGGCCTAGGGAAGTGGGCCCCATTTTAACAATAATTTTGGGGGTAGTTTAGAGGGAGGTATGCATCACCATAATGCTTCATACATATCCCTAAGATTTCATACATGAAGTTCCATCCGTCAGTCTCCAGGTAAATGAGATGGATACACTTGGCACAATTATGGAGAATCGCTCACCTGATAAACTTAAAATATTTTTCAAGTGTTGAGCTGTCATGTATTCATAGGTGCATGTCACATGTCCTTGACTATTAGAAAATTAGTTCTTAAGCTTAATGTCATGGGTACCCTTGAAGGTATTACTTAGTACTACCTTTAAACCTAGAAGGGTTATCATACACATGTTTGAATGGTATCTCCTAAGAGATACCTTCAAACTTTTGGGTCGATAGTAGAGGTTAAAATAAAATATAGGATCCCAAAATATAAGAAGCTAATCATTTTCCATAATTTAGCTCAAAACCCCTATTGCTCATTATCATTTTGTATTGTAATAAAATACATGGTTGAATATTGACTTAATTAGCTATTTTTATCTACACAACTATTCTACTATGATGCATGTTTGAAATGTATTTCCTAAGAGATACCTTAAAATTAGGATGAATCAAGAATTGAAGTATGGAGTATATGATATTAAAATCTATTATTTTATTAGATTGACATAAACCATGTTGTTAAAAAAAATGTTATACATTACATTTTTAACATTTTTAGCTTTTAACATATCTCCATGCTGATGTTATGGTATAAATATAGATTTATCTCCTAAATATAGGAATAAATTGGACTAATTTTATAAATAACTTGATTAAAAACTCTTCTCATAGCTTTTGCAAATGTCCAGCTGAAAAATCATATGTCAATGGCATTCCAATGTGGAGACTATGTTTCTCTTATAAATAATGATAAGGTCATTGGTGAAGGAAGAATACATAAAGTGGTAGTGTTAGATGCTAAATCTCTGGAACCCATAAATCTTACTTTCACACACCACAGTGAGGAAATACCTATTGGATGTGTAAGTGTTAATATGACTAAAGCTTTTGATCCGAATCTACCACTTCCATTTCCAACAAATTTTGTGGATAATTTAGGGGATGTAGTTGATAGTTTTACTATATGGAGCACAATAATGATGCAACATGCCACAAATTAGTTTTCTATAGATAATGACATAGAACAAAGTCAAAATAATTTGCATCTAGTTCTGCATATGCAACCATTGTAACAAGAAAACCCTCGCTTGTATTCATTTGTTTGATATATCAATGATCCTACCACATTTTAAAGCCTAAGAAAAACTTTTTTTTGGAAAAGGGTACATTTGTTGCACAAATGTATAACTCTTTCAAATGATTAAAAAATTACTTTTGGTTATGTTGAATTTACACAATGAGGGGAGGATTTTGGTTGCATTCCTATCCCAATGCTAGAAAATGATTTGGGAATTTACATAAGACATGTTATACAACATTGTGAGACTTGAAATATAGAGGAAATTAAAACACCTATTTTTAGATGGCTTTCCAATAAAATAGTGGACACTGAGACTTGTAGAGCAATCAATTTACCATACATGACACCAAAGGAGAAAGAAATTGGAAAAAATTGGGATGTAGTGGATAATGAAGTCACTCCTTTCCTAACATTCTTAGCAAAAAGGCATTAAAAAAAATTAGCTCATTCTTACAAATACTAAGGCCAAAAAAGAAATCCAAATAATTCACTCAACCAAGTGGAGTTTGATGAAAGAATAGATAGTGAGATTATAATAATGTATGTGGATAAATGTTGCACCAAAAAATGTTTTTAGTCAAGATTGTCATTTGGGATTATAAAATATGCAAAGTTGAAGTTGCTTGATTCTACCATAACAGATAGGAGGCAACATGTCTTGGATGGCCTTTCTAGCAGTTTGTTTAAGAAAATTAAAAACAAAATTAGCATTGATTTTTAGGGTACAGAGATCTATTTGGAAGCTTGGCTTAAAATATTTAGATTGACGAGAAGTAACTTTTTTGACATTTAAAATTGTCATGAAAATGGGGAACAAAATGCGTAGGGAAATTTTGACAAAAGCCACAAAATAAGACAATGGTAGCTAAAGGTTTTTTGGACCAATTGGTGGATGATTTTGCAAATTTTTCTCCATGACTAACATGCCAGGTAGATATAGATGGCTCATGAGAAAATGTTTAATAACTTCCAACATATTTCACTCAAGAATTTATGAGACACCACATCAATACACAACAAGTAGATTTGGAATATGAGCCAATATCCCAACCAAAATTCAATAACATGTGGAGACCTAATTTTCATGATGTGACCATAGCCACATTTTATAACTTTGATAAGTACAAAACATGCATCTTGTTGACTCAATAGAAATGCTCTAGGTCCCTCTCTAGAGATTAGGAAGAACATATCAATCATGAATTTGTGATGCATTCAAATCAAATAATTTATACAAGATAAATGTATTACACACATAAATGAATGTCAAAGAAATACCCTAAAGAATGCCTTAGTGTCATTCATGACAAGGTGGAATGTCAAAAAAACATTTGTGTTGAGGATAGTGACTAAAATTAAAGTAGCTACCAATAAAATATTACAGTTGTCAATGGTAGGGATTATAACACATGGTCATGATGTAGGTGGATATGGGAATTTTTTTATGGTACATTCTTAGAGGGTCTAACTTTATTATCACCTCATTGAACAAGTGCTTTAGGGATATGGAAACAATAGTGACAAATACTTATGGATCTTTACTATATAAATTTGGATTTTCAAAATATCCATTATATGATGCACTTTTATATAACAATGGATACCATGAATGCAAGAAATATAGAGAAGAAGCACAATCAATTGGTGTCTTTAAGAAACTTCCTTTCAGGCTATACGTTCAATTAGATAATTATTATGGGGAAAATAAGAATAGGTACTTCCATCCATAATTATATTTAAAAAATGTCTAACCTTATATGGAACTAATGTTATATTTATGAATTCATAAAATCATGTCTTTTTGTATAGGTATGTGTTGTAATATTTATCTGTCCTTATCTACAAAAGTGTTTTTTTCAATTTTGAGGTCAGATTTATGCCTGTAGGACATACCCATGAGGACATTAATGACACATTTAGAAACCTATCTGAAAGTATAAAGAGAAAAGATGTAAGGAGTGCGGCAAAGATGATGAACACTTATAGGATGTGTGAAAATATAAGAAACTTCATGCCATATTTGATTAAATAGGTAGTGTATTTCAAAGAGTATGTTAATAGTTACTAGATGAAGGGAAGAAATGAAATGGTAGGATTGATAAAAGGTCAATGATTTATTCTACGCATGGAGCAAGGTTAACCCATTATGCATTGAAAACACTCTATAAGAGATAGAAATTGGTCCCCCTGATTACATTATGGGGAACAAAATAAAATGGTCAGCCAAATGTTATAGAAGGTAATCTAAAAAAAACATTTTTAAAGACTTGAAAAATAGAGAAATGTCTCAATATTTCATTGTTGCTAAATAATAAGATAGAAGTAGAAAAAAGAGTGAAAAAGAAATTAAATATAAATTTAATAAGTATGTATAATAATTCAATGAATTTGGTTTGACTGAAAATAGTAAGTGGAAAGATCTATCATATTACTTCCAAAACATCCAAGACATAATGAAAAAAAACATGTTCCCTTCTAAAATTGAGTACATAGGAGAGTTTTGGCCTAAAAATCATCATGAAATAGCCTTGCATAGAGATCTACACAAAATGGTTCATGATAGCACCCTTGATATTGGAGTGGCATCTATAGATACATATGTTGGTCCAAAAAGCAAAATAACAAGAATTGCATTTGATCTAGCTCAAGATGTGAAAATCAAAGATTTGTTATTTATTAGACTTGATGATTCTACAAGAGTGGACTATATAGTATGGGTTTCTATAGATAAAATCAATATTGAGATACTATAAATAGATAGGTATATAGAACTAAGGGTTAATGTAGCTTGGTTCATCCCAGTTCATGTAAGAAAAAAAGATGCAGAAGAAGTAGAAATTTATTTAGGCTACTTGGATAAGAAATGGAAGCCAAACCCAACTGATACATATTTACCATCTATACTCATAGATAGTATCATTTGTGCTTGGAAATCAAATAAAAATTAGAGAGGTCATACACTTGTTCTCACTATTTTTTTGAAAGGCATTGTAACAGATTATTTGAATGCATCATCCCACAAGGATCTAATAAAAATAGTGCTAAGGATTGGAAAATTTGAAATGGTGTTTCCTTAATTTTGGAATGAGAAATATGAATGTTTTTTTTCAAAATTTAGTTCATTTTTGAGAATGTATAATGTTATATTATTTTATTTATTTATATTTATTTCTAGTGGCACTTTGCATTTTGGGTCTTAGGAAATACACTTCGGCATTTGAGTTTTAAATTTTCTACTATGATAATTTAGTATTTTGGTAAGTGTGAAACTATTTAATAGCATTTGAATATTGGAATGTAACTATGCATCCTTCAAAATGGTCTTCGATAAAATGTATTCATAATTTGCACATCTGAGAATTTAGTACATTGTGACTTTTGTGTTTTGTAAAATACAATTCGACATTTATGTGTTTATGCCTTAGAATGTGCATCATTCAAGATTTGTTCTTCAGTGTTTACATATTGACAAATGTTATTCAACTTTTCATGTGGCACTTGAGATTGTGCAAGATAAACTTTGATGGTCATGAGGACCTCACTCAAATCAAATTAAACAAATAGTTCACGATCTAAACAAGCAATGACATGTGGCATCCCAATCATCATAGGTGTTCTAAATCACATATCAATCAAGCATGTGATTGATGTATAAATTATGTTTCCTTAAGAAAAATACCACTAAGTCCTATAATATCTATAATGGTCTGTGAACTAGTTTGAATGGTCACATAATTTTGACTTATTGCAAATGTATAATATAGATGTGATTTATTTGTTATAAGTCCAAGTAATTCTTGATGGAGTCTAATTTATTTATGATAGTTTTCAACTACTCATAAATAAATTATTTATGATCATTTTAAATAATTTTGACTCATCACAAATACATTAGATAAATATGAGTTATTTGTAATAAATCTAACTTAATCTTGATACAATCCAATTTAATCTAGATATAGTCCAATTTATTTTTGATAGTTTTTAAAAATTTGGATTGTTGATAAGTCCAAATTATAAGAAATAGTCCTTTGTCCTTGAGTTGATGGCAAAGTCATATGGACCAATATCTTAAAATGTGGGTTGTATGAATGTTACAAATATGTGACCCATAATAAGCATCAAAAACTTTTGGCATGAGAATTTATCAAGGGACAAATATATGTTTCTCATCAAAAGTCAAGGGATAAAGTCCCTCTCCTATTCATATGCAGATCTACCTTTATTGAAATCCAAAATGATATCATAAAATAAAATATTTACAACAAAATTGAGTTTCATAAGGGTACTATTTTAACCTAAAATTATGAAAAGGCTGGAGAAAGGAAAAGATGATAGAGAGATCTACAAGGGAAGTATATTATGAAAAGATATGAAAGACACCATAACCAATAAGTTGAATCTAGAAACCTACACAAAATGTCAAGAGATTTGGATTTTAATTTCTAATGAAAAACCTCTCTAATTTAATGGATAGGAAAGACATAAATATGTTTATAAAAATACACAACATACACCAAAATGACCATATAAATGATAAAATAAAATAGTAGTCCCTCCATATTTCATTGTTAAAAAGGAGAAACTTTACTTTCTAACTAAACCAAAATTTCACCAAAAATGAAAAATATAAATATAAATTCAAAAATAAATTCTATAATTAAATCTTCATGATGACTGACTAGTTCATAACAACTTTGATAACATTGTGAATCTAAAAATTTAAACACATGAAAATAGTAAATACATACATTATCTACATAGAAATCCTTGAATGTAAAGTTTGCAAAATATATCCTTTGAATTTGTTTTTTGATGGATTACAAGTGTATTTTCCACTTTGCCAAGTTTTCTTACATATTTATAACTATCAATACCCTTAAGAATAAACCTATAACTAATATTTATAGATTGATTTGGGTGGTGATGGTGTGTAACCACATTTTTTGCATATTAGGGTCTTGTAAAAATATATTAGTGAATTTTCATATTTGAAAAATTGTAAAAATGTGTTGAGAAATTTTCACAACTTGAAAACTTGATTTTGGATTTTTATAACTTGCAAAAACATGTTAGTAAATTTACATTACTTGAAAAAGTGTAATGATAGAGTTTTAGGACTCAAAACTTGTGAAAAGATCTTAGCAAAATACATGAGATATAATACACAAATTAAAAATACATAATATGATTTGAAAATCCTATTTTAGGAATTTGAGTAAACATTTTTGACAATTCAACTCGCTTCAAATAACATCTCCTTCCATGGATTTGGAATTGAATAAATTAGTAATAGTTTCTCTCATGATATGAATTTTGAATTTTAAAACTCTAAGAATATTAGTTAGATATATAGCTTCATTTTTCTCAATTAATTTTGCATAAACAAGATCATTTATATCAAATTTATAGAATTATTTCAATTTATGAAGCAATTCTTCCCATTTTTGTACCTCCTTATTGTACTTGTCTTCTGACTTCAGTGTATTATCATATTCTGATTGGATCTCAAAAAATAGATCAATTGCATCTTGAATATAATTAATTCTGAGTTCCAAATTTTCTTTTGACCAATATTTTCTTACTTTACCCATGGTTTCAATTTATTCTACAACATTTAATGTTTCAATTTCTAAGATCAAATGAACAACTGAAGAAAAATATTGATTTGTCTTAATCAAAATTTAAACCATTCCTTAAAATTGTTCAACATTATCTTTGAGTTGATATTTTATGAATTATCACAGTCCAATTTCTCAAAAAAGTGCCAATAACTATTTGAACATTTTTCTCCATTTCCACCCTTATAGGATTTCCCAAATGTATTTTACTTATTTGATAATATGAAGTGTCAACACTATCCTTTTCATTATCTACATGGGGAACAAATACTTTTTCATATCTTTCCCCTTTTTCTTCTATTATTCTTGTCATAATTTTAAGTTTCTTGATTACTCATGGAGGAATAGAAACTATTTCACGAAAAGCAATTTCTTGAAGTTCTACAACCTTCTTCATTTTATTCACCAATTTCTCAAGCTAGTTAGGAACCTCAAAATTGAAAAGTGATTGTTGCATCTAGACAAGATCAATTTTTTTCAAGTATCAAGAAAGGGTAGAATATTTTACATAGGTTGGACCTCTTCTTATATTATTTCATCTTTTCCTTATTCAACCATAAGACTTGGGGTTTTAGGTGAAGGTTCAAGAATCACTTCAGGATTTGGTGGAGGATGAATATGTAGAGAATTATCAAGTTGAACTGAGGATGTTGGTAATAATGAGGAATCGTATGCAAGGAATTATTGAGTAGTATTTGTTACTAACATTTGAGGTTAAAAAAAACTATTAAGAGGAACCTCTTCAACAATATAAGTAATTGGAGAATAAGAAAATTTCTTTCCCAAACTTTTAATTTTTAAATTGAGAGGCCTATAACATGAAGTAGTTGTTGATATAGTCTTTCCCCCTCTCCTTCTATATCAAGAAGATATTCACTTTTAGTCACTTGAGATGTCTTAGATTATATTTGCTAATGTTTATGGAAGTTTCCTAGTTCATCTTTTTTTTATTGGTGGTTGTGGAAATTCTTCTTGATAAACATTTACTTCTCTATTTTTCAACCATTACAATGTTCTCTCAACAACACCTTGAGTTATTCTTAGTATATAAATCAACTCCTTATTGATCCAATCAATCTTTATAATTGGTTCATATTCATGTGTTTATTTCTAAAAATTGGGGTATGAAGTATCCTCATACTCAAGTATTTTTTGAGTGAATTTTTCAATCCTAAATTCAATGTTCTCTTTTATTATGAATCATGAATAATCCATGATTGTCACATCCCTTTCATCATAATTATCTATCTAATAGTCCTCAAAATGAGGAACATGTTTACATGAAGCACATAGAACATGTGTCATGAAACCTCTTATATCAAATGAAGCCCTAATTTCAAATGTTATTATAATGACACATGTTATTTATTCCTCAATTGTATTTGCTTTATCCAATGACGAGCATGTGTATATGCCAATAGAGATAGGGAATTTCACTCTAACTTTATGTTTACAGGATATGAACTTGTGATTTTCAGCCAGTTGTCTTACCAATTCCATTAAGGCCCATCTATCATCAACATACTTAAGGATCATGTAAAATGATAGCTCACATCCACAAACCATTAAATAAGAAATGTTGGGAAGTGGATAAATAAGGCTCCCCATAAAGCAATCTTTGTTGTTGCTTCATAGAAATTCTTATGTGATAAGGTTCATTTTCAAGCTTTTGAGTAACATATTGAATGAATGCATCACTCACCCTCTAAAAATGATGAAGAATTTATTTTAGTGTCACTTGAGGCTAAAATTAATATATTTAAGATGTCTTTATGTTTCCCACCTAATTCAATCCACCATAGCATCTCCTCCTAACAACTACATAAAATAAGTATGAAGTCATGTAGAATTTAGAAGTTGTTTTGATTTTAATTAGTTACTTATGGATTGAGTCACTGATCAGTTGATCCCAATTGATATGTTACTTATTCTAATGAAGAATCCATATGTACATATGCATTCAAGTTTGGAAATATCTAACTTTTAGGATTATAACTACCATGTTTAAAAGTGTGATGATATCATTTAATTCATTCATGAAATCAAACTTGGAAATATTATTTGGGAGCCTTGTTTTTTAATGTTTAGGTTTTGTGATCCATTGATTATTTACCCATTTCCCAAAATAATTGGTATTATCATCCTAGAGTTGTTGAGTTGACGTAGGACACAAGTTTACATGTGATTGTCATTCTAAAAATTATACTAAATATTCAATATTTTCTAGAGATAAACATAGGACATCTTCTCCCTAAATATTTAACACTTATCTCTTATTAGGGTTATAATGTTCATCTATGGTTATTATAATGTTCATCTATGGTTAAGACCAATTTTGGGCTCTGTAATGATGTCAAAAAAGTATATGCATTTGCCAATCCACTTTCATGGATACTCTGACCATAGTTTATATTATGTACCACATTGATTATATTTAATAAATCATCCATATTAATATTCCCTATATCTGTGTCTATTATATTCTCAATGTTTGACTCTAGACTTAATGGAGGAATGCCACTTGTAAATAAATACCTCATGTTCAATTCCTCTTCTCTTTGTAGAATCTACTTTAGTAGAGTTTTATGTAGGGTGCCCTTGGTATGAGTCTTATATGTTGACATAAAATAAAATTACACCTCCTAGAATATGAACCATACTGTATTACATCTTACTAAAAGGATCTATCTACAAAAATAACAAAAAACTTGATTTTAAGGAAAAGTGCTTGTATGGCAGAAGTAGTCTGATAGGGTGCCTGCATTAGGGTATTAAAATAACCATTGTTAGGTTATAATGGTGGTGCTGATAACCTCCAAGGGTCCAATGGGGTTGTCAGTACTTTTTGTGATGTTTGCCTAGGAAGCAAGCAAGGAGTTGAGAAAGAGAAGAATGTGTAAAATAGAAAAATGGGGGTTTTTCAAAAAATAAAGTTTTTCAAGAAAATCTAGGGTTATAGTTTGTTTTTCTAAAATTACTCATTTTTATAAAACCCTATGAAAAATGAGATATCTTTCAAATAAATAATAAACAAGAGGAAGACATGAATTTTTCCTATGAATGAAAAAGGAGAACCAAATGACTTACCTCTTACAAACTCCAAAACCCTATAAAAATACAAATGGGAGATCTGGTGGATAATGGGTGACTATAAGCTCGTGAGTGTAAAAATACATTAGAGTAATTAAGATTCATTAAGAGGAGTAATAAATATAGATAATAGAGGTAATAAGATAATGGTAGGGTCAAACATATATACTGGGTTACAATGTGTAAAGGGGGAAGATGCCATTAATGGTTGAAATGAAGGGATAACTAATAAAATGTGAGATTTTTAGATGTAAAAGTAGGGTAACCAAGGTATAATGAGGTTTTTACATGTACATTAGACTATACCAATTATTTTCGTAACACTGACAGGTCTTGATCGTGGTGTTTACAAAGTCTTTAGGTTCCGTCGAAGGTGTTTACAACACCTACAAATTATGTCAGGCATGCAAACACACCTCTAAGATATGAAGGGGTCTAAATTTTTTTTACAAAATTTAACTTAAACAAGCATCCTTGTCAAAATTTCCCTTTTTATTGAATTTATTGATTTTGCCTTGATCAATTTACTTGAACAATGAACAACACATTATTGACCAAGTTTGACCTTCATTATTTTAAACCTTTTTGACCACTGTTCCAAAATTGTGATAACGAAGGGTAAAAAAGATCCTAAATAACATGTCCTAACATTTCATGTATCATGTTTGGAATATGCATTTACTTTTAGTTTCTAAATAAACATTTTTCTAGGATCCCCAAAGATTAAGCTTCATGTTTATTTTATGATTTTCTTGCTCAATCTGTCAAAGCTTTCAATGTTTTCACATATTTACTTATTAAAAACTTTTCTATAAACATTAATTGTACACTTTATATGCACAAATTTATAATACCAAACTAGGATGTGATGAATCTATCAATTATTATGTATTTATCTATAAGATGATAGTTGCTAAAATGTTTAACTCATTGATAGACAATGAACTACAAGACATTTGCAATTAGAGTTTACTTTCACCATTACATGAATCAATTATATTTAATAATTTAAATCATTTGAAGATATTTTCATACTATAATATAAATATAAGTCAAACTTATTGTTTTGAATAAGCCTAAGCACACATCTACATAACTAAAAATACTGAAACCAAGTTTCAAAGTAAATCATCCTAAAAAGATAACATGTAAGATAATAAAGCAAAAGCAAAAGTATAAGCTAATCCTATTTCTCAACCTACTAATATTTTTTTAATCAAATAAAAGTTGAACTAAATTTTATAGATTACCACAACCACCTTATAAATTTTTACAAAGGTTACTTGAATACAACTTAAATACCTTACCTCCTTTGTTTCAAGTTTTATGATTAAACCACAAAGTAAATTATCTGAGAAAAAATACATATTGTGATTATCATTGATGTAATGGTCATTCTACAAATAGGTGTTATAAACTCTATCTTCTCATTCTAAATCTTATTGATAACAATGCCATTGATCTAAAGGATACCAATTCAAAAATAAATGGCAATGCTAAGCCAAAAATGTTTAGTGACCCATTCCCTAAACATGATACCGATAGGTAAAATTCAACAATATATCATACATATAATGCTTATCCAACTCTTGCATAATATAATCATCCTTTGTATGGTATTTTTGATAAAATAACTACAAATATTTCACCACATCATATGTTTACATTTTATGATAGTGCAATAGTTGACACAATCTACGAAAAAAATCTCATTTCTTCATATCTATACTTGGTAGGGAATATTAATATGATCAAGACATTTGTAGTCATTGTCAACACTATTAAAATACATTATTTTTTTAGTAGTTAGTTTTCTTCCAATGTTTTTTGAAACTCACTATCATTCTGTAACTTATATTGATTCCCTAAAGGGAACTTGATTATCCTTGAATGCCCCCTCAAGGGAATATTTGGAGAAGAATAACTAGTATCCATAGGTAAAACAAGTCAAAAAAAGAATAATGTTGAAGAAAATAGAATGGAAAATGGTCAAATGATCCTTAAATGGGCCTCTAAGGAGGAATAACATGGTCCAATATGATTTTGCGTATTGTAAATGTGATACGTTTAGGCATGTGATATGGATATTTTATCATGATTGATAAATTGATATGACCTTTTGTGTATGCTCATTGGTTGATATGTAGATCATAAGTAGTATATATAAGTTAGTCATGGGATTCCTTAATTTGGTACTAGGATAGTAGACAAGAATATTTTTACTGTGACACTACTTGTGAGACTGATAACACTTGATTTTTTATGTAACACCTAATGGTGTGCACCATGATGGATAGGTTTTAATGTGAATAAGGACCAACCTCTGATTCAATAGATAATTGACAACAATTCACCATTGATAAAAAAGTATTATGCCAATGCTGATAAATGTCAATGGATGGAATCAACTATAATAGGTTGTAACATGATGATGACCTTGATACCACAATAGATCGAGTTGAGGTGATAACAAAAAAAAAACAAACAAACCAAAAAATAAATAAATAACCAAGTAGAAACTGAAATGAAATGGAATAGAAAGCATCATGTTTCTCAAATAAAATCAAAATTGAAAAACATAGATGATACTTATAAATAAATAAAAATAACCTTGGATGCCAAAAGTGTGATAACTTGATTAAACTTCATATGTAAAAAACATAAGATTGAGATATTAAGAATCAAGACATAAGTGCAAATCATAATGCACTAACCCCATATTAAGTTAGGTACAAACATAAAAAAATCAAGAACACAATATAATAGATCTAGACATAAGAGAAAAACATAATGCCCTAAATCAAAGGCAACCATGTAAACACAAATAGATGCACCAATAAACAATCAAATATAAATAACATTTGATAAACACACAAACAAAAATAAAGAAGTAATCAGTTAACCATTTGTGCATGTGTGAAATTAAGGTGTTACTCTTAGAATTTTTTTCCCTAATCTCTAAAGGATAACTAACAAGACAAGACAATAACATGGATGGAAGGGGAAATAGAATAAAAAAGAAGGGTTGGACAAGCTATCTCCAAATTCCCTATACAAGTAGACATTGCCTATATAGTCCAATGGAATTTAGGCCAAATGTAGTTCTCTAAGGGAGGCCATAAAGAATAATGATGAAAACTAAGAGATTGAATAAAGAGTAAGAATAAGAAAGGTATATGTAGTTATATAAGGAAGGCAAGAAAGAATAATGATGAAAATTATGAGATTGAATAAAGAGTAAGAATAAGAAAGGTAATAGTAAGAATAATGATGAACATAATCCATGTGGACCTCAAGTCGATGTAGTTATCAAATAAATGAGAGCGTAAATGAAGGAATGGACATGGTAAATTATTAATGGTCATGGCTACATAGAGTGTTCCCACCTTGAAAATGAAATAATATGTGCCATCCAAAACATGAGCAAATACTACTAGTGAATAAGATGACAAAAGAGTTCAAGATTTTTTAGCTTTATATCTCATAGGGATTTTAATCCTTTTTTTAAAATTTTTGGGTTTTTACATTATTTTTAGAATTTTCAAATTTTTGGGGTATTTTGTGTTTTTAGAACAAGGTATTTATAGGTGTTGGTTCCCAATTGTACACCTCTAGAATTTAGCCTTGCACATTTTTAAATATGACAAAAAAAGATGATAAACCTTAGTTATGTCATTACAACCAGGGAAGGGTTTAACATCTGGATGGACTAAACATATATAATGACTAAAAGATACTGGCAAAGAGTATGGTTAGTTACGTACTATTTCTAGATTTGTCTAAACCAAAGTGAGAGGACCTATGGGGTAGCTTTGTCATAAAGAGAGATACTATAGTTTAATCTTTAGGCGATTATTAGCACACACACATATATAACCAAATATAACCAAACTTATACAATCCACTCTAGAAGAGTTATCATAGAGATTGCATAAATGATTTCAAATTAGACACAAGATACTGAAGATAGGTAGAATGTGATTGTAAGATTAATATAGAAATTGTTGATAACTAAAGGCCAAATGGAAAATTAAAATGCTAACCTTTAATGATCAATCACAAACACATTTCATATCTACAACATTCATGCATATGTAAGAAAATAACACTTTAAATATTCAACATGTATTACTTGTAGGGGTAGGGTAGGTAGGATGAGTTAGGTACATATAAGAGAGTTGTGGTGGCTTTCAACACTAGGAATCCCTTAGGCTGCCATGTTGTCATTAATTCAAGGATGTAAAATATTGAAGAATGAGATAATAAAACTATCAATAATGATTTTAATTCATTGATACCAATCCAATACAAACATTCAAATGACCCTTGAAATCTCCAAAGCATCTACCGCAAGTAGAGTTTCAAGCTTCTTATTCTATCAACTCCATCAATCTAGGATATCCTTAAAGTGTTATCAACAAAACATTCCCAAATCACAATGCAAAAGGAGTTTATGACCTAAGTTCATGCTTAGAATGACTACCATTAAGAGACATAAAACCATATATCCAATAAACAATGCATGAAAAATGTGCAATTATACTTCAAAAAAGTGAAATCATACTTATAAAAATAGATAACTTTTAGATAAATTTAGGTTAGTTTTTCAAAACCTGAATTGTAATTTTTAATTGGGACTTTTACAACTTTTTAAGTCATCCAATTTTGACAAAACTGGAAATGCAATTTACAATATGAGTTTTTGTAGTTAAGAAATTTACTTGTCAAAAAAGAAAGTACAATTTACAAGTGGCTCTTTCTCAAAAAGAGTTGCCAAAATGATAGTTACAATTTATAACATGAAACTTTATAATATTTTTACACAAGAAATACAATTGACAAAAAGGAGTAGAAATCAAAGATGGTTTCCATTAGCTTGAAAGTAAATCTAGATACATCAATGTTCAAAATGCAAACATGGTAAAAAATCATAGTGGATTTACTCTAAAAAAGGGCAGTGACTATACACAATAATCACCTTAGAAACAAAAGCAAAAAACACAACAAGAAATACCAAAAATAAAAATGTCTCTATAAATAGGAGATTTTTGAAAGTTAAAATCCCCTATAAAGAGAAAAATCCCTCTTTACTTATACAAAATTTTCTCATCTAGAATATTCTTGAAAGATACTCAATCTATAAGATGTATTTTCATATGCCTGGAGACTCTCATGTGTTATAAGGTGATGATTTTGGTGATTTGGTTACCCATGCCATAATGAAATGATCTACCTCGCTAGAAGCTTGACATAGTTGAGTTCAAGGGAGAATATTATTCCTGAGTGCAAATTGATTTTGTCTTTATGTGTAACCACTTTTCCTTATTTTTAACTAATCATTTGCCCACTCAAGCTAAGGCTAAACTGCTAACTTATGATTTGGTTACCATTTTCTCCACAAAGTATAAGGAAAAAAATAATGGAGGGAATAATAAAGAATACATAAATTGTTCTTCAATCTTCTGTTCATTTCTAAATGGAGCCTCCATGATGGTTTCCTTCTTCTTCTGCTATAAAAAACTAAGGTCATCTTCATATACCTTAGTCACAAGCATGCTTGTACCACCAAACTCACCTCCACGAGCTCTGTCACAATCCTCTTATTGACTGAGCTACTAAGAGATAATGTGTCCTAATTTTTATTAAAGGGTATGGGTTCAAGGCTCCTCTTGGTCAATGGGAAGGTGTTTCATTTTTCCTTTCTTTTTTCCCTTGCCTATTCACATTTTATTTTCCCTTTTGATGCCAAACCTAATAATGATAGGTGCACCATTCTACCTTATGCAACATTTTGAGCTTCTCTTGCATATTTAAACTTGGTAGGATCTTAGACCCGAGTTGTACATTTTCACTTCACAGGCTTGTGGAATTCAATTACACATTTATACCCAATAGGAATTCAAGCTTTGACTACATATTTTCACCCTCTATCCTTGGTGGGATTTTCAAAATTTCATGCACATTTTCACCTTGGAAATATTGCAGACCCTAGCTGCACATTTGTACTTTTTACAAAAGTAAAATGCTTCCTTGCTTCTTTGAGCTTGTCTTTTGTTCTAAAATCTTTGCTTCTCAAAATTTCCTATGTTTTTGTAAAGAGTCAGTAATAGATTGTAGGTAATTGATGATGTAGCATAACTAAACTCTTCCATCTTTTCCATGTGTGCCTCTACTTTTTTAGTCAATTTTTTTGTTGCATAAGAGTTCAATAATGCATTATAAGTGGGTCAAAACTTTAAATTATTAGGAATATTATCAAAATACTCTCTAGAACTAACTATTCCATGAACTTTAGAAATTAACTCTAGGTGAACAACATGGTCAGACAAAAGGCAATGTAAAACCTGTGTGACTATCCATCTAGTTAGAAATATAGAGAGCATGAGTATGCCTTTTGTACTTTTGAAGTTCCTTTATGATGGGATAGAGGTCAACTTTCTTGAAACTTTTTCCTTCTCCCACCCATCTCTACAACTCTAGAATTACACTGCAACTTAGATTCCCCCCCACATGAGAAATATGGCTGAAGAGACGAGTTGAAGTACCCAATGAAGATGAAGATGCAGATGCCATTAAAAAATAGATTAGAAAATGCCCTTATAGCACTACTCATATGCCTTTGTCTAAATCAGAGACCATTAATCTACCCTATTCTCATCACCAAACATTACATTTTGATGGTAAGATATTCTGACATAAATCTTTTCTTTTCCATCCTTATCATCCAAGTTGACCAAGATGAATTCTAGAAATCCCATCAACACCATGGTACCTATGATTATTATAGCTTTAGATTGGCTCACAACTACAATCATTTATAACTTAGCTAAGATTCAATTTGCAACTAAATTGTGTGAACTCTTGGTACACTTTGTGGCAATTCTGGGGCACAAAGCTTCTATTTACTTAGGGACTTTTGAATGTGAGGTGGAGGTGAACAAAAACAACACTTGGATTTTATTTATTTTTGGGCATGTGCCCCATCTATCTTTGGCAAGATTTTGGGACTCACTTACACTTTTATAAAAGCATAAAAATGCAAAACATCCCCGAATCTCTGAACTTGCTTTTCCTTTCAAAATTTCCATTATAGTTTGACTATGGACCTCTACATGAATGTTGACATCAGACTTTAGCATAATACTAGGCCTTGTAAGTTCAACTACACATTATAAATTTTCACATCCAAATTTGTCTATCAAAACCTTTTGAAAATATGCCTTTTGTAATTTGAACGTGGAACTCTACATGACCTTTGACATAAGATTTTGTGTGAGTTTTAAAACATCTATGAATTATACTTTATTAGTTACAATTTGTAATTTAGCATGTTAAATCTACAATGTAATGTTGTACTCCCCTCTAGAAGATTTAAACCATGCAATGTTTCCATTAATGCCTTTGTGCATTTGGGGTTTGGATCCCCATTTTCACTTAACAAAGAAGTGATGAAAAAGTGCATCCACATCTTGATTCTTAGAAACACTTACATCATTGTTATTTATCCATGACATCCCTTTGAATATACAAGGACATGTGATCCCTCCACATGTTCAATTTTATCTCCTTCAGGTCTTAAGGCCTCACTTACATCTTTGCACTGATCAAGTTGTGATATAATATTATAATTTCCTCTTGAAGATCTGAAACCTTCTTCTTTCAGAATGAACATTTTAGACTAGGTGTTTTTAATACTTAGTCATTTATTATTATTCATGACTCTATTCCTCCCTAGACCCTACCAATGACACATTAAAAAAATGAAAACATTTAATAATTAGTGAAACCAAATTTTATGGGGTTTGCACAAAACAATTGCAAAAGTGGGTTTCTATTCTGGATGAACATTCCTTGCAGATTTCCTTTAGGGGGAAACAATTAAACTTTTAGGCCTTAATCTTTTAGGAAAGGGAACAAATTGATTAATTCATATTTGGGCACTAAATTGGCTCTCACTTGGGGATGTACACCCCTTGTGAGTGTATAAAGAATCCCAAAAAATAAGACTAGGCACTAATCCTTTGGGTCATGGAGTTAGAATTTTAAAAATTTATAATAAAAAACCATTGGGAACTCAAAAAAATAAGGTTGGGATAAAAAAAATAGCTCAGGAGGATCTAAGAGTGAACACATAATGAAAAATAAGAAAATAATTGTACAAAGTCTAACAAAACATGGCAACATAATAACAAAACTATACACTGTACACTACTTTACACAAACATAGACTCAATCAAGGAAGTGCCTTAGATGTATTACCATTAAGTGGAATTTATAGTACTCACCATCCAAATCTCTTTAGAATAAAGTACATTCACAAATTCTACAATCAATGAAATAAAACTTACATTCCTGAATTCTACAAGCAATGGAATAAGTGCCCATCCACAAGGCATCCATGTTTGCCTTTCTCCACATGTATGTTGTCCTAGATTAAAACCATATCTCCTATCTAAAAAGTTCTTGGAGTGACCTTTTTGTCAAATATTTTTTGAGTCTTTCCTTGAACTTTATGTGTCTTTCATGAGATTTCCTTCTAGTTTCATTAAGCTCAATAATCTAGGTCATTATGCTTTTATAGTCGTTAACTTCATCATATTATTTTAACTATTACCTAAACTGATAGGTTGGTGACTGTATATTCACATGTAAAAATTCTTGAGATCCATAAAAAATATAAAAAGGTATCTTACCTGTATCTCTCTTAGGTGTGATTCTATTAGCCCACAAAGCAAATTTTAGCTGTTCACCTCACTTATTATTGTTTACTTCCAAAGTCCTTCTAATGATTTTGAGCAAGTTATTATTATAGGATTTTACTTGCCCATTCCCCTAAGGGTTGTAATTAGAAGCATAAGTTAATGTGATCCCATATTATTCACACATTACCATCAAAGTCTTAGCGCTGAAACTCATGGCACTGTCAATAGCTATATTGATAGGCACACCAAATCTACAAATAATTTGATTCAATAGAAAGTCCATGATCACCTCATGTGTGGCCTTCTTTGTATGGATCACCTCAACCCATATTGTGAAGTAGTCGGTTGTAACCACTATCCTACCCAACACTTGCTACATCAGTGATATCCCCAACAAAATTCATTCCCCATTGTCTAAATAGGCCTTTAATTGATATAAGTTGTTAGGGGAGAGAGCTAGAAGCTTTCAACCTTCTAGCAAAGTGCTGACATTTCTCACATTTTCTTACTTTATATGCAACATCCTTGAATATTGATGACCACCAATAACCAACTCTCAGAATCTTATGAGCTGTGACTTTAGGTGGAAAGTGACCACCACATACTCCACTATGAAGATCTTCAATTAAATTAGTAATTTGTTCTTCTACTAGGCATTTTAAGAGAATTTGATCTATATTATTCCATGCTAGTCCATTTTCGGTCAAGAGATACATTTGGGATACAATCTGAAGAGTTCTCCTTTGATTTTTATCCAAGTTAGGGGGATAATTTAGATTTTTCATGTAATAAACAATTCCCTATACCATAGAGACTTATAACTTGACTCAAAGAATCATCAATATTAAAAATAGTAATGTTTACCTCTAGATCTTAAAAATTGGTCTCAACCATGAACTTTGATAGGTCCATCCCTCTCACCAACTTGGTAGTTTGGATCTCTATGTCATACCCTTGCAACTTCTTGACCCACCTGCACCTCTTGATTCATATTTCAATCTGATATAAGATGTCCTTGATCATTATAGTGGGATGTATGAAACAATATTTGAACTCATAATATAGGGTATGAACATTTTAACAACTTTTAAGAGGGTGAAAGCTTGCTTTTCCATGATAGTATAGTTTAGTTCAGATCCTTGCATAGCTTTACTAAATAAATCTATGTGTTGTTCATGACCATAATTATTCTTTTGAAATAGAACAACTATAGTATTTTGTGATTCAAAAAAGAATATTTGAAACTCACTAGTGTCATAAGGACTAGATAAGATAGGGGAAGACTTAAGGGCTCCATTGATGTCATTAAAATATTGTATGGCCTTCTCCTCCCACTTGATGGTTTGGTATTTTTTTTAACATGGAATTAATAAGTAGAACAATCTCTCCAAAGTTTAGACACAAACCTTCTTACAAAGTTGATTTGTCTGAAGGACTGAATTTCCTTTTTAGATTGTGGGATAGGCACATTGCCAATGGCTTCCACTCTCTCCAAGTCAATCATGACACAATATTTAGACACTATATGTCCTAGAAACTTAGCCTTTTATACTCCAAAATGACATTTATTTGGATTAAGGGAAATGCCAAATCCCCTGTATCTAAGGAACAATTTTTTTAGATGCTCTGAATGTTGTTTTCTATTTTTGGAGTACATTATAATGCCATCCTAATACATAGCAATAAACTTGTTAATTAATTTTTAAAAATTAACATCCATGGCTCTCTCAAAAATTGAACTAGTATTCATTAACTTAAAAGGCATTATCATATAGACATACGTGCCCCAAGGCATTGTTAATGCTGTTTTGGGTCTCTCATATTCTTTCACCACAACATGGTTATATCTTGAAAAACCATCTAATGTGGACAACATATCTGATGTTGTAAGACTTTTAAATAGGTTATCCATATTAGGTAATGGGTAATTATTCTTTAGAGAAGGTTTGTTCAAATTTACAAAAACCACTCACAAGAGGATGTCACCATTCTTCTTTCTTATAAGGACTAAGTTTGCCACCAATGATGAATATATGATGGGATAAAAAATCCCAATATCCCTTAATTTATTAAACTTTTCCAACATCTTGGTGGCCAAGATGGGGTTAGTAGGTCTCTTATTTTACCTGAAAAGTTTGTTGTTAGGCTAGAATGGGATGACGTGTTGAAACATATCCTATCTATATGCTTTTAGTTTAGAATAAAATCAAGCCATGCAGTCCTGATATTTTTTTTAATAATTTCGTATAGGCTTGCTTCTCTTCTGCACTCAAATGAGAACCAAGCTAGACCTTTCTTCAATTTTTTTAGAGCCCAAGTTGCATCCAGTCACATATTTTGAGATAAAGAGATCTCTACTTTTAATTCTATCTACTCCTTCAAAAGATTCCTCTAGACGTACCAATCCTATTGGGATAGTGTTTTGAGATAAAGAGATCTCTACTTTTAATTCTATCTACTCCTTCAAAAGATGCCTCTAGACTTACCAATTCTATTTACCAAAAAAGGTTTCTTTCCCATCACATATTTGGATCATGGATTCCAAGTCTGTGATCTAACCCTGGAATTCTAATTCACAATTGAGAAACCTTTTTATTTTATCATCATCAAAAACTTGCCAATGATGAATGTTTTTTGGGATTGAATATCTGATAATTACCTCCACTTGATTATGACAGTGAGAGTTCATATTTTCACTTTCAAACTAAACACACAACCTTTCAAGTCTATCATCTTCCTCATTGAAATTTGTATCATGATAACAAATATTGAAAGCATCAAAGAATTCCAAAAAATCCCACACATCATTTCTATATTATTTTAACTTTTTATTTTGGTGGCATAAGCATTTTAGACTTACTTAACTACTAACCTTGAGTCACCCTTTACAATCAAAATTGTAATTCAATATTCTTAGGCAATATTCAAACCAAGCAAGAGTGCCTCATATTATGCAATGTTGTTAATGCACTCAAAAGATATCTTGAAAGAAAATTTAAAAGATTTTTTATTGGGGGCATACAAGACAACCCCAACTCCATTTACAACATTAGAGCAAGCCCTGCCAAAATAAATTCTCTAAACATCATCACTTTCTTTGTAAAACCCAACATCAAGAACAAAATATTTTTCAACAAAATCCACATTTCCAATAAAATTACCCAACTCCACATCAGTGTACAGAACCTCATTTAGATCATGTCTTGGATCTTCAAGCACATGTAACATTTTAGGCTCTCTATGAAGTTTCACCGTCTTAACCTCTAGAGGAATGGTGGTATAAGAAAGGTCTATCTAAACACTACCACCCATGTTGGCAGTCCATTTTCTTGACAATAGCATCCCCCACCTGGGTGGAAAATCCACAACTACCACATCCATGTTAAAAAAATTACTTGGATGGATTCCCAATTGCACTATGAATCCTTTAACTAGTCCAACAAATGGTACATCTCTTGAGTCCATGGTATAGAGCTTGCCAAAATAAGATGTTAATTATTACTCCATGCTCATTAAGGACATCTAGGGGCATCACATTGCAAGAGGATCTTGAGTCAAACATATAATTATGAACAATTAATCCATTCATCAATAGGGTAGTATAGAAAGGGTCAACATCCAACTAAATTTATATCAATGAAGTTCCTAAATAAACCTATAGAGATGGTTCAATAACCACATGTGACTCTTCATTATCATCTAAGGGTGTTTGGGGTGAATTAATCTCATTAGCAACTGTATTCTCATTAAACTCTAAATACTCAAATTCCCTCCTTATGTGTTATGGTATTCTTAATAGCTCAACAAGTGGGACATTTATTTTTAATTGACTCAATACTTGGGCCATATCACACATACTGTACTAAGGAAGGGGAGTATTTGAAGGAAGGGTGATAACACCTTCATTAGGAATATAGTCATTTAAAGTTAGAGGGGGAACAAGATGGGATGAACTAGCATTCGTAACAACATTTTTCAAGGGTGGATTTATTTTTACATAATTTATGCCCTTAGGAATGCTGGATAACAAAGGTTCTCTACTATTGGGTTGAGAACCTTTTTATTTGATATTTTGGGAATTAGGTGTTGGTTTAGAAAAATGAGGGACCTCTTTGGTTTTATTAACTTATTTGCTTTTATCCCCTGCCTTTGGATCTATAGGGGTGGTCTCTTGTGGAGAAGAACCTTATTGCTTGCTTCTCAAATTGTATTCTTTCTTTTAGGTAGCTAAAAAATTAATTAATATCTACCTATCCTTAATTGAAGGAGTTCACCCATTTTTTTTTAAACATCATATATCTTAAAAACTCAAAATCATAATTAGGCACAACATATGCTTGTGTCATGTTATATCATTAAAAGATTCAGGAGTTGGGACAAATACCTCTTTCACTACACTCTAAAATTGATCAACAGTAATAACACTCAATAATTATATGGAGGTAGAAAATTTACTTCAAAAGATTTGATAATCAAATATCCTAATCACATCATTTTTAGATGTGGACTAAGGATCCTCTACATCTTCATCAAATATTTTAGTAGTATCACAAGGAGGATGGGGGAGGAAGGATTTATCACAAAAATAAATATCAAAATCACAGTCTATAGAATTAAACATGGTGTTCAATGGATCAGGAGCATCCTTCTCATCTCCTTTGTTCTGATTTATATCATTTATTTCATCTTGGGAAGATCTCTTCCCTCTATCATTATCTCTATTGTGAAAAGAGGATCTCCCTTATGCTTGATTATGGTTTTGATCTCTCTCCTGACTAGAAGATCCATGAAGAAGCCCCTTCTCAACTCTATCCAACTTGTATGACATGTCCTTGACAACAATAGTTAAGTTTTTCATAGTTTACTTAAGATTTTTATAGTTTACTCAAGATTGGACCGAGACTTCTTAGGATTGGTCAACTTTACATCAGCGATTTTGTTCAAGGCTTCCCCACATCCATTATATTATTTTCAAGTTGAATGGCCATGTTGAATGCCAACCTCATATTTGTGGGAGCTTTATCTCTCAAGTAGGACATTGCCTTCTTGTCAAATGCATGACAACATTTGATCAAACAAGTAATATAACTTGGATTGATATTATCAAGTAACCTCATCATAGTCTTATTAGTATTGAAGTCCTTCACACATTAATTTGGGTTCTTATTTATGTTTTCAAATTATTTTAGAAGAAATTAAAGATAAATTCTATCACCATACTATATTTTAAATACATTATTCATTTCTTCCAATGAGTGTATGCATCTATGGGGAAGAGAATTAAACCATTCACATGTATCTTCTTCTATCATGTGCAAAAAAAGTTTAATACAGACATCCTCATGCTCAACCTCATAGTCTTCAATTATAATGTGAAAATCCTTCAAATGCTATTCTTCAGTCACTGCATTATTCCCATGAAACTTAGGGAGTCGATTCTTTACCTCATTTATAGCTTTGTTGAGGTAACCCTCCATTTCCAACAAATTAATTAGTCTAAATCTAGGAATCCTGAGTGCAGGATGCCCATTTTATTCCTAATATTTATGCCACATGATTGGTTCTGAGGTGGGTTCAAGATCATATGACAAAGGTCTATGAGGGGGTGAGTGAGGTGGACTTGGGGGATCAAACCTAGGAGGAGATTCAACTTGTTGAGAAGGTGCTGGGTAATAAATAGGACAATAAGACTCTAGGTTATCAAGAGATCTATGATAATCTTATACTAAAAAAAATTCAAAAAAATGAATTTTAGGTGTAAGAAAGTTATGATGGTCTAGACACTCTTTTCCTCTAGAACTTTATCCCTCAATTGGCCTCCAAACTTATCTCTTTATTCTATGATGAACGCTTAACTCAGAGACAAGCTTCTTTGATAAATCACCTTTGAAGGAAGATCTTAGTCCTTCTAGTTTTAAAAATAAGAGAACACTCAAAACTTAATCAATTAAAGTGGGCATTGATATTTCAAATATAGATAAAACATTGGAGTCTCCACTAGAAGAAATCTTCTAGGATGGAACAAATCACATACATACATACATTGGTAAATCTGAAATTACACATTATTATAATAAGTGATGAGAAATAAAGACACTAAAAAATTCAAACTCATGTTCAAAAGAGTAAATCAATTTAAAACATGAACAAATAACAATGCTTTGTAATGGTTTCTGGCTGCACAAGATCCAAGGATCTTATCCCTGATAATGACACTAGTTATGTGTTGTGCAATTGATGACCCAAAGTAGCAAATCAGTGCAGAACATTAAATAAAGAACTTTAGAACCTAAACAAATAACAATCCTCAATAATGGCACTAGTAAAGTGTTGCATAGTTGATGAACCAAAGTCTTTCAATCCCTGGTAATAATGCTAGCTTCATGTTGCATAGTTGATGACCCAAAATAGCTTTTCAATCCAAGAAAATGGTGCTAGCTATGTGTTGGTTCTTCGTTATACACCTATAGAATTCCACCTTGCACATTTGAAAAAATGGAAAATAAATATGATAAACCTCAGTTATGTCATTATAGTCAGGGAAGGGTTTAACATATGGATGGAATGAACATAAATAATGATTGGAAGACACTAACAAAGGGTATGGTTAGTTCCCTACTAGTTTTGGCTTTGTCTAAACCATGGTAAGAGGACCTATGGGTTAGCTTGATTATAAGGAGGGATACTATAATTCAATCTCTAGGGGATTATTGGCACACACATAGATGTGACAAAAGCAAAACCAAACTTGCACAATCCACTCGGGAAGAGTTGTCACATAAATTGAGAAAATGATTTTAAATTAGACACAAACTACTAAAGATAGATAGAATATGATTGTAATCTTCATTTATATAGAAACTATTGACAACTAAGGGCCAAATGAAAAATTACAATGCTAACCTTCAAAGATAAATCATAGACACATTTCATATTTATAACATTCATGAATCTATAAGTAAATAACACTTAAAATATTCAACAACATTTATTACTTGTAGGGGTAGGGCATATAAGATAGGTTAGGTACTTATAAAAGAGTTGTAGTGGCTTTCAACATTGGGAGTCCTTTAGGCTACCATGCTGCCATTCATTCTAAGATGTGAATGACTAAGGAGAAATATAAGAAAACTATTAGGAATTATTTGCATTCATTGATACTAATCCAATGCAAGCATTCAAATGACGCTTGAAATCTCTAAAGCATCTACTGCATGTAGAGTTTCAAGCACCTTCTCTTATCAACTCCATAAATTTAGGATATCCTTAATAGATTATCAACAAAACATTCCAAAATCACAATATAGAAAGAAATTTATGACCTAAGTTCATACCCAAAATGACTACCATTAAGATACATAAATCATATATCCAATCAATAATGCATGAATAATGTGCCATTATACTTCATTAACAAGATAGAGCAAAAATCATAGATGGTTTCCATTAACTTGAATGTAAATCTACATACATCAATGTTCAATATGTAGACATGGTGAAAAAGCACAATGGATTTGATCTAAAATAGGGTACATATATACATGAATGCTCTTAGAGTATGTTAATGATTGTACACAACAATCACCTTAGCAACCTAAGCGAAAAATACATCAAGAAATCTTGAAAACCAAAAAGCTTCTATAAAGAAGAGATTTTTGAAAGTTAAAATCCCCTATAAAGAGGACAAGCCCTCTTTACTTATACAAAATTTTCTCACCTAGAATATTCTTGAAGGATGCTCCATCTAGAAGATATTTTTGTATATGCCTAGAGACTCTCATGCATTGCAAGGTGATGATTCTGGTGATTCGGTTATCCATGTCATGATGAAATGATCTACTTGGATGGAAGCTTGATATAGTTGAGTTTGAAGGAGAATATTATTCTTGAGTGCAAATTGATTTTGCCTTCATGTGCAACCATTTTGCCATGTTTTCAACTAATCATTTGTCCACTTGGGCTTAGAATGCCCTGCTAACTAATGGTCTGGTTACCATTTTCTCTACAAAGAATAAATAACAAGAGAATGGAGGGAAGAATAAAGAGTATATAAATTGGTCTTCAATCTTATGGTCATTTATAAATGGATCCTCCATGATAGATGCCTTCCTCTTCCTTTGCAAAAAATTAAGGTCATCATCATATACCTTAGTCACAAACATTCTTGTAGCACCAAACTCACCTCCATGAGTTCTATCACAGTCCTTTTAGTCAATGTGAAGGTCTTTCCTTTTACCTTTGCTTTTTCCTTTACCCATTCACATTTTCTTTTCCCTTTTGCCACCAAACCTAATAATGATTCGTGCACCATTATACCTCATGCAATATTTTGGACTTGTCTTTCATTTTTACCCTTGGTAGGTCTTAGACTTGTGTTGCACATTTGCACTTCATGGGCTTGCAAACTTCAACTACACATTTACGCATAATGGGACTTTGAACCTTGGCTGTATATTTATACTATCTTTGGTAGGATTTTGGAACTTTCATGCACATTTCAACTTGTCATGATTGTGGACCTTAGTTGTACATTTGCACTTTATGCAAAATTTCAATGATTCCCTGCATCTCTGAGCTTGTCTTTTATTCTAAAATATCCGCTTCTCAAATTTTCCTATATTTTTATAAAGAGTTAGTAATTGATGATGTAGCATAACCCAAATCCTCCA
Organism: Torreya grandis; assembly: GCA_037957365.1. NCBI lineage: Eukaryota > Viridiplantae > Streptophyta > Pinopsida > Cupressales > Taxaceae > Torreya > Torreya grandis. The sequence goes on along the minus strand of JARHVA010004720.1, from coordinate 241,049 downwards.
TCTTTTCCATGTGCGCCTCTATGTTTTCAGTCAATTTTGTTGTTGCATAAGAGTTCAATAGTGCACTCTGTAAGTGGGTTGAACCTTTACATTATCGAGAAGACTACAAAAATACTCTTTAGCGTTGACTATGACATGAACTTTAGTGATCAGCTCTAGGAAAATGGCATAGTCACACAAAGACAATGTAAAACTTGTGCGATCATCCATCCACTTAGAAATCTGGATGGCATGAGTATGCCTTCCGTACTTTAAAAGTTCCTTTATAATGGATTGGATGTCAAATTTCCTTAGCCTTTTTCTTTCTCCCACCCATATCTACAACTCTAGAAATACACTACGATTTGGGCTCCCCCCGCACACGAGAAATACATCCGAAGAGATGATTTGAAGTAACCAATGAAGATGAAGATGCAAACACCATTAAATAATATATTAGAAAATGCCCTTATAACACTCCTCTTCTACCTTTGTCTGAATCAAAGAGCATTAATCTACCCTATTCTCATCACCAAACATTACATTTTCATGGTAAGATATTCTGACCTAAATCTTTTCTTTTCCATGTTTGTCGTCCAAGTCAGCCAAGACGCATTCTAGAAATCCCATCAAAACCATGGTCCCTCTGATTATTGTATTTGTAGATTGGTTTGTGATTTTAAACCTTTTTGACTCAGCTAAGATTCATTTTTCAACTAATTTGTGTGAACTCTTAGTGCACTTCTGGCAATACTCAGACATGAAGCTTTTATTTACTCTCAGATTTTTGGAAGTGAGGTGGAGGCGAACACAAACAACACTAGGATTTTATTTGTTTTATCCTTTAACTGTCACCGTTATTATTGATGTTGACACGTGGCCTATCTGTCATTGTTAGGATTTTGTGACTCACTTACACTCTTGCAAAAGTTCAAAAATGTAAAACATCCCCAAATATTCAAACTTGCGTTTCCTTTTAAAATCTCTGTTGCAGTTTGACAGTGGACCTCCACATGAACATTGACATAAGACTTTAGCGGAGTCTTAGGATTCATAATTTCAACTACACATCGAAAATTTGCACATCCAAATTTGTCTATCAATGCCTTCTGAAAATTTTCCTTTTGAAATTTGAACGCGGACCTCCGCATGATCCTTGACATAAGATTTTGCATGGGCTTTAAAACATTTGCAGCTTCTCCTTTAGTGAAACGTCCTAGGATGCAGAATCTTAGATGCAATTTGTAATTTAGCATGTTAAAGATATCCTATCAACAATACATACCCTCAACATATCCTCCATATGTTACTTCAACCCCACCAATTAATACCACAACCATTGGTTATCCCCAATCATAACCATTCATCACATCACTATCCCTTCAACAATAATACCTAGGGGGTGTAACTTAGTATACCACCCAGCTAGACTTGATAACCATCTTTATGAATAGGATGTCCCATCTAGAAGCCTCAACCCTAAGGCCTAAGAATGTTCTCTCATATGAGAAAATTTGTAATGAGCCCATTAATCCATCTGTACTCATGAGACCTTACCCTTCATATAGGAAATTACCCAAATTTTACTAAATTCCTAAGTAAAGAGGACCCACAACATCACCTTAGGGCATTTAGGTATGCTTTTTACCTTATAGCCCATGATGATGCTCTCCTACTTAGGACTTTTCTCATATCATTAGTTAGACTAGTTGTGGATTGGTACAACTCCATCCCCCAACACTCCTTATTTTCCTTTAGATAATTAGCTTAGGTATTCTTAGAACACTTCTCCATAATAATTTCTAAGAAATTCACCCTCACTAACTTGTATGGTGTTAGACAATTTGTAGATGAATAAATTATTGACTTCATAGTTCATTACCATAGCTTAATTAACTAGTTAACCTTTTCCTTGCCATATCATAAATTAATCAAATTTTATTCATGCTCTTGTGAAAAACATATCCCCTCCATCTTACAAGTTCAAACCTTTGAAACTTTTGACAAGCCATTACCATGGTGTGCAAACTCAAGATTCATCGCATTGAAGAGGGATAAGTTAAGTTACACAATAAAAACTTCAAACTTGACCCTTTAAAAAGTAATAACAATAATCCTAAAGAAAAAGGGGTAGTAAATGTTATTATTCTAAAAACTTCTCCCCCTCTAACACCCAATCAATTAAGACCATCCACTTCTCAAACATATCCACCTAGGGGCCTTATTCATTTTCCCTCTAGAAAATATACACCTTTAAGAGATATTTATGCTTCTATATTGGATAACATCATACAAGTGACTATTCTTTAGCTCCCTTCGATTAAACCAATTGATGATTTGCATCCTAAACCCACTTTATATAAAGAGGATGAGTTTTGTGCTTATTATAGGGTAATAAGACATGACATAAAATGCTGCCAATCCTTTAAATCGTTTGTACAAAACCTCATCGACAAGGGGAACATTCATTTGGATAATCTAAATGCTCTCCCTAATAAATCCATCGATACTATCTAACAACCATCTTCCAATTACCCATCCACATCAAAATATTTACAAACACACTGAAGAATCCTAAAACTAAGGGTGTCACCTGATTAGTACTATCTATGACCAACTTCTACCATAAGAAGTTAATACATCTCCAAATTCATCCTCTAAAATACTAGACCTCCCTATAGGAGATATCCTAGAAACACAACAACATAAGCCAATCCAAATCACCCCTATCATCCATTCCAACCTCCCTGATCTCATTACATGGGATCTCCCAAAGGAGGAATCTCCTAAAAATATTTACAACCCTACTCCAAAGAATTAAGATAAAATGACAAATCCAATCAATCTAAATAAATGCCTAAATGACTTAAAAGGAAAACCCCTCTAACATTCACTAATACTATTAGAGCTTCCTTCACTATCCAAAATTAAAATCATTGAACCATGTTATAATAATATCCATATCACATCTAGTTGCACTAAAAAGAGAAAATCAATAACACCCCTAATCCAATATAGGTGATCCATCTTAGGACCTAATCTTTCATCTACACTACCTATCACCATCATTAAATCATCATCTAAAGGATCCACCCAAAAATATCTTCCTCTCCCTTCAACACCAAAACCATCGACCAAATGTTCCACCTCTAAGCACTTAAAAACTCTAACTAAAGACACAACTATCAAAACAAAAATGCATCCTACTAATATTATCCAAATAACAAATGCCAAATCTAAATTATCTCAAAATTTTATAACACAAAAGGTTGAGAAACTACAAAAAGACTTGTTGAGAGGATTGTATACCACCATTTTAGACAAAATTTTATAGACATCACTCACTTCATTACCACTTATTAGACAATTCAACCCGCACACTCAAAGACCTTCCTAATATAGGAAAGATAAGATGTGTGCTTATCATAATACTCCCAGACATGATATTTAAAAAAATTAATCATTTAAATCCATTGTCTATAATTTTTTATGGGATGCTAACCACTTAAGTGAGGATATGTTGAGGGTATGTAATGTTGTATTCCCCTCCAAAAACTCCGAACCATGCAATGTGGCCATTAATTCCTTAGTGCATTCAGGGTTTGGATCCCCATTTGCACTTAACATCTAAGTGATGAAAAAGTGCATCCACATCCCAATTCCCCGAAACACTTAAATTCATTTTTATTTAACTAGGACATCCCTTTGAAATCTATGGGGGCATGTGATGCTGCCACATGTTTAATTATGTCTCCTTCAGTTCTTCGGGCCTCACTTGCATTTTTGCACCGACCAAGCTGTGATATAATATTGCAATTTCCTTGTGAAGCTCTGAAACCTTGTTCTTTTGTAATGGACATTTTAGACTACGTGTTTTTAATACTTAATCATTTATTTATCCTTCATGACTCTATTCTTCCTTGGACCCTGCCAATGCCACATTAAAAAAAATGAAAATGTTTAAGCATTAGTGAAACCAAATTTTACATGGTTTTTCCAAAGTAACTGCAAAAACATGTTTCTATTTGGGATGAACATTCATTGCATATTTCCTTTGGGGAAGGGGTAATAGTTAGACTTTCAAGCATTCATATTTCAGGAAAGGGCACTAATTTATTGGTTCAGATTTAAGCACTAACAAAAGGAATTCTTTGGTAAGTATAAAGTAACAAACCAACTCACAAAATGGTGAGGGTGTGGCTTAGGTTTCTCATAAAATGGTGAGAGTGTGGCTTAAGTTTCGTTAAAAATGGTGAGAGTGTGACTTAGTTTTCTCGTAAAATGACAAGAGTGTGGCTAAGTTTCTCACAAAATAGTGAGAGTGTGGCTTACATTGATTGAAAAATGGCAAGAGCATGGATTGAGTTGCTCTAAAAAAGGTGACAGTTGGGATTAAGTCACTCATAAAATGGAGAGAGTGTGGCTTGGGTTGCTCATAAAATGAAGAGAGTATGGCTTAGGTATCTTATAAAATAGCAAGAGCATAGATTAAGTTGCTCAAAATATAGTGAGAGCATGGCTTAGTTTGATCACAAAAATATGAGTGTCTTAAATTACTCATAAAAAGGTGAGAGTGTTGCTTAAATTACTTTCAAAATGGCTAGAGTGTTGCTTAATTTTCTCATAAGATGATGATAGCATGTCTTAAGGAGTGACTGAGCTAACCCTAGGAATTAAGTACTACCTACATAGTCTAAAATCAATCTTAGGTCAATGTAGTTTAATTCACAATAGAAGATACTATGAATCAATAGTAGGGTGGAATATAGGGATGAAACAAAATGGAATAAATGGCATAGGTTTTAAAAGATAAAAAAGATGCATTTTTAAGAACCACCATACAAGGAAACCATTATTAGTGAATACAAATCTAAAACATTATCTACACCACCTACTAAAATAGCCAATCATATTACTCTTTAATATAACAAACTTAGGGAATACAAGATTAGTAATACTTTCCATATAGCTAGGTTTCCTAAAACACCAAAATCATATGGTAGACCTAAATTAAAAACTACTAAAATGAAATGGTGGAGGAAGGATGAATCTCATAAAAAATGACTTATTATTTTCATCAAAACCACTTCACAAGAACAAGATGAAATTAAATATGATGACCACTCATGGTTATATAGTGATGATTTTTCCACCTAATACCAAAACACAAATTATCCTATTCCAAATAAGATAATGGAATAACTAGTATTATAAAGGTAAAGGTATGAAAGTAAAGTAATAAGGACCTATTCATCTAGTATAGGTTTCCAAACACAAATTAAATCTAATTATTGGATACAAACCACCTAGGGGTGATCCCTCAGGTCTTGAGTGTCAGAATAAATTATTGTCTAGAATTGATAATGCTAATAGTGATGTAGAGTCCTATTATATAATTTATAATGAGTTAGATGACAATAAAATTTTGACCCTCATATCATTTTTACTATTAGTTATGTCCCATATTATTCCCCTCTTTTCCTCCATCATCCCTAATTGATTGACTGGGACCAATAAGACTAATTCATACCATTTGATAATTTTTAGAATGATGAGACAATTTATGAATTCTTGGGCCTTAAAGATAGTTTTCCACTTGGTGATCACAAGTATGGATTTGTAATTACATTCAACCCTGATGATTATTTTGGAGAGCAGGTGAAATTCTACAGTCACAAAGAATAAGAAAAATAAAATCAAACATTAATGTGTCAAAGTGAAAACCTCCTTTAGGTGGTTTTGGAAAAGGAGAAAGGTAAATAAAAGATGAGTCCCATGGTAAAAACCTATTTTAGGTGTCATTGGATGGGGAAGTTCACCCTCATTCAAATAAATCCTGGGCCTCCTCCAGTCCTAGAACTTCATGTTAATCTATAATTAGTTTAGAGGATCATAAAGTATTTGATCAGTTAGCTTAGGTTTTCCTACACACATTTTTAAAGTGGCCTTTGGTAGACTTTAGTGATTTAGATTATTCCTGTATGGGATAAATTGACAAGTCAATCTAGCCACCAGATAAAGGATAAGACCAGTGTAGCATACTGCTAAATATTCTATAATATGGGTCCACACTACTTGTGGAGGATATCATAGAAGTCAGTATTATAACACTACCCATTCTTAAATGGATAAAACATGGAACATCCCTTACTCAAGAGGAACTTGAAAATATTACCTCCATCCTTCAAGAATTTGTTGATATTTTTACTTGGTCTTATTTAGTATACCTAGTTTGAACCCTGATCTAGTTGTAAATCACCTTGTTGTAACCCTAATACAAAGCCAATCAAGCATAAGATAATAAAAATGCTCCCTCACATAGTTTTTGTTTCTAAGAAATAATTATAAAAAATATTGGAGGTAGAGTGTATCTATAATATATATTATTTAGAGTGTATATATAACACAATCCTAGTCAACAAAAAGCCTCAAGTGATTTGATTATGTAATGATTTCACAAATATCAATAAGGCATGGAAAAAAGAAAGACTTTTGTTTGCCCAACATTGATCTGATTGTAGATTCCTACATAAGGTATGAGAAGCTATATCTTATGGATGGATTTTATATATACAATCAAATCAAAATAACACCTAAAAATCAACACAATATAGAATTCACCACTCCATGGAGAATGTTATGTTATCAAGTTATGATGTTTGATCATAAAAATATTTGTGCAATATACAAACATGCAATGATTACCATTTTCTATGACATGATACACAATATTGTTGAATATTATGTGGATGATATTTTGTGCAAATCCAAGACCAAAGTAGGAAATCTAAATATACTATGAAGAATATTTGAAAGTCTTGGTGAATACAAATTAAGTCTTAACCCTAAGAAGTGAATTTTATGCATTACTTCTAGAAATTTATAAGATTCATTATCTCTTGTATAGGCATTGAAGTCAATCCATCTAAGGTTAAAGCCATTACATAAATTCCTCCACCTTCTAATCTAAAATATCTATGTAACCTATAAGGCAAAATTTAATCCATCAGGTGATTCATTTCTTAGTAGGCATAAAGGTGTCATCACTTCACTTATCTTCTAAAGAAAGGCACCACCTTCTCATGGAGTATTGATTATAAACAAGCCTTTGATCAGTTATAATTTTATCTAGTAAATCTACCTTTTCTAGCCCCACCAACACTTAGAAAATGATTACTTCTATACATATCAAAAATTGAATATGTCTTCGGTGCATTCCTAACATAACATAATGATCAGGGGAAAGAAAGAGTTGTCTACTACTTAAGCTACACATTGATATCCTATGAACATAATCATAGCTCATTTGAAAAAGCCTAGTTAGCAATGATGTTTTTAACCCAAACATTGTTACATTATATGCTCAACAAAAATACAATTGTCATTGCCAAATTAGACCCACTCAAATTCCTAATTTCCAAGGAAAATTTGACTATTTGTATGGGTAAATGCATCATGAAATTGGTTGAAATTGAGATTAAATATGTACATCAAAGGGACATTAAGGGGTAGGCACTTACAAATTAACTTGTTGAAGCACTATTATTATATACCAAGTAACTCATTTTCAATTTCCCTGATGAGTGAATCATGAATTTAGGTGAAAAATCCTTTGAGTCATAGCACTAGACCATTTAATATGATTTTTCCTACACTTCTCATGGATGTGGAGCCAATATTCCATTCATAACACTGCAAGGATATATTATGACCAAAACATTCCACATTTTTTATACCAACAATATAGTAGATTATGAAGAAATCATCATAGGGATTCATCTAATAGTATAGTGGAATATCGATAAATTGCATGTTAATGGAGATTATTAATTGATTATTAACTACGTGATAGAGTAATACCAAACTAAAGATGACACTCTTATTCCCTACAAAAATATGGTGAACCATCTCAAATAAAGATTTTAATACATCCGATTTGAACAAATCCAAAGGAATGATAACATATCCTTAGATGTAATGGTAATAATTAGTTTTCAAATAGTAGTCACATATCATGTTATATATTACTAGTTCCTCATCAAACATCTCTTAAGTCCAACTCATGAATGTTATGAATTTAAAATGGCATGTGATAATTTTGGTACTAATTCACCTTGGTACTATGATATATATGCCTACCTTCATGATAATATTTTAGCTTCTATCCTTTCCCATAAAAAACAAAATGATTTCATTAATAATACTATTGGAAATATTGTCATTGATGGAAAAGGTCTAGTATTGGTGATAAAGTCCCCATAGCATTTATTGTCTAAAGGTATTTTTAATTTTCATATTTTGGCTAACATGTGTTGATATTTATTTAATATTAATGAATATATTTTTGGTTGTATAAAAGTCAAAAGAGGGCCCATGGAGAAGTCAAAGAGTCATAGGCTAAATAAAAAAGAGAAATGGGATGCATTTTCCCTTGAAGAGTCATCTTGAGGAATTCCAAGAGTCACCAAGTGAAGACAAAAGAGGAAGGGTGCAATTTCTCATGAAGGGACACTTTGAGGAATATGAAAAGTCACCAAGATAAAGACAAAAAGAGGAAAGGATGCAATTGATTATGAAGGGTTACTTTGTGACTTTTCAAATGCAAGGAGTCGAAGGGCCATACAATTTTGGTGTCATTTTCCATAAGGAGTGAAGGTTCATAAAGGGTGAATGCCAAATGTCATTTGGAAAGCTATAAATAAAGGTTTGAGAAGCCATTTGTAATATGTAAGAGAGTGCATGGTTTGTAATTATTTTATATACGAAAAGAGGAGAAAATAGAAATAAATATTGTAGAGTTATATCATTTGTTGAGAAAACAACATTCAGAGATAGTTGTGTTTTATACACAAGAGGGGTTGGTGTTCCTATGAGTTGGTGCTCACAAATATTTTCAAGGGGTTGGTACTCATGTGGGTTGGTGCTAACAGATAGTTGTTGTGTTGGTTCTTGGAAAAGGGGTTGGTACTCTTGTAAGTTGTTTCTTGAGAACTTTGTAATTTGAGTTGGTACTCATTCTTATACATGAGATTGTTCTCCTTGGTTTTTCCCACTTTGGGTTTCAATGTAAAAATTTGGTGTGTCCCTCTCTCTCTTGTGTGGTGCATGTTATTATTTTAGTTTTATTTTATATCTTAAATATATGGTTAAGTGGAGTCTGATTAAGTAAAATATTTATAAGATATAAGATATACTGATTCACCACCCCTCTTAGTATATCATGTTCTTAACAATTGGTATCAGAGTAAGTTCCTTTTGAAAGATTTTTATAGCTTGAAGGTAGATTGGGGAAAGCACAAAGGGTAGATCACATGAAGGTTTTTATATGAATAAGGCACCTTTGTTTGATGGGACAAATTATGCTTTTTGGAGCATAAAGATGAATACTTATTTGATTTATCTTGGATTTAACATTTGACAAGCAGTTATGGAGGAATACGAAGAGACATAAACACTTGTGCCTACTCTGATAGAAAAGAAGGCAAGTAAAAATAATGCCAAAGCTTTAAATGCTATTTTATGTTGTTTATGTGAATTAAAATTTGTTAAAGTTATGCAATGCAAATCTACTCATGAGACTTGGGTAAATCTTAAAAATATTTACAAAGGTGATGGAAAAGTTTAACAATCTATGCTCTAAAATTTTAGAAGATAATTTGAGAGTTTGAAAATGGAAGAGGAAGAAAATATAACAAGTTATCTTTCTAAGGTTGATCAAATAGTTAATCATATTAGATGCCTTGGAGAAAAGTTAGGAGAATCAGTGGTGGTACAAAAAGTTTTGAGATCTCTACCAATGAGATATGATGCAAAGGTTTCGACAATCAAGGAGATGAAGGATCTATCCAAGCTAAAGATGGATGAACTACATGGTATTATTATCACATATGAGATGTGGAATGAAAAAGAGAAACCCTTAAAGAGTGAAGAAGATTTCAGGACATCAAAGAAAAATAAGGCTAATATAAAAGAATCAAGTGATAGATCTAACGATGATGAAGATGATAATGAAACTCTATTCATATACAAACTAAAAAAGGCCACAGGTAAATATCAAGGAAAATTATCTTTTGAATATTTTAATTATGAAAATATTGGATATTTTGTAGCTAAGTACCCACATAAGAGTAATGGTGATAATGAAGAAGGAAGATCTACATACAAAAATAATTTCAAAGACAAATTCAATAATGGTTCAAAAAGAAGATTTTATACTCTAAAGATCTTATCTTAGCTGAAGACAATGGAGTTAGTGATTAAGATGAAGAAGAGATTCTATTCATGACCATACATGAATATGTCTCCATAAGTAAAAGTACAAATGATCAAGAAGAAAAACAAGATGAAGCTGAAGTGAATCTAGAAGGAGAACTTATTTGTGCCTTAGAAGAATTACAAGCTCTTGAGAAAAAAAATCAAAGACTAAAGCTCCAGATCGATAAAAATGAAAAGGAGTTAAAAGAAATAATTGAAGATATATAAGCACACATTGAAGAATCTTAAAAAATTGAAAAATATCTAACAACTCAGTTGTATAAAGTAAGTGAAGATGTGAAAGGTATGTTGGTGAAATTGCCTCTTTAAAAGCAGATCTTGAAAAAGCAAATAAAGTAGTCAATGAAAAAGCATCCAATGATTCAAAATTTAAGAACAACACTAATATATTAAATAATATATTAGAAAGTCAAAAATCAATATCAAATAAGACATGTGTCATATTTGAGAAGAAACAGAGGTATGTTGAAACTCTTATAAAAGAGGAAAAAAAAAGGAAGAAGTTAAGAATACAAAAGACATCTCAAACAAAGAAGGTTGGAAGGAACAGAGCTACAAAAGGTAATCAGGTCAGAGATACAAAAATAAGTTCTATTTTTATGGTTACTATTTTTATTGTAATAGATATGGTCATAAAAATATAGAATGTCAAAAAAGGGCTAATAATTTTAGAAATAAGGAGAAGAAAACTCATATAGAGTCAAGTAGAAACCACAACTCTTTTGATCCTCTATCAGGCTTTAATGAAGAGGCCATAATATGTTACAATTGTAATAACTTTACACACATACCCTAGTACTATAAAAGTGTGTTGAAGTCAGTCAAGAAGGACCTGAGTTTTAAGGCACCGTTCATCAAGAAGAAAGTTTAGACAAGTTCATGTTAGAAGAAACAACTTGAAAAGTCTATGTTGGTTCAGATAGCTTTGCATGCAATAAATGAAGAAAATCCATGATTTATTAATAGTAGATGTTTGAGGCACTTGATAAGAGATAAGATTAAGTTCATAACCTTGAATAAGATCAATGGTGGTACAGTGAAATTTGGAGACAATACTACTACTAGAATTGCCAAAAAAGGTACACTAAGTTTAGATAATAGTAGAACTAAGACTAAAAATATTCTATATGTAGAAGGTCTTAAGCATAATGTTTTGAGTGTAATTAAAATGTGTGATCAGGGACACACACTAAAGTTTTATGTAAAGGGTTGTGAAATTAGGAAAAAAGATTCAGATGTGTTGATTGCAGATGCTCAAAGAACATTCAACAATTTGTATATGTTATCAGATATTAAAGGTTAAAGATGTTGTTTGAGTCAGATTGAGGAAAGTTGGATATGAAACAAGAGAGTGGGACACATAAAATTTGATAATATTTTCAACATAAAAAAGAAGCAAGTAGTCATAAATCTTCCAAATATTATAATGCCCTCCAACACACTTTGTGAACCATGTCAACATAGGAAGCAGTTTAGAAGACAATTCAAGACAAAAGAATACTTGACCAAATAGATGTTATAGATTATTCAAACTAATTATGTGAACGTATGAGAACTAAAAGTAATCAAGGTGAGAAATATTTCATGTTTCTCATTGATGATTTTACAAGTATGACTTGGGTAAGATTTTTGAAGAAAAAATCAGAAGCTTTCAGCCACTTCAAAGCATTCAAGGCTTTTGTTGAGAATGAAACTAATTTAAAGATTAAATGTTTGAGGTCAGATCAAGGAAGAGAAATTATGTCAGATGATTTTATTGAGTATTGTTAAGACCATGGGATAAAGATACATTATTCAACAAATAGAACTCTATAGAAAAATAGATTAGTTGAGAAGAAAAATAGAATAGTTCAGGTGATAGCAAGGACAATGCTAAATGAATCCAAGATACTAGATACATATTAGAGAGAGGTAGTAGGTAAAACAATGCATATTAAAAATAGAGAATTTTTGAGAGTTAATAGTGAAAAGACTTGCTATGAGCTATGGAAAGACAAACAAACTATAGTTGATTACTTCAGAGTTTTTGGTAGTAGATGCTTCATAAAGAGAACTGATAAAAAATTGAGTAAGTTTGAATCTAGAATAGATGAAGGTATATTTATTGGATATTTTAGAAAAAGTAAAGCTTATATATGTTATAATAAAATAACCAAGAATATTTTTGAAAGTCCAAGTGTTAGGATAGATGAAGATGTAGCACAAAGAGCCAATGATCTGGTAGACACTCTTGAGATCATTAAAGAATAAGATTTTGTATAATTAGATGAGGATGAGAAGAAGGAGAAAAAGGACACCAAGACCCCATCCAAATATGTTCATAGAAATCATAACAAGAGTGACATCATTGAGAACATAAAATAAGGAGTTCACCCCAGAAGGATACTGGTAAGTGAATCTGAGCAAGTAAATTTTTCTTTGATATCCAAAATTCAGCCATTTTTTTGAGAAGCTAGACATGATGAGCATTGGGTTAAGGTTGTGGATGAATAATTAAATCAGATACAAAATAATGATACTTTGGAATTAGTGCATAGACCAAAAGATCAAAATGTGAAAGGAAAAAAATGGGTTTAGAGAAATAAGTTTAATGAAGATGGTGAAGTTATCGGGAATAAAGAAAGGTTAGTATGTAAAAGATATGCTCAGATTGAGGGTATAGATTTTGAATAAACTTTTTCACCAGTGGCAAGGCTAGAGGCTATTAGAATGTTTCTTTCATATATAGTGTTTAAAAATTTCAAACTATTTTAGATGGATGTCAAGTCTACCTTCCTGAAAGGGAATCTAGAAGAGGAGGTCTACATTGAGTAACCTGAGTGATTTATTCTCTCAAATGATAGTAACCATGTCTATAGATTGAAGGAAGAACTTGATGGATTGAAACAAGCTACCAGAGCTTGGTATGAAAGACTTGATAAGTACCTGCAAGATCAAGGTTTCAAGATAGCTTTTGCTAATAGTAATCTCTACATCAAAATAGAAGGTGAACATCAGTTGATTTTTGTGGTATATGTTGATGATATAATATTTGAGGTAACATTAAAAGAATGACAAAATAATTTTTTGATAATATGAAAAAGAATTTGAGATGTCTATGCTTGGAGAATTGTCATTTTTCCTAGGGTTATAAATATTTCAATCAGATAAAAGAATTTTCATATCTCAAAGTAAGTATGCCAAAAAAATGTTTTTTTTTTTTTGAGGATTATGCACTAGTTGGTACACCAATGAGTATAGGGAAGAACAAAAAAAGGTATAGGAAATAGGTAAAAGAATAAGTACAAGGAACATGCACATAAATAGGTGTAACAATAGGTACAAATAACAGGTCCATGATGCTATAGTAAGGGGGAGTTAATGTATGTTTTTTAGATGGTAGTATGTGTAGGTTGACATGTGTATTACATGTTTTAGGATGTGGCAATTTTATTTTGAGGTTGCCATTAATGACAAAGCGAGAGATTGTTAGAAATATTATCATTAATGTCAAAAATCTAGCATTGGTGATAAAGGCCCTATAGAATTTATTGTCTAAAGGAGTTTTTAATGTTCATATTTTGGCTAACATGTGTTGATATTTATTTAATATTAAAGAATATATTTTTGGTTGTATAAAATTCAAAAGAGGGCCCATGGAGAAGTCAAAGAGTCATAGGGTAAAGACAAAAGAGAAATAGGATGCATTTTCCCATGAAGACTCATCTCGAGGAATTTCAAGAGTCACCAAGTGAAGATAAAAGAGGAAGGGTGCAATTTTTCATGAAGGCACGCTTTGAGGAATATGAAAAGTCACCAAGATAAAGATAAAAAGAGGAAAGGATGCATTTAATTAAGAAGGGTCACCTTATGACTTTTCAAATGCAAAGAGTCGAAGGGTCATACAATTTTGGTGCCATTTTCCATGAGGAGTGAAGGTTCATAAAGGGTGAATGCCAAAGGTCATTTGCAAAGCTATAAATAAAGGTTTGAAAAGCCATTTGTAATATGTAAGAGAGTGCATGGTTTGTAATTATTTTATATAAGAAAAGAGGAGAAAATAGAAATAAATATTGTAGAGTTCTATCATTTGTTGAGAAAACAACATTGAGAGATAGTTGTGTTTTATACACAACAGGGGTTGGTGCTCACAAATATTTGCAAGGGGTTGGTGCTCCTATGGGTTTGTGCTCAAAAATAGTTGTTCTGTTGGTGCTCAGTTAAGGGATTAGTGTTCTTTCAAGTTGGTACTTGCAAACTTTGTAATTTGAGTTAGTGATCATTATTATACTTGAGATTTTTCTCCATGGTTTTTCCCACTTTGGGTTTCCACATAAAAATCTGGGGTCTCTCTCTCTCTCTCTCTCTCTCTCTCTCTCTCTCTCATGTGGTGCATGTTATTATTTAATTTTTATCGTATATCTTGAATGTATGGTTAAGTGGAGTTTGATTAAGTAAAAGATTTATAAGATATATGATAAATTGATTCACCCCCCTCTCAGTATATTATGTGCTTAACAAATACCTCTCATTATACCATACTCAATGTCACACTCTATCATAGAAGATATAATAGAACTCTTATTTTTTAAAACTTGAACATAGTATATATTAGTTTTTAAAGAAGTACACAAATGGATTTTTGGGGCCAACACTAGTGGAATATTTATGGTAAAGAAGTGTGTGTCTTTTCAAAAGAATGCCAATCTCATTCATACGCTAGCTCAACCACTTTATCTAATCACCATGCCATGGACATTTTACACATGGGGACTTGATCTTATAGGTAAAATCAATCCTACTTCTTTAGATGGTCATAAACATATCCTTATTACCATTTAATATTTTACAAAATGGGTTGAATCCATTCCAATCACATAGGTCACTGGTAATAAAATTTATATATTCATTATAAATCATCTCTTTTTTTGCTTAAGCATTCCCTAGGAATTAATTTCCTATAATGGTGACTCCTTTTAAAATAAGGATGTTAAAACCCTTTGTGCTAAATACTATGTCAAGCAATAATTTTCCACTACCTATTTTAATCAAAGTAATGGCCAAGCTTAAGCATCTAATAAAGTATTGATGCAAATGTTTAAAAATATTTTAAACACTTTTAGTTGTGATTGAAAATTTCAACTATTTCCCACCCTCGGATCCTATTATACCAATACTTGAACACCAATAGGAGCCACAGTGTACTCCCTAATTTATGAAACTAAATTTATTCTTCCTATTAAGATTGAGTCTCTTTCCTATCACATTTCATTATAGGATATCATTGATGAGGAGGAATACAGAGTCTATTTGTTTCAATAATTAGAATTACTTGATGAAAAATAGGTAGCTACTTTGAACAATATCTAGGCATATCAGAACATGTTGTGCCATAACTATAATAATCATATAAAACTAAGATATTTTAAAATAGGTGACATTGTATTAAAAGATAATGAGAAGAATACCAATGCCTCCCATGAAAATAAGGGAATTTTTGAGAATAATTGGTTGTGACCATTCATCATCATAGCTAATTATGGATCTAGAGCATAAAAATTGGATAGACAAGACATGAAAGAGATAGATGAACCCAAAACTATTATGCATCTCAAGCATTTTGACACCTGATTTTATTGAACATTATCTATAATGACCCCTTCTTAGGTTTATAGCCTAGAAAAACCATCCCTTCATTCCAATTATCATTGATTCAGTCCTTCTTGATCTTATTCCCTCATCCTATTACCTATCCTGATCTTGATTCCAGTTCATCAATACAATAGATAGTTTTAAATCCCAAAATTTAAAGAGGCAGTTTCCATAAATAATGCATCTTTGGTCATCATCAACACATTTTTGAAAATAGTATCTCAACACACATGTGCATGGTTTCCATGCATGGAAGTTGTTAAAAATGCATCTTTTGGTTCTTGTTAAAACCTACATAATTTATTCTATTTTTTCTCATTCCTATTTTCCACCGTGCTATTGATGGATAGTACTTCCCACTATAGATTTAAATACATTGACCTAAGGTACATTTAAACTATGTAGGTAGTGCTCTATCCCTGATGTGGTCTCGATCACCCCTTAAGACACACTAGTCATTTTATGAGTAAATTAAGCCATGCTATTACCATTTTATAAGTAACTTAAGCTATGTTCTTGCCATTTTATGAGAAACTTAATCCATGCTCTAATATTTTTATGATTAACTTAATCCATGCTCTCACTATTTCTTGAGAAACTTAAGACATGCTATCACCATTTTAAAAGAAACTTAAGCCATGATCTAACTATTTATGATCGACCTAAGACACTCTATCATTATTTTATGACAAACATAAGCCACACTCTCACTATTTTGTGAGTAACCTAAGGTGTTCCCTTTCCATTTTATGAGATCCTTTATTAATTCTGACTTATCAACATGTTCTAATTAATACCTTGTTCTAGAAAAGGTTAAAACCCTAAATTTTTAAAAATCCCCCAAAGATACAAAAATCTAAAATAGTTCAAAAAGATGCTTAAAATCTACATGAGAGATATAACGATGTAAAATATTTACTTATTCTGTCATCCTATTTACTAGTGGTCTTTGGCACTATTATGGATGGTGTTATTTATCATAGTTGTGAAGTGGTAACCCATTACCATTTCCATTCCTTCATTTATGCTCCCATTTATGGAAAATATACATTGACACGAGGTCTACACATGCTATACAGGTAGAACTTGGATGCATGGGGCATCTCATGTCAGCTCGACCAATCTAATTTCCATTCTATTTTTTTTTTGATTTATCTAATTAATCTTGTCATATTATAATTATAAATTTCATATTATTTATCTTTAATGAATATCTTAGTTACCATAATTATTATTTCCCACCTCCCTAGTTAAACTACATTGACCTAAGGTCTATTTAGACTATGTAGGTAGTGATGAGTTCCTAAGGCCAGCTATGTCACCCCTTAATCCATATTCTCACCATTTTTTGATAAGATTAAGCCATGCTATAACCACTTTATGAGTACCTTAAGTGAATATCTCACCATTTTGTGAGTATCTTAATCCACACTCTTGTCATTTTTTGAGTAAATTAATCCATGCTCTCACTATGTTGCAAGCAAATTAAGCCATGCTCTCACCTTTTTTTAAGAAACTATGGCACACTATTTCTATATTCTCAGCCACTTAAGCCACTTTATTAACATTTTATGAGAAACCTAAGCCAAGCTCTTTCCATCTTATGAGCAACTTAAGCCACACGTTCACCATTTTACAAACAACCTAAGCCACATTCTCACCATTTTGTGATCTCATTTGTTAATTTATACTTACCAAAATATTATTGTAAATACCATGTTCTGAAAATATGAAAAACCCTATAAAAATTAAAATCTCAAAAGAAACCTAATAACCAAAAAAATTAAAAAGTGCTTTAAAATCTCCATAAGAGTTATAATCCAAAAAATATGTACTTATTTTATCATTTTATTCACCAATGATCTTTGGCCCTATTTAGATGACATGGTTTTCACATTTTCCTTGTAGGAACCCCTTCTATAACCATGATCATTTCCAATTTACCATTTCCATCCCTTCACTTATGTTCCCACTTCTTGGATAACTACATCACCCTGAGGTCCACACAAAATATATAGGTAGTACTTGGATGTATGGGTAATCTTGGGTTACCTTAGCCAATATTATTTTCATTATATTTTTCCCAATGTATCTAAACTCTCCCACTAGTTTGTGAGTAAACCTTTTATATTCTTCTTCTTTAATTAATCTTTTTCTTATCATCATTCTTCTTTCCCAACTCCCTAGGAGGACTACACTTTCCCTGAAGTCCTTTGGACCATGTAAGCAAAGTCTAATTGCATAGGGCATTTGGAGATAGCTCACTGACCCCTTCATTTTTATTATATTCCCCATTCTATCCAAGTTGTCCTCTAGAGCTTAGGGTCAAAATTTCCAAGAGTAACTCCTTACTTTCACACATGAAAAAAAGGTTAACTAATTGCTTGACTATTTTTGTTTGTGTGTTTTTCAAAAGTTTATTTTTTATTATTTTTGGTGAGTTTATTTAACTTTAACTTTGTTACCCTAGGTGTAGGGAATATTATTTTATACTTTACACTTAAGACATGATTCCTCATATCTCATTCTTAAGTTGTTTACATCTTCAATTTAATCAAGTTTTTATGCTTTTGGCATTCAAAGTTATTGTGAGCTATTTATAAGTATGATCTATTTTTTTCAATTTTGATTTTGGTTGAGTAGTATGATGATTTTAAATACTTTTCTTTTTCATTTTGTGTTTGTTTGATAGTTCATTTCATTTTTTTATTGTTGTCTCTACTTAGTCCATTATGCCATAAAGGTCCTCATCATGGTGATTTTGATCATGCAATTGTACTTGAGTCCATCCATTGACATTCATCAGCATTGCCATGGTTTTTTATCATTGGCGCATTATTGTAAATTGTCTATTGGATCAGAGGTCAGTCCTTATGTATATTGCAGCCTTACCATCATGATGATTTATATCATGGTACATATTATTAGGTGGTACATAAAAAATTAACTACTAACAGTCTTAAAAGTAATTTTGAATCAAAAATCTCATTTTTTACTATCCTATAACTAGCTCGGTGAATTCCATGGTTAGCTTATATGCTACACATTATACATATCAACAAATGGCAGTATATAAACATTCATAAACATTGCTCAAACATGATCACATATAAATATCACATTCCTAAATGTATCACATTTACAATACATATAGTCATATCAAACCATTACATTCTTCCTCGGAGACCCATTCCTAGCTCCTTTGACAATTTTATGTCATGTCTTCTTCAACATTTTTCTTTTTTGACCTCTTTTGCCTATAAATAGTGTATTTTTATTCACTTCAAGGGCCCATCCATTTTAAATTATTCCTTGACCATTCCCTCGAGGGGAAATCAAGGGATAATAAAACACCCTTTTGGGCATCAATTTGGGATGATCATCTCATATTTTTAAAAGAGAATATTGAAGACATCATTATTCAAGCATTATCAAGTTTTTTCTTAAAGATTTTTTCATTATGATGAAATATGTTACTATGCCTAGTGTTTTGTAATACCTTCTCAAACATGGTAAAAATGTACACACTTCATTTTAATCACTTATATGTCTAAAATTTAATTAAAAGTGACTTTCCATGGTAACAAGTAAATTTAACTAAAAAGTTACCAATGGCCCAATTTACCTACCTACATAATTTATATTTTAACCCAAAATTACAATGACACATCCTTGATTGGGGAAATGGATCATATCACAATATTAATTTTATCAAACATATATTGAAGCAATTTTTACCTTTATAATGTTACTACAAGTTAATTAAATGAATATTTGATTAAGAAAAGAATATTATAAGTGCACATTTTTTCTAAATTACCAATTAATCACCTTAATTAATTAACTGACTCATTCCTATAATGTAAAATTACATGAGTTTGGAATTATCTATTTTCCTAAAATTAAAAGTGATTTATTGCCTCTCATTAGTGATGTCACAGGGATAATTCAATGAAAACAAGTGGAGTGTTGTAAATATGGATTATGATATGGCCACTTACATACCCTATTATACCTCATATAGGGATTATTACAAATCATCTCTTACATGGCCTATTACACACTCCAAAATAACCAGTTATTATGCTTTCCTTCTAACATAACTTCCACACTCCAAAAAGATCTTAAATGGCATGTATTACACACTCCATGTGTGCAATAGTGAATTTTAGGATTCATTATCCACCCTACATTTTGGGATGCATTGGATGGTTAAAAATAATTCCAAAAGACTATAAATACAAGGGCCTTTGGCCATTATAGACAACCTCTCTTGAGGTAAACTTACTATGTATAAATTATATTAGAGATTAACTTTTCTTCCACAATTATCTTGCCAAGACAAGTAAAAAATCAAGTGTAAGCAAGAATAAATGCTACCCATATGTGGAATTAAGCATTAATAAATACTTCTATCCCACAAGTTGAGCTTAATCCTTTTCATATGCCACTTTAGAAGCAAATCCCCAAAGAAGGTATACACTATGTTTTTCCTTCTATTTTATATTCGTTGCGTGTTTACTATAGATCACACTAGGGAATAAGCTTAAGATGTTATGTTCATGCAATTTGGTTTCTATTTGTATTCACTAATAATAGACTGGCCTCCTTTGGATTCTTGTTTTTACACCTACTTTCTCATGCAAGTACCAAAAAATATATTTAGACCAATGACTTTATAAGGGTCATGAGGAGCAAGGAACATATTGTGGTAAGGTAATATCCTTATATTTTTCATGAATATAAAATTCATGGGATGATCTATATAATTTAATTACCAGTTAAATCTTCCTCTTTCTAAGTGGTGTTCTAAAGGTCCTTGATGTAGATAGCTCTTAGCATTTCTCACTTTATTAGAATGTGTTGTCTCCACTAAGGATTAATATTTCACCCTTTTGGTTCCATAAATACTTTTATCTTTATATTATATTTCAAAATATTCACTTGATGGATATTTATTTTTCCTTATCACATCCATATTATTTGTATTCCTTTCTTTTATCTATTTACTTCAATTTTGACTATTGTTATACATTTTCAGTGGCTATTTGATTTTTAGTTTCTAAGTTGTAAGGTAAAACTTTGGGGAAAATAACCAGTCCTCCCTCATAAATGCCCATAACAATTCACTTCTTCACCATATTTTTCATCATAGTCATGTCTCTAAATTGTCATGTTTTCCTACAAAAACATTGATATCAAGTTTTGACTCATTTGAGTACTTACTTCCTATTTTTAATATCCTTGTTTGATTATCTTCCACATTTTTAAAAATTGGATATCTCATTTAATAGTTGTTTTCACATATCATATATTTTTTTACTTTCATATATGTGATTTATGACATCTTGATTACAATGTTTAACATATTTTTTGTTTGACTTTAATATTTTAATCTTTCTCACATTACATATGTTTTATATTTATTTATTTATATTAATTTATAAATATATGATAAAAGCTCATCCAATACCTAACAATCCTTAGGAAAAAGCATATGATTTTTATGTTATTGTATTGTCCATAAAAATTCTTTTCAATAAAAAATAACACATGATCCATAATAAAAAGATTTCCTTCTTAATTGTGATGTATTGGCATAATTACGTATTATAGCATTTGACATCTCATTTATGATCCTAGTATGTATTAACATTTAAGAATACTAATAAACTAAATTAACCTTAGATGGATCATAAATTACATGTCCTAACTACATAGTAAAACCACCTTCCTAATTTATTATGTTCTCTGACAAAAATTGAATATATATATATATATATATATATATATATATATATATATATATATATATATATAATTTTAGAAACATCATGTGTTATTCCATGGCTAATAATTATAACTTCCCACATATATATATATATATATATATATTCAAATGACATTTCTTAGTTCTTTCCTAATGTTGAAGCCATGCTTAGAATAATTCACTTCAAAAAAGTTTATTTAAATAAATATGCACATCATTTGATATATTATGATAGCATATTTGGTATCCATCAAGTATTTATGTATTTTACACTTAATTTGATGATGTGTTATTATATTCATGAAAAAACATCCATTTTTCTATATATATGAAAATTATCCAACAATTGTTATAAATATATGATAATGTTTTTATGCAATGTCTCATGATAAAATTGTTGAGGAATTATTTTGATTTATTCTATCTTGATAAGAACAATATTATATTGGACTAAAACATCGTGTTGAACATATTGGGAAGATTAATCAATTAGGTTCTCCTAGTTCTAGTTTGTATAGTGAAATGCCTCCAATATAAATTTTACATCCATTTATTAATATGATAGATTTACAATATTTTTTGAGGAAATATTATAAAATCAATTAAAAGAACAAAACTACTGATATAGGTATGCAATAAACTATTTTTTTTCTTTTTTTTTTCTTAAAAATACTTTTTATATTCAATTATATATAAAAAATATTAATTTTTGATATAAATGGAAACATAGAAGCTTTACACAAATTCAAGGATTCCTCTTGCTAAAATATACAACCAATATTGATATATTATTTTTTTAAAGATCAAAATATAATTTTAAATTTAAAAGACCATTTAAAAGAATATATATCATTTTGGAATTTGCATAATAGCTTTCATAAAAATTAAATGGTTCATCATTCTATTATTAATGATAATTATCTATTGAATATAATGGGTAATCCTTAAATATATCCTTTTCTTCACTATGAAGATCTTTTTAATCATGTTCAGAGGTATACTAAGTGCACATAATAAACATGATTGACGAAAAAGGAAATATTATTCAATTTCACTACAAAACATGTTTGGAATCACATAAAGAATCTTCCATACTTGTTCAGAACAATAAATACAAATTATAAAATCCTTCTCATAAAAATAAGAACTTAAATACTCATAATACAACCATGCTTTCCATTTGAAGATCAATATTGATTGTTAAAACGTTATTTCACTTAAAGTTGTATTGAAATATATTTAAAAATATACTTTTAAAATTAGAGAATCTATTAGAAATTTATCACCGTATGCTGACAATAAAATCTGAAAGTGTAAACTAACATGAACCATATTTAAATGCATTAAAGAAAATTTTAACTGATAATATTTTTTATCATGACGTTCATGCAAAATATCCTAGACCCTATTTTACGTACTAATTTTGATTCTATTTCTAACTCAATATTTATTGATACATACACGAATTGACATTCTTTATTAGATCCACTATCACGTATAGAAGGTACAATCACTAATAATTATGTTCTTTATTAGATTCATTAGTTGCGTCAACAATTTTAAAGAAAGAGAAAGCTTAAATGTAATCATTTCAGATTCTAGTGATAATATTTATACCTAATCTAGCTGATTGAACTTTAAATGTTGATATTATTACCTTGAATTGTAAAGTTTAAGATGTTCTTATTATCGTCTAGTAGACACAGAACATCAATAAAAGGTAACAAATTACACTCTTTATTATTAAGTTATTCAGAATACTCCGATGAATAAATTATAAAATATAATATACTACAATGAATGGAAGACGCATCATCTATATTACCATAATCCAATATACTTAAAAAAAAAAAAAAAAAAAAAAAACCGTCTGCGCCCTTTTACATTCCTTCTGGATAGCTTTATTTTAAGTGTAAGTTGAATGGGTCAGACAAGGAAAATCAATGATAAGATAAATTGTCATTTTTCTCGTCCACAAGTTTCATGGGCCTAATGTTACTACTGTGCCGTCCATTTATTCATTGTAGGGATTCTATATAACTTAAGAGAAGATCAAAGCAACATCACATCAATTCAATTCAATTCAATTTAATTGGAGCTAATCCGTCTTCATTATTTTTTATTCTGGTTGTAATTCTTGATATTGATATTGAAGAAGACGAGAATGGCGAAAAAGGTGGTGGGAATAATGGGTGTGGCTATTTGTTATGGTGGGAGTGAAAGTGGAAGCTGCAGATCCTGATCTGTTAACGGATTTCGGTGATGTTAGTGGTGAAAATCTGGATGGGAACTTGTTCACATTTAGAGGCTTCAGGGCAGTAGGTCAGAATTTCACCGCCACCGGCAACTTTAAAATAACGAGAGCCTCCATGACAGAATTCCCAGGACTTTCAGGGGTAGGCTTGTCCTCGGCTTTCTTTGAATTCGGGCCCAGCAGCTTGGTCGCCCCTCACTTCCATCCGCGTGCGAGTAAACTCTTCCTGGTGCTAGATGGATCACTCACAGTGGCCTTTGTGGACAGCAACAACAAGCTCTTCAACCAGACTCTCTCTGCCGGGGACATGTTCGTCTTTCCAAAGGGCTTGGTCCACTACCAGATCAATCTCGACAAGTATAAAACTGTTCTTGGTATCTTTGCATTCGGCAGTGAGAATCCAGGGACTGCCTTGCTCCCTACCACTCTATTGCCGACTTTGTTCTCCAAAAGTCTTTCGAAATCTCACCCCAGACCCTGGCTATGCTTAAGGCTTCTTTCTCCAACTAGTTAACATTTGCCTTCCTATCTTCTCCTTCTATTCATTCCAACTCTCTTCTCTATTTCACACCATGAATTCTATTGGAATATTGGGTTTCACTTCTATTATTGTTTACGGTTCACTATTTATTCATTGAATGAAAGTAAATTTTATAAACTTTGTTCGGGGTTTAGGAAACAAACTCGTCCATTTTTTTTTATGGAAACGACATTGCCGTATAACACAATCTCATGCATGCATATTTTGGGGAATTGAACAAATGAATAGGTTTTTACAATTTATTTAGCTTTTTAAAGTTTAGTTGATTTTATTTTTATTTTTATTATTTTTTAATTTTTAAATTATAAATATTAATATTTATTTTTGTTTTTTATTTTTTAATTTATAAATTATAAATATTAACCTTTTTAAATGATAAATATATTTTAATTTTAAAAAAACAATTTTATAGAAAAATATTTAAAAAAAAATACTATTTTCATATTAAATCAAAAATTATTTTTTCTACAATGTTTAAAATAGATCAAGTGTATAATATATTCCAATCAATGATATTGGTATTGTAATTTAAATCATTATATGATTTTTTTATTTTCATTTTTAAATTTAAAAATCCATCATTTTTAATTTTATATTTATTATTTTTCTCCATTTAAACAAACAGTTATGATATACCAAAAATATTATCACTTTAAAAGCTTAGGAAAGCAAAAAATAATATTTAATAATATGTATATAGAGAGTAGATAATATTTATTTAATAAAATAATTTAAGTAGTATATTTTTTATATATAAATTATAATATTATTATATATACAATTCATATATATATATATATATATATATATATATATATATATATATATATCTTATTTGTTGACTTGTAATTTCATTTTTAGATATACACGTTTTTCATTATTAAATTAAAATAAAATTAATTAATTAAAATTGAAAATTAAAATAATAAAAATAATTTAAATTATAAAATAACAATTATTATATATTATAATTGATATAAATTTTTTATTTATATATTAACTCTATAAAAAATGAAATGTTTTTTTAAATAAAATTATATTTATTAAAATGTTACTACTTTTTTATAAATAAAATAAAGATTGTCATAAATATTAGACTAATAATTATTTTCATGAAAAAATATATTAAAAAGAGTCATTCCAAATTATACAGCCTTCCATCTTGATTAGCTCATTAAGAACTTTTCATTTATATTCAATAATAATCAATTAATATTATTTATTAATACTTATATATAATTTAATAATTGATATTATTAAAATATAAATAAAAATAAAAATTATAAAAATAAAATTATTTATTAAAGTTATTTTTTATATTTAAATTTGTAAAATTAACTATTTATAGGAAAGAAATAAAATTTCAATTAATTATATCACATTTAATTAATTGGTAATGATTTTTTATGGTTTTTTAAGTGATATAATAAAATAATATTAATTACTATTTAAAACATTAAAAATATACATTTATATATTATTTATTTCTTTTAAAATCGTTAGAAAAGTAATTTAGTATATTATAAATTAATAATAATCATTTTTATGGGTTAGGAAACAATGCTATCTGCATTAAATAGTTTTAAAAGTGCTAATCGTTCAGACATTGAAATTTAAATTTGTTGACTTTTAGTTCAAGTAAAACGTTACAAAAGCTTTATAAAGTTTAATATGAAATTATGAAGATGTTCACATTTTAGTTAAGGTAATTTTAGAATAATTTTTTTATTAATAGATGAGTGTTTTTTTACATTTAAATGATATAATTTAAATATATATATATTTTATAGTAAAGGTTGAAAGGTTTGTAGTTTATTTGATAAGGATAATGGTTTGTAAGTCATTTATTAAAGTATAAATATTTTTAAATATATAACATGAAAAAATAATTAAATAAGATTAAAATCATTTTTAATTAATTTTGATAGATTGAATGATTTTTAATCATAACTACTTAATTTAAATATTTTTCAAATTTAATTGTATATTCACTTAAAAAATATAATACTCTTAATATATTCAGAAAAATAAAATAAAAATACTATTTTTTATACAATATTGATGTTTTATATCAACCCCAAAAAATATGTAAAAATACATTGTCTAATACACATACCTCCAAACAAAAAATAGAAGAATGTGCTTGTATATCATTCCATTATATAAACTCCAATTAATCATCCTAAGGGTTGCTAACAAGTTTTACGAATAAGTTTTGCAAGACTCATTGCCTACTAGAAACTCAAAGAAAAATACGCCCGATTACAAGACCAGGGCAGCCATTGGATAACACCTCTCTAGTCTATTAGCCTTTGACCTTTTCAAACATGTTTATAACCACATAACCAATTTTTGTATATATGTTGCATACAACATCAACTGACACAAAGAATTTGTAGTGTCTTGGTTTCATATGAAAGCCACAAGGTCCATTTGTTAAGCACGATGTATATTGAGAGGGGGGGTGAATCAGTATATCATATATCTTATAAATCTTTCCTTTAACCAAATTCCACTTAATCAAACATTCAAGATATGCAATAAAACTCAAACAATAAACATCACACAAGATAGAGAGACCCACAAGATATAACATGGAAACCCAATGTGGGAAAAACCACGGAGAACAATCTCAAGTATATTCATGAGAAAAAACCCACAGGAGCACCATACCCCTTTGTCGAGTACCAACCTCAGCTACAATTCGTGAGCCCCAACCCACAAGAGCTTCAAACCCCTTTGCCGAGCACCAACTTAGCTACTATTCGTGAGCACTAACCCACAAGAGCACCAACCCCTTTGCTGAGCACCAACCCCTTTTTGTATACCACACACCTATCTTTCAATGTTGCTATCTCAACAAATGATAGATCAATACAACATCTCCTTCCTCTCTCTCACCTTTTTTCTTCTAAGCTAGATATAACAAATACAAATCATATTCATCTCTCACAATTGCTCTTCTAAGCTAGATATTAAAATATCAAATCAACCTCTATCTTCATTATTACAAATGGCTTCCCAAGCCTTTATTTATAGCTTTCCAAATGACCTTTGGCCTTCCCCCTTTGTGACCCTTCAATCCTCATGGAAAATGGCACCAATCTTGGATGACACTTCATATCCAAGCCTTTGAAAAGTCATGTGGTGACCCTTCATGACCAAAAATGTCCTTCCCACTTTTGTCCTTATCTTTGGTGACTTTTCGTATTCCTCAAAGTGTTCCTTCATGAGAAATTGTGCCCTTACTCTTTTGTCTTCACTTGGTGACTCTTGGTATTCCCCAAGATGACTTTTCATGGGAAAATGCGTCTCATCCTTCTTTTATCTTTATCCTGTGGCTCTTCGACTTCTCCATGGGCCCTTCTTTTGTCTCATATGCAACCAAAAATATATTTGTTAATATTAAATAAATATTAACTCATATTAGCCAAGATATATTTATTAAAAATAACATTAAATGCAATGGGGCCTTTATCACCAATAATGCTAGACCTTTGACATCAATGACAATATTTCCAACACCATTGACCATGATAAAAGAATGTTTCTTAGTGGACATGTGATGAGGGTTTTAGGACATCATACCTTTTTCATTGCAAGTAATATTTAGAATATTAAATATCAATAAACATATTATAAAATGTTTATGGAATCATATATGACAATGTAAAGTAATTATTATACATACCATTATTTAGAATATATCATTCATCAAGGAGGAGGTGGGAATTGGAGTGTGAAATGTATATAACTATGTAAAACGTTTAAAATATGACATGTGGTATAACATTTACAATTTTCATTTAATTGGTTTTAAATTCATATAATTTGGTTTAATACAGTTAAATTTAATATAAATTTTGTGAAATTAATTTTAAATTTGTGGAATTTGTTACTTGGTGCATTCTCTATTTTTTCACTAAAAACAGTTAGATATTTAACACTAGTTTTTATTAGGATGACATATGTTTCAATAATGTATTAGATAAAAAAAATAGTTTAGTGTAAGCTATATATTGTATTGACAGATATGACATATTACAAAAGTTTAAATATGCATATTTGGACTTGTTCAAATCCATCACCTAAAATATCTTGTCATTGCCTTTCACTATCACTATCCAACTCATATCAGAATATTTCATTCCTGTCATGGTATGTATGGCCCTTTCCCTTCCCGACCACATTTTCATTGCTCAAGATCACCACAAAATTGAATATCTCCTCTCTACACAATTGATTTCCATACTATATTAAAGAACAACACAACTCATTTACCATAATTACCTCTACTAGAAATATTAAATTATTATTATTTACAATTTCTACACAAAAAATAATACATGATAAAAGGATATAAATTTTATGTGAATCAAAAATATTAAGTTTTTTTATTTGACAAAACTATTATGTAATAATAACATATAAATTACTTCCTTTCCTATATAACTTACAATTTTATAAAAAACCACTAATATATGAAACTATAATATATAAATTAAAATAGTAAAACTTAAAATAATAAATAAAAAAATATTTTCTAATACAAAGAGTTCAAAAATACCCCTTCCCACAAATATGAAGAAAAGTTAAAATGTGAAACCATGCAAAGATTGTAGGATACTTAGTTTACTTGTGTCATAGTGAATCTTAAAAATTACACACAATTTCTATTAGATAAAGTATTGCATAATTATTAATTAATTTTAAAAGTATATTTTAAAAAAATATTAATTATTTACAAAAACTTTAATTTAGTTTTATATAAAAAATTCATTTATGTTTTTGTAAAGTCATTATTTTATTACTTCTTTTTGTATAGCTAATTATCCAAAGGATAAATGAATGTAAGGGTTACACAAATATTATACTATAAGTAGTCCACGTTTTCCGAATTAATGTGAAGTTTTTCTTTGGATTTTTATTTCCTATAGGTAATGATCTTAAGAAAAAGGTGAATCCAACTAGGATTGTCTGTAGTCTATATAGTGCACTTGATTCTTAATTCGTTTGAAAACTGCAGAATATGTGAAAACATTCAATTCCGTAAATCAAACTTAGTCGGGACATTTTTTTTTAAAAATTGGAAATGATTTAAAGTCAAATGTGATACAATGCTAAAATGTGTTAAAAGACAAATGTGATACAATGCTAAAATGCGCTAGGTCAAAAAAGTTAGATAATCTTAAAACGTGTTAGGTGATGTGGGATAAATATATTTTAATGTTGTTTATTAGCAGCAGTCAAGTAAGGTATTTCGTATGTAAGAACCCTTCAGAATTAATATTGGTCATTACTTGTCCATGTTGATAATATTAGAAATGATCATCATTATGATTATGGATAACTGTAAGTAGTTATGTTCCGTACAAATATTATGTTTGAATATAATATATAAAGTTTTATATAATAACTTAAGTAATCATATTGATTTCCATGAACTATAAATCTAAATATAAATTTATAAAAAAATTATTCAAAATAATATATAATTAATTTTTCGTACATTTAATTTTGTGTTTAAATTTTATTAACAATGGTATTCGAGTTTGATGGTCATAGATCCACGAACATGTCATGTAAGAGTTGTTTCTAAGTTTTTTTTGAAGAATACATCTAAACCAAAAATTTAAGCTTGTGAATGATCAAGATATGGATGTTTTTTTAAGTGATAATTTTCTGATTTTTTAAAAAAAAATTTTAATAAAATTTTAAAGAGCATGTGGTCCCTTTTAATTTGTTTGGAGCCAAGGAGAGATGTTCCATCCTTGATTGTGGCATGTTTAAATCTTCATTTAAGTGTTGACGTTTCCATGAAAGTGTGGAAATTTCCATGAAAGAAATGCTATATATAAGATGATAATGCATACATGCAGCTGGTTTTTTTAGATTTTTTTTTTGAAATAAATATATTATTGGAGATAAATGAAAATAGGTTCTGAAATATATATTTTTCGTTTTACAAATATAAATATGAATGCTTTTTGTATTGAAATTAATTAGAAATTTTATAAACTTATATATGAGGAGATTATAAGTTTCTTATTTGTTTTATACTATTAATTTTTATAGAGAATATCAAGGGAAAAGTTTCTATTTCCATGTGGAATAAAATGATTTGAAAAATAGATCAAAACAATAGCTATAAAAAAAGTAACTAAAAGAATAGAAAGAAATATGCAAAAAGTCTGAAAGAGCCAATCAACCACAACTTGATCCAAATGTAAAAGCTTTTAAAATAACAAAACAAGAACAAGAATCTCATCCCATAGAAGTACAAGATTTCATGAAGGAAGCACATGTATGAAACTACTTATGGAATGTAGAGAAAGAAAGAAGAAAAAAAACTAAAAAAGACCAACAAAAAAAAAAAAAAAAAAAAAAACAAACACTACTGCAAACCTTGTGCTCCACCTTCCAGATCGTCATTCTTAGAAAAGATTAAAAAAACTATTACAAAAAATTCAAGAAACATAAAGAACAGATCAAACAAAGATGGTCTAAAATGTGGCCAAAACCAATCAATCCAACTCTAAAACCAAGGCCTCTAAAGCTCCTCTAGTCCAATAAAAATGATGCCATTTTTATAAATGTCGGAGAACCTCAGAAACTTACTTTTACAAAGGACTCGAGGAGAAGCTAAATTCCATAAATCTTCAAATGAGAATAAGTAAGCAGGTCATGTATTTTATGACTAATTACATACATTATTTAGAAGGAAGGTGACCTTCACATTTTTAATATTCATTTGGAGGAATGTCAATATTTCCAAAGTTTTCAAAAAAAATCTGTTGGAGATTTATTCTCATATATATATGGAAGAATGAAATATACATTTTCTTGAGTGTTTAAATTGACCTAATAATAATTTTTTTTGGTTCAACAACGATTATGATCAAGAAAACCACTTTTTGCAATTAATTTTTTAAAATTAGATTGAATAGTGATTCTTAATCTTATTGCAATTGTTAGTGCTTTAGCTAAATTGTTTAAATATTATGGAATTTTAAATATATTATGAGATAACATGTCTTTGATTATCTCTAAAGATCTTACCTCTTTTCTAGAGACCTGGGTTACCTTTGGATTCCTTGTCAAAATTTCTTTTATTAAAATTTTCAATTTAAGGATTCCAAGAAGTCGATAACCTTTTGTTGAATTGAGGAGGGAGGTTGAATTTATTTGCCAATAAATCCTATTTTAAAATAATATGACATTTCTCTCTAATAATTTTGTTTTGAGCCTTGAAACCCTCTTGAAGGAGAGGATCAATTTTAAAAGTAAGGAATTATTTTGAGAGGGACATGTTTCTTAAGATTCAATTGATTCCTTCATTCCATAAACTCTACATGATTAGAGACAAGGTGATTTCCCAAATTATTCTGACTTGATCCCCTCCCTCTTCTTTCTAACCAATTAAAAATTACTAAATAGGTCCTACTGCCACCTAAAATTTGTTATTTTTATTAAAGACAAAACCCCAAATTCTTTAAGAAAACTACTATGAAGAAGGTGGTACAATGTTTTATAATTATTCTTGCAAAATATATACAAATACAGTCCCTAAAAACCATTCTTTGGATTTCTATAATTGAAAAGATAATTATCAATAGAACTCCATGTAGAGTTGATTCTTCATCTACTTGTGTCTTTTATGCAATTGAATGAAACTTTGAAAAATTGGGAAAAGGGGTTAATGTGTAAAGGATATAATAGACACACTTCACACCCTGTATATGAGCACACTGCCTACATACCGATACTCTAAACAGGGATCAAGCTAATGTAGTTCTCCCATTGAAGTGTTTGATGCAATAATATGTGATGTATGTAACTAGATGTGAAACTAGATGTACTTTGGATGATTAGGAACTAGCATGAGTGCTTGATTAAGATTGAAATTATCTTAAATGGCTATATGTAGAGCATAAGGAAGAGTGATTGAGTGTACTTTCTTATATTCTTGCTTCTTTCCTACAAGTGAGTGCCAACCCCTCTAAATGGACTTTGAATGGCCTTTTATAAGGTCATTAATAATCATGGGTTAGATGAACTTATATTAGGCCAAAAATAAAAAAGATAAGGATTCAAAAAAATATGACCATTTAAGGTAAAAATGAACTTGGAGAATCAATGAAATACTAATCGAGAAGGGTTATGTGAGTAAGAAAGAGGACCTATAGGTTGGATGCTATTAGCCATGCCTAATTCATCTAATTTTGCATTTTATATGATTACATTTATCCCCCTTTATTATAGTGATGCAACAAAGAAAATACTAGGATAAAGGAAAAATATCAAGCATAGCTAAACTTACTTATAAGGGAGAAGCTCATGAAACTATGTGATGCTAGATGTGCATAGAGAGAGCATGCTATGACGTATAAATCTATAAATGAAAAAATAAAGTATATTAGTTCTTACTAGATATGATATATCTAAAATAAAAACGTACAAAGTTGAGTAAGAAGAAGAGAAATGAATGAATACACCTCACCAAATACATGAATCAATATAAAACATGTTGTGATGTTGGATTGTGCTGAGTATGTGTTAAATCAAGAGTAATATATCGAATGGATCTGAGTGCTCAATTCCCTAGAATTTGGTTCAATAATTCAAAGGTTGGCAATTGGGTTCTATCGTCACTAACTAAGTAAAGTTATTTAATCATGTGTGTGCTAATCAGTGTCTAGACTGTGTGTACAATCCCTCTGAATAGGTGGATCAAAATACAAAAGTTGGCCCTTTAACTCCATCATTGCCCTGTGAAGTGAATATATGAAGTGATATTGATATAAAATAGATGTCATAGGATATGACACATGGAGCCCATGGATGTGTTAGAAATCTTGACAGTGTGGCACGGATAGCCAAATATATGCTGGAAACTAGGCCACTCCAAACTGATGTACTAGGCTTATATGAAAGCCATCTCAAAAAATTGAATACTCAAAAATCTAAACTTGTATGAAAGTTAAACTTGAATGTGATTCCAACCACTTATATATGTAGTAAGGCACTTAACTACTAAGAATGTCTAGAATAAATTAAAAGTTAGAAATAAAATACCAATGTGCCACACACATTTACCCCAATCACTAATGTTTGGAACATGGATTTTGATCTATAAGTTATGCCAATTATCTAATATAAACTGTAAGTGAGAAACATCATGCTACACATGATAACTCCCTATATCTAAGAAAACTATGCTAAAACTATTGATTCTAACTGATCTAGAACTACAAACTATCCTTGAACTAAACTTTTTACTTGTTTTTGAAAACATTGAGTGTATTTTTTATGGGATAGGAGTGATAAAATGTGGACACCCCTATGTTTATCACTACTATCCATTTCCAACAGTGTTATCTGATGTGAAAACTAACCACTAATCTAAAACTATCATTATGTTTTGTTCTGATTTGACTGGTTTGACCTCTAGATTATATGTTGAGTGTTATGAATATTATTATTTTGATTGTTAGAAGGTTTGATATCTATGATAAAACCTTATTTGATGTCCCTTATTCTAAGGGTGGGAATGATGAACTTGAAATGACTACCCTCAAAAGAAAAGAGTCCTATAAGCATGTTAAGTTGTATAGATATATGATATAACATTTATATTTGATAAGATATCTTTGGATATAGAAATGTTTATATTTTGAGATTTTTAGATAAATAGGGCTATGCCTAGATAGATATAACAATATAAAATGATGTGTAAGGTAATATAACTAGAACTAAAAATGTTAGATGTTAGTTGTTTGGTGTTAGTTGGAGTGATGAAACATGATGTCCATCATGGCATCCAAGAAATCAAGGGAAATGCATGATATGGATCATGGCATTACACACAATGAGAAACAAACAAGAAATCAAGCATAAAGGAAGAAATAAGAAGCATATAAGGATGGCCAAGGGCCCATACAAATAAGGGCATGGATACATGTCACTCAAACTGGAAGACAAGTATGAAAGGCATATTCAAATGCCACATGCATATATAAGTGAACAAGAAAAGTTATCACAAGGGCCACAAGCACATGGAAGGGTAAAAATAAAGGACACTAGAAAATGTCCTAAGGCACACACATGAATAGAAGTAAAGGACATTGGAAAATGTCCTAAGGCACAAGTAGGAGACAAGCTATAATTGAAAATGCAATCACACAAGCTATGCTAAGCAAGAAAAAAAAGCATGTAATAACTATAAAGATGCAAGCACATATAGCTAATCAAATAAAAATGTAAAAGTATGTAAAACATGTGTAGTACAAGACTAGGTATATGCTAAGAGATACACAAGTACTAGATACTATTAGAATGTTGATATAATATTCTGTGTAAGCTACAAAGTAATGTATATCAACATGATAACTCAAAGTGTGTAGTGTAAGAATGACATAACTTGGATGGTGTAGTCATGTAGAAAATGCCCCTAGTGGGTATATATATTGATGTGTGTGTCGAATGTAGAAGTAGAAATGCCCCCTCAATGGGTAGAGTAAAGTGATTAAATAGTTGGATGTCACTGCACACACTTAAAGAATATCAAGTGAAGCATGGTAATGTAGAAAATAGACACACACTAGCATGAAATAATAAATCTAAGTCTTAGCATGATAATATAAATGTAAGCATGGATGATGTGTACAATCAAAATATTTTTGGTATTTTGATATATTTGATATTTTTGATATTTTTATGTTTTATATTTTTTTATAAATATTTGAACTATGTACAATAAAGTAGGAGAGATTATATACAAGAATTTGAAAAGGAACTATGTACAATCAAATAAAAGGAAGCTATGTATAATTAATACTATGAAGAAATGATACTAACCAATGAGTCTCACGGGAGACTCCCTATCATGTTGTTTTGTATCAAGAAGAAGGATCATGCATGATCATGAAACATGATGGAAATGCTGAGATTATGGTTATAAAAGCTATATATATTATAAATGCTCTAAAATATTTGTTATGAAAATCAATTGTGGGGTCCCCTTATAACTTTGAGAAGTGGATGCAACTATAGGGCTCTTAAAGACCCATCTGGTAGTAAGACAAGATCTCTGAACATGTGTTCTATATGTATATGCATGAAATCTCAATGAGACTGCTCTAGGTGTGAATATGGTATCTAAAATATGTCTAAAATCTTGAGGTTGTGTAGGTGTATGAACTCTCGATGCTGACAATGAAGGTCTTGACTGTGGTTGAATCTGGACCAGAGGAAGAACTATAATAGGTGAATGAGCTAAAACTAGATGAGAAGGGGTGATAACTTGAGTGATAAAGTTATAACCATGGGTGCAAACAAACTACCTATCTTCTTAAACATGGGTGATAAAATGTATCTCATAATCTACTATAGGCATAGATCTGGTAGTAGGTGTGGGATAAAATCTAGATGAACCAAGTTTGAAGAGAGGAGGGATAGATATAACCACTAGTGTTTGCTTGTGTCTAGTAGTGATAGGGAGATACATAAAAGTAGCCAAAGAGTTAGATACATATTAGTAGAAACCATGAATATCAATATTCTTATAAAAAACATTCCACATGATAGATAGAAAATAAGGGATAGAGAGCATGGAATTGTGCATTGATACCTTTAGAACTTTGACTTGAATCATGAAATTTATAATATGTTTTGCAAGATAGTATTGAAAATTTTCCCTCATGAGAGAGAGAGAGAAAGTATGTAAAAGAGAGCATGACATTGTGCATGAATACCTTTAGAACTTTGATATGCGATATGACATTTATAATGTGTTTAACATGATAAAATTGATTTTTTTTCCACATGAGAGATATAAAGCAAGTGATAGAAAGCATGAATTTGTGCATGAACGTATAATAAAATTTGGCATGTGCGATGACATTTCTAATGTGTTTATCATGATAAGCTTGAAAGTTTTTCCACATGAGAAATAGAAAGAAAAGGATAGAGAACATGATTTTTTTCATAAAGACATAAATTTCTGATATGCAACATAATATTTTAAATGCATTTAGCCAAATTTAGTTGGAAATTGTTCCATATAAGTGAAATACAATATGCAAAAATAATTTTAAAATCTTGTGCATGTTTGACAATGAATTTTGTAATATCATCCTATATAATGAAACACAAACATGAAATACAAAAGATGAAACTTTGTACTAACATATGATAGACTTCATCATTCATGTACATGATAGGGCCCATTATGGTTTCCTTATTATTTGCAAGAAATGTAAGAAAAGTTTGTAAATAAATGATAAAATTTTTTGTAATTTGAGCATGGATGTAAGTTGATACCTCAAGAAATAATGTAGGAGCTAGTACATGAAACTATGGATTTGTCAAAAATATTTTTGAAAAATACTATGAACTTTTGAATTTGAAATTTGATTTTTGATTTAAATATGCATCTACAATTCAAAAATTTGAGAGAATAGTACGTGATTTACTAGGACCTAGTAGGTGCAACTAGGGTTTTGAGAAAAATAATAGTTTTGAATTTACTATGAATTTTGAAAATTTGAAATGATTTTTTTATTTAGATATTCAATTAAAAATGCAAAAAAATGATTAGAAAATACTTGGAAAATAACTGGGAACTAGTTGATGCAACTAGGGTTTTGAATATATTTTTTTCAAAATTAGTGTAATAATTTGAAAAATTAGACAAATTTTGTGGAATTTAGCTTGAAAAATTTAGGAAATTTTTTAAAATATTTCTAAAATTAGCAATGTCTTTTTCCTAGTGTGTTGAATGTGTTTGAATACAAAAAGGACTTAGTATGTGCAAACTAGGGTTTGAACAAAATATGTGATATTTTTTTAATGAATTGATATATTTTTTATTTATAAATTCAAGAAAAATTAGGAAAATATGGGAAAAAATCAAAATTAATTATCCCTAAGGTTTCTATGGGTTTTTTGTAAAAGTTTGAAGTAAGTCGAGTTCACCAAAAGTTTTATTCATTTGGGAATTAGGTGTTTAATTCCTAAGTAAATAAAGGGTCTGAGAAACATAAATCAGTAAATAGATATGCTTTGATTAAATTACTGATTTGTGTACATAGATAGTACTTTTCCTTTTTTGTAAATATAGCAATATGTGAGAAAAATAAGAAATTAACTTGTTTTGGCTAATCTAGACTAAGATAGAGTTTGATACTGGAGGAACATGA
This sequence comes from Torreya grandis, assembly GCA_037957365.1. Classification (NCBI taxonomy): domain Eukaryota; kingdom Viridiplantae; phylum Streptophyta; class Pinopsida; order Cupressales; family Taxaceae; genus Torreya; species Torreya grandis. Next base: position 203,400 of record JARHVA010004720.1, on the reverse strand, counting down.
TTGAAAAATAGGCTAAAATAGGTTCTTAAAATTCATTTTTAAGTTGGATGGTGTACTGACATTAGACTACAAATAATGATATTGACCCCTCTAAAATTGAATGTTAATTTCCTTCCTTAAAAACAGGGCACAATCTATAAACTTCAAGGTTTTGTTAACGATTGCTATGGAGATTACAAATGCACAACTATCTGATTCGACCAGCAAATTTATAGAATAATTGTATAAACAACTTACAGACTTGGCTTGGACTCGGTGAGATCTCAGTGAGGACTTGGCCTACCAAATGGGCACATGCCATTATGCCATAAGCTCGGCTTGCATCCCATTCAATCCTATGAATTTACTATATCTGTCTCCTTCCTACTGCACGGATTCACTTCTACAGACAATTCTCACCAATCATGGCATTTGGAAACCATATAACTCCACAAGCTTAGCTCAGCCTCAGCATGCCCTCATAGTTATCTTTTTGTGTGCATGGTCAATAGCCTTTGACAGCTGGGAAATGAAATGGATGTGGCTTTGGGATTTGAACCTCATCCAATATCCCATGCATCCTTCACGGTTTGGTTCTATGAATCAACAAAACATTGATATGGATAATACAAAACATGCCTCCTCCATAAGTGAACCAAACACAGGTTTCTTCAATGGCTTCCATGACCAAAAGCCACTCAGAGAATAGCATATCGTGATCGGCGTGCCTCAGTGCTTAGTGACTCTTTCCACGTCCTCTCCATCTTCAGACTTGGTTTTGTGAACAGACACTTAGTCATGATCTTGGGAGACTATGTCCTCTATTTGACTCCATCTAACTTGATATTCTTCGCCCATGGCTTCCGAAATCTTCTAACAGTCTGGCCTAGTCTGCATGTTATCCAGAAACTGAAACCTTGCACTGGCTCCTTCAATGACTATAAATCTATCACAAGATAGAAAATGAGTCACTTCTTCCAACAGTTCAACCGTGGCTTCCTCTTACCACAGTTTGGCTTTGTTACCCCAAACCGAGATTCTTAATGGGTTTCCAGCCATATCACAATGGGAGCCATCTCTATATGGAACTGTGTATTTCTAATATTCCATCATCCATTCAGGGTTTGTCAAGATCCCCTCCCTGTCCATGATCCAATGGTGAGCTTTGAGCTCCTCTTTTCATTTGCCGTTTGTGTGTTATAAAATTCAGGCTACATGATCATCTTCTGTGTCCATGTGTTTACCCGAGGCACCTTCACCTCTCTTACCTAAATTATCCCTTTTTTTGTTCCCTTTATGCTTAAATCAAGGTCTTCAATCTTAAAATAGTGTTGACCTTATCTCCTTGAATCTTGCATTATCCTATAAAGACTCAACTACTCATCTAATAAGGGAATTATTCAACTATGCTTGACTCCACGCCATCCTTAGATGATTACAACAATAATAGGATTATTCAAATCCTTTGACAGCTAATAAATCCATACAAAACATATTTAGGCCTTATTTCTCCTCTGCATGACAAGTATGAATATTTGAAAATATATCTTAGAGGGAAACTTATATAATTTCTTAGGCTAATGCCTATCCAAGGCTTATTCAACTAGTCGTTGCTAGATGCTCCTGCATCATACTCTCCCTCTAGAAAGGATTTGAACCTTAGTTCAAATGAACTACTTCCTCCATGCATTAGTCTTCACTATATGCCTGGATCCCAAGGTCTTGCTATGAATGCCAATGCTGGTGTTTGTCTTTGATAGTCTTTATCTTTCATCTTCTTGCTTTTCTTCCTTTTCTGGTATGTTCTTCTCTTCATCTCTTTTTCAGCTCTTATGTCCCATCTCCATGCTTCATTCTCATACATGTCTTCAAGATCTTCTTGATCTTCTTGGTTCAAAAATTTGTCCATTGAACTATGGACTTCATTCATATCCACAATTTTAACACCTGCATTCAAAACATCAAAGGCAATGTTAGAAGTAAAAACTTGAGACCATAAAGTCTCTTGGCTGCCTCCACTCTTCTGCTCTTTGGCCAAAACTACCTTTGCCTCTTTAGTGTGCTCTTTTCTTGCTTCACTCTCACCAATGGTGTTCTCATCATGTTTTGTACCTTCATTCATCTCTCTTGAATGACCAAACAACTCCTCCAACATTCTCAACTTTTTCTTTAGTAAGATCTCATCTATCTCACTATTCTCTTCATCAAACTTGGGCTTATCACTCACAAGGATTACTTGTCCTTCACTAGCCATACTCTTCATCTCATCCTTTCTTGAGCTATCTTCATGAAAACCAACTTCTTCAATATACTCATCATATACAATTGAAGTACCCTTACCTTGTGTTTCCTTACTCTCTTCAGCTTCTATTTGAAGCCATCTTGTTTGTTCTTTGTTTTCAATGAGGCATTGCTTTTCTACATACTCTCCCCTTTCCTCATCATCCATCCATTTGGAACTCTCTCCTTGTTGAATATTAGTCCTCATAGACAATTTCCATACCTCATTTTCCATAAAAAGATCATTAAATGATTTAAAACTATCATTATCCCATTCATTGCAAGCAATTGACTTACCTTTCATCTTTGTATCCTCATGCTCTACCTCATTATTCTTTGAGAAGTTTTCTTTCTCACCTTTAGCTGTCCATACCTTCTTCACAACTTTAGGATGACACTTGTTCAATTCACCAACCAATTTCTTCTCTTTGACATCTTCATGTTGTCTTGTTTGATAGCTGGCCTTACTCACTTTGCATTCTACCTCTTCCTTCATGCTTTGTATTTGCTTCTTGCTTGAGTCTTCATTTTGATTGAGCTTTATGTCCTTTATATTTGTCTTCTCAAACCATGTAGGCATCCTGCATCCATGCTCTTGTACCAACACTTCCTGTTGCTTGGGAGTTTGCTTCTTCCACCATTTAGGCATCACATATCCATGGTTAATTGGAAACTTCACCTTTCCTTTTTCTTCTCTAACATGCATATCAATAGTTTCATGCTTATAAGAATAAGAAAAATCAATTTTGGAATTGACCTTTACCTCCTTAATGGGCTGCTCCATTAGTTCTTTGACTTGCAAAGCATCTTGATTGTTTATACTTTCTTCCTTCTTTATATTTGACTGTTCTCTTTCCTCTTCTTGGCATTCAATGGCATCATGGAAGTCATCCTCATCTTCTATCTCTTCTCTTGCTTGTATGGGTTCCTCAACACCTTCCTCATGCATTAAACAATGTACTCTTTCTTCCTTATCAACAACAACAAACTCTCTTCTCTTTCTTGCACATTCACTTGTGCACTTGGTGTCTCTTCTTGCACAAATCTCTTCATTCTTCAAGGCCTTTCTTTTGACCTTCATAAGGCTGCTCATACCTGCAATTACCCATGCAAAGACAACATTAGATATAAAAATAAGAGACCACAAGGTCCCTATGAGTGTTCTCTTCACCAACACTCTTATCTTTTCAAGTGCTCTTCCTGGCACTTCATCTTTTCTTTCTTCTCTTCTATTGTTCTCCTCAATGAGAACCTTCTTCTCCACCTCTTTCTCTTGTTGCTCACTTGGCAACCTACTCATCCTCTTGCCTCTATGGACTTCTCTCTTCTTGGCAATCTCATTTTGCCTTCTTCTCCTCTTCATTAGGAGATCAATTGGCCACTTCAACCTCTTCCTCATTGGCCATACCCATGCTTGCTTGTCCATCTGCATCCAAGACTCATATTCATCTTTAATCTTAGCTAACTCTCTTTTCAAACTATCAATCTCTTTATCAATTTCAATACTGGTCATACCTTTGTTCTTTTGGATGCTTGTTTTCTTCTTGGTGTTTTCATGTACCTTGCTACTCTACTCTTTTCTCAGCAATATTTCCATTTCTGAGATCTTCACCCAAGTCTTTTCCACCTTGGTCTCTTGATCCCTATAGGTCCACTTGTCTCACCCAAGCCTTTCTCCTTGACTGGTCTTTTGACAATCTCCTTGATCTCACCTAGGCATTTTGCATCCTATTTTTTTGATCCTACTTAATGGTTTTATCGAGCTTCACACTGAGTCAATGGTCTACAATATGACACTAATTTCACCAAATATCAATAATTTTTCAAATCCAAGCTTACCTTGCTTTGGATCTTCCTCTTGAGCATTCACTTGCTCCCTTACTTTTGAGCTTTCCAAGCTTCCCTTCTCTCTTGTCAAGCTTCAATGGCTTTAAGACTTCCTTGAACCTGCAACTTCTTCACTGCAACAACAGTTACTCTTTAAAGATCTTGAAAACAACTTGTCAATAACTTTCTTATTACCTTCTTCACTTGCTTCAATCACTGCAATTTTTTTTTCTATTTGCAACTTCACAAAGTACATTATCTCTGCAAAAACTGATTAGAAGAGTATAAAAATTTCCTTTTTCCAGGAGCTTACTAGATCTGATACCAAAAATGATGCACTGACATCAAAATGCAAATAATGATATTGACCCCTCTGAAATTGAATGTTAATTTTCTTCCTTAAAAATAGGGCACAATCTATAAACTTCAAAGTTTTGTTAATGATTGCTCTGGAGATTACAAATGCACAACTATCTGATTCAACCAACAAATTTATAGAATAATTGTATAAACAACTTATAGACTTGGCTCGGACTCAGCGAGGTCTCAACGAGGACTCAGCCTACCAAATGGGCACATACCATTATGCCATAAGCTCAGCTTGCATCCCATTCGATACTATGGATTTACTATATCTGTCTCCTTCCTGCTGCATGTCATCACTTCTATGGACAATTCTCACCAATCATGGCATTTGGAAACCATATAACTCCACAGGCTTAGCTCAGCCTTAGCATGCCCTCATAGTTATCTTTCTGCGTGCATGGTCAACAGCCTTTGACAGCTAGGAAATGAAATGGATGTGGCTTTGGGATTTGAACCTCATCTAATATCCCATGCATCCTTCACGGTTTGGTTCTATGAATCAACAAAATAGCGATACAAATAATACAAAACATGCCTCCTTCATAAGTGAACCAAACACAGGTTTCTTCGATGGCTTCCATGACCAAAAGCCATTCATAGAATAACATATCGTGATCAGTGTGCCTCAGTGCTTAGTGACTCTTTCCACATCCTCTCCATCTTTAGACTTGGTTTTGTGAATAGACACTTAGTCATGATCTTGGGAGACTATTTCCTCTATTTGACTCCATCTAACTTGATCTTCTTCACCCATGGCTTTTGAAATCTTCTAATAGTCCAACCTAGTCTGCATGTTATCCACAAACTGGAACCTCGCACTGGCTCCTTCAATGACTATAAATCCATCACAAGATAGAAAATGAGTCACTTCTTCCAACAGTTCAACCGTGGCTTCATCTTACCACAGTTTGGCTTTGTTACCCCAAACTGAACTTCTTATTGTGTTTCCAACCATATCACAATGGGAGCCGTCTCTATATGGAACTATGAATTTCTAATATTCCATCATCCATTCAGGCTTTGTCAGGATCCCCTCCCTATCCATGATCCAATGGTGAGCTTTGAGCTCCTCTTTTTATTTTCCGTTTGTGTGTTATAAAATTTGGGATACATGATCATCTTCTGTGTCCATGTGTTTACCCGAGGCACCTTCACCTCTCTTACCTGAATTATCCCTTTTTTTATTCCCTTTATGCTTAAATCAAGGTCTTCAATATTAAAATAGTGTTGACCTTATCTCCTTGAATCTTGCATTTTCCTATAAAGACTCAACTACTCATCTAATAAGGGAATTCTTCAACTATGCTTGACTCTATGCCATCCTTGGATGATTACAACAATAATAGGATTATTGAAATCCTTTGACAGCTAATAAATCCATACAAAACATATTTAGGCGTTATTTCTCCTCCACATGACAATTATGAATATTTGAAAATATATCTTGGAGGGAAATTTATATAATTGCTTAGGCTAATGCCTATCCAAGGCTTATTCAACTAGTCCTTGCTAGATGCTCCTGCATCATTGGACAGGAGTGCTAGAACTAGACACCCTGGGTTTTGGTGATAGTGTCCCACTTAGGTGCTGTTGTTCTAAGGATGGAAGCTTTTTTGATTTTTTTCATCAGGTCTGTGTGAGCTGATGCACCAAATTTTAGACCTTCACTATCAACATAACTCCCTATAAAATTGAGTCTTAGTGTACTTGTGTCTTCTATGTAATTGAATGGAACTTGGGCAAATTAGAAAAGGGGTTAGTGTGTAAAGAATACACTAGACACACTTCACACCCCATGTGTGGGCATACTACCTACATATCAATACTCTGAAGAGGGATCAAGCTAATGTAGTTCTCCCATTGAAGTGTTTGATGCAATAATGTGTGATGTATGCAACTAGATGCAAAACTAGATTTACTTTGGATGACCAAGAATTGGTATGAGTGCTTGAAATGATCTTGGAAGGCTATATGTAGAGAATAGAGAAGAATGCTTGAGTGTACTTTCTTTTATTCTTGCTTCTTTCCTATAAATGAGTGCCAACCCCTCGAAATTAAAATTTAATGGCCTTTAATAAGGTAATTAATGATTGTGGGTTTGATGAATTTGTATTAGTTTAACAAGGAAAAAGATAAGGATTTGAGAAAATCTAACTGTTTGAGGTAAAAATAAACTTGGACAATAGTGCTGAAAATAGGACACCCTAACTTTTAGTGCTCCTATCCAAGTTGGGTGCTATTATCTTAAGGGTATAAGATCTAGGGGGATGGATCTAGGCTTGAGAGAGCTACTTGGGTCTAAAAAATCTTAGTCCAAAAAGCTATGGATGACTGGAAATCTGTGAAAGACTAAACAAGAAGGGTTGTGTGAGCAAGAAAGAGGACCTATAGGTTAGGTGCTATTAGCCATGCCTAAGTCATACTAGTCAATCTAGTTTGTTATCTAGAAGCTAACTATGATACTAAGTCAATCTGAATGACTTAGTTTACTATTCTATAACCGAGTAAGAGACTAATTCAACCTATTCAACATAGTATGATGTTTAAAACTAAATAAAAGTATTATGTCTACTCATGCAATCTAGTAACCTATATCTGATGAAGACCTACACAAAAATAACATAGTCATTTTGATGTGATTGTGTGTTAAAACTATGCATAGAAGCAAGAAAATATAACAGCCTAGTCGACCTAGTATCATAAATATAAGAAAATAATAAAAATGAAAGAAATGAAAAATGTGAAAGAAAACCTATAGTGGTTAGATTAACATTGGGTTCACTAGAATTTATGCAACAAAAAATACAATAGATTGTGATATCCCCTTCAAATAGGGAATATATAAACTCATAAAATTCTGATCACAATACAAACTTGCAGAATATATTCAAATAAGCATAAACAAATCACAGTATAATCTCTTAATAACAAATCAAGATCTCATTACTTGTTCTTCTGGATGATTACACAATTGAGTCTCTGGCATACAAATTAAAGAATATTACAGTCTGGTCTTAAAACCCTGTGTTTTGCAAATCTGGGAGTGAAATCTGAATCTAGAAGGGTCTCGGCCTTTCTGTGTCGACACATAGACGCCGTCGTCGGTCGATATCTCGCCGACGTCGGTCTCTGTCGGTCGGCTTTCTGCCGACGTCGGTCCTCAGTTGACCGATGTCGGTCGCTATAAGCCCTCTCTCTGCCGATGTCGGTGCCTGATCGGATCTGTACGGACCTGTACGGACTTAGTACGGCCGCCAACTCAGCACAACCTGTCTGTTGATCCCTGATCTGGAAATCTATTGTATCTAATACAGCAGATCTCTCTCTGTATAATTTATTGAAACAAAAACATGAACTAAATCAAGAAATACCTAGAAAGCTCTGTGATAAACTTCTGTGTGAAGTTATCTCTCAAACCTGGAATTCTGTGATAACTTCTGGATGAAGCTATCTCTCAATTTGGCGATAAATCAGCTGATATCTCACAGCCTCTAAATCACACACAATGAAGAGGGAATGTTCTCCACTGCAATGGAATCCTGGAACCCTTGGCTCAGTCTTCACAGAAGAATTTCTTCAATTTCAATATCAATCATCTATGCATATCAACAATGGCCTCCATGAGAAACCCTTATACCCTCAAAAGGATGTGCTTGCCCTAATTAGGGTTTCTTAAATTAGAATTAGGGTTTCTAATTAAAAAATAGGCTAAATAATTAATATTTGATTAAATCAATCAAATATTAATATCTCCCTCAATACATGTCGGATCGACGAACCGATCGAAGCTAGTGAATCAGGGAGTGATTCCGCACATAACCATACCATAATAAAGGCGCTCCGCTACATATCAAATATCCCTAAAAAGTAGGAGCTCATGCCAATTGTGTCCAAAAGAGCCCGAATGAAAACCAAATGTATAAATCTTGTGAATCAAAGTCAATCCAAGCTCCATTATGACCCTCTATCCATCCTATTAGCCTACGAAGGTCGTATAATAGGCTAATCATCAAGACTGTCAATGTCCAGGAAAAAGGGGACATGACAATCCGCCCCTCCAAAAATTGCTTGTCCCCAAGCAATCTCGGAACAATGAACTACTCGATCCACCTGGATCCCAAGGAAACAATTGTGTAACATTCATCATGTCACCAATCAACCTATGTGAATAAATCATCAACAGCAATAGCATCAACAGTATCAAAATCAGCAACTGATAAACTGCACTCGACACCCAAACAACTATCTGAAGACCAACTGTAGATGCCGGTAGAAGAAACCACACTGTGGAACTCAAGCCAACTAAAACATCCACTCTGTCAAAATTCAAGTCCCTGTCTAACTGATACCCACACCCAACTGGACCGTGGATATGACAATCATGGGTCCCTGAGTCACTGACACCAAAACTAATCTCTAAATGCAAAAAAAAATAAGGAGCATACCTCACCGTATGATGCTGGTAAGAACCCCCAAACTCTGCTACTGGCACACTATTGCCAAACTGGGACTCAATGGATGGCTCCAATCTCTACTCAACAAACAATACCTCAACATCCCTGTAAGGTAACATAGTAGAAAGGGTTCGTAAAATCCCCTCACCCAATCTGCTAATAGCACTAGAACCTCGGATCAGAACACCTTCTGTCATCTTATGTGAGTCCAGACGAACACCGGCACTATCCAATAAATACTCCATGAATGGTTTAGTGCAGTAGAAATTATATGTGGAAGCATCAACATACTCCCCCACACACCCCAACTGATCTCTCTGTAAAGGTGGCACAACCAACTGTACCACACTGTCATCTGTGTGAGAATAATCAATTTGGAGACTCGACTCCATTGGTATCTCAAACTCCTCAGAATCAGGTACTGCCAAATCCTGAACATGTGTATCAGCCTCATCAACGTGCTCCTCAGCCACAACTGCAGGAATGTACTCATCACCAACCACCTCAATATACAAATGATCATCCATACTCTGTAAATCAATGCCAAAGCTCATATCAACAGACGGAGTATCAACAACTGTAGCATCACTGTCTAATTCTTCCATATGGAAAGAAACAACCGGTGAAACTAAGTCCTCAAAACTGTCCACTGCAATCTCCTGAGTATCATCTGCAATAATCGGATCCTGGGACTCTTCTACAATCTTTGTCATAACTGAGAGATCATCAACCCTCAGTGCACTAACATCTGAGCACCCCTGTACACTCTGAGTGCAAGCATCAAACTCATCCTCATCTTCACTATCTCCTATCTCATAATCATAATAATCATGGGACATGCTACTCTTTCGTCGAAGTGATCTGTAGTGCTCTCTCCTATGCTTAACAAAGTGATCAAAAGGCAACAACTTCTGAATTCGAGGTGGTACTAACTCCCACTCCTCCTTCGCTGTCATATACCGTGCGGGTTTGTTTTTGGATGTAGGATATGAAAGAATTGCATTCATCCTCTTCTAGGTTTCATCCAACTGCTTCAAACTGTGTTCCAGTTTCTTCATATCATTGTCCCACTGTTTCTGAGTATATGAAGGCATCATGATCCTTCGCTGATTCAATCTACCCAAACTACCCAACATGATGGCAAGACATTAGCTCTGATGTGCCCAACAGGATGGCAGGAATTTGGCTCTGATGTGCCCAACAGGATGGCAGGAATTTGGCTCTGATACCACTGTGATATCCCCAACCAATAGGGATATATGCAAGACACAAAAATTTGATACCAAAGACCAAAGCTCTGATACCACTGTGATATCCCCTTCAAATAGGGAATATATAAACTCATAAAATTCTGATCACAATACAAACTTGCAGAATATATTCAAATAAGCATAAACAAATCACAGTATAATCTCTTAATAACAAATCAAGATCTCATTACTTGTTCTTCTGGATGATTACACAATTGAGTCTCTGGCATACAAATTAAAGAATATTACAGTCTGGTCTTAAAACCCTGTGTTTTGCAAATCTGGGAGTGAAATCTGAATCTGGAAGGGTCTCGGCCTTTCTGTGTCGACACACAGACGCCGTCGTCGGTCGATATCTCGCCGACGTCGGTCTCTATCGGTCGGCTTTCTGCCAACGTCGGTCCTCAGTCGACCGATGTCGGTCGCTATAAGCCCTCTCTCTGCCAATGTCGGTGCCTGATCGGATCTGTACGGACCTGTACGGACTTAGTACGGCCGCCAACTCAGCACAACCTGTCTGTTGATCCATGATCTGGAAATCTATTGTATCTAATACAGCAGATCTCTCTCTGTATAATTTATTGAAATAAAAACATGAACTAAATCAAGAAATACCTGGAAAGCTCTGTGATAAACTTCTGTGTGAAGTTATCTCTCAAACCTGGAATTCTGTGATAACTTCTGGATGAAGCTATCTCTCAATTTGGCGATAAATCAGTTGATATCTCACAGCCTCTAAATCACACACAATGAAGAGGGAACGTTCTCCACTGCAATGGAATCTTGGAACCCTTGGCTCAGTCTTCACAGAAGAATTTCTTCAATTTCAATATCAATCATCTATGCATATCAACAATGGCCTCCATGAGAAACCCTTATACCCTCAAAAGGATGTGCTTGCCCTAATTAGGGTTTCTTAAATTAGAATTAGGGTTTCTAATTAAAAAATAGGCTAAATAATTAATATTTGATTAAATCAATCAAATATTAATATCTCCCTCAATACATGTCGGATCGACGAACCGATCGAAGCTAGTGAATCAGGGAGTGATTCCGCACATAACCATACCATAATAAAGGCGCTCCGCTGCATATCAAATATCCCTAAAAAGTAGGAGCTCATGCCAATTGTGTCTGAAAGAGCCCGAATGAAAACCAAATGTAGAAATCCTGTGAATCAAAGTCAATCCAAGCTCCATTATGACCCTCTATCCATCCTATTAGCCTACGAAGGTCGTATAATAGGCTAATCATCAAGACTGTCAATGTCCAGGAAAAAGGGGACATGACATAGATCCACAAATCAATCCTAGATCAGAGAAGATAGATCTTAAATACACTTATAGTTAGGGATACATTATATAATCAAGAACACGGCCAATATAGATCCGCTAGATCTAATTAGGGGATATTTTTACCACAACAAGATCACTAGGGAGGGTTCTAAAGCTTCCAATCAAAATAAATTATGCATTAAACCTAACTAAGTCCTATGTTTTCAAATTCACTTTGATAATAACAAGTAAAGCAAATAAATCTAATGTAGTTCTCACCAAATCTTGTGGCATAAAGTGGGGGTAATAAATAATAAAAGTAAACATGCATAGAAGACATATACTCACATCAATTTATATGGAATCCTAATATGTGAAAGATAAGTGCAAATGCATATCTATCTACTCTTACAAAGGATGAACAAAGTTGGAAATACTTATCTTTGAAGACAAACCCATGAAGCCTCAATCTCTCCCTTGAACAGGGTGATTTGCAAAAGGTTGTTGCGCTATGGAAGGATGAGAAGGATAAATCATCTCTAGGATACATAACCTATCAATGCATCCAAAAGACTTCTCCACAAGTCGAGATATGTATTTATAAATAAAGTATGAAACTCTAAGATTGTTCCTCAAGTAAAATGGTGGATATGGAGATGCATAATAGCTCTTACTTCTTCTTCTCTTCTCTAAATAATGGAAAAATGATTGTGTATATAGAGGTGGATTTAACCTTAAACTCTTCCACAATTTTTGGTCAATATAGTTAGCCTAATCGACCTAATATCATTATTGACAAAAAATCATTAGGTCACAGGCTAGATTAGCCAAGGGCTGAACTAGACTCTAAATAAGTTTTGTCAATAAGAGTACAAGGTCGACCCAGTCGACCTAGTCATGTAAACTATCAAAAGAGGTTTTAGGTTAGGAAAAGGGGTACTAAAGGTGGTAAAAGACTAGAGGAGTGTACAAAAGAGAATAACAATCTTAGGGGAATGGTTTTTAGGAGACAAATGTGTAGATAACAAGTGAAAAAAGGAAAAATAATCTTGTAAATCACTAATGGTCTACCCACCCCTTTCTTGGTGTACACCTTAAGGCATGTACTCAGAGAAATTGAGACTTGATGCATTCTTTAAAGATAAAGAGTGTCAATAATTGATAAAATTTTGAAAATATTATGTATATAAAGACTGCATCATATTTATCACCACCTTCTTCTCTTCACAAGAGTTCCATTATACTTTAGGGCATTACCACATCTTTCTTTTGGTAATCTGGTATTCTTTTATCAATAGTAGAACTTTGGTCCAAGTAGGGTTAGAGTATTGAATTGGATATTTCATCAAGAATATACCTTGGGATAAAGTAGTAGGAATTGAAGGACCTATGGTAACTATTGAGTGGTTTCATACCTAAAGTTATAGATGGTAGTGATTCTGGTCTCTTTTTTACTCCCTTTTTAAAGCTAAGTCAAAACCTAAAATTTCATTTCCCTAATATCTAGTTTTTATATTAAATGAGGCATAAAAAAATAAGAACCTATTGTTGACCATTTTTGGTCCTATAGGACAAAAAATTGGTCTCCTTTCTTTCCCTGCTATCTTGAGACATCAATCTTAGGTGTATTCCCCCTATTGAAATTGTGCCATTTCCATTTGTAGTAGACCTATTCTATAAAGAGCCAAGTGACTTGAGTTTTGTAGATGTTTCAGGTTGATCCGAAGGTTTATTTCACTATGGGCAGCTAGTTTTCACAAGCATTTTAGCAAATGGGTAAACTTGAAAGAGATATAAGTCTTTCACAAAGGTCTAAAGGACAAGTGCCCTTGTGGAGGGCAGGTAAGTGACCAAATGGGACCATTCAACAGGCTCTGAAGGGTAACTTTGGGCCCAAGATACCCTTACAAAGGGCAGAAGCACATTCCAAGAGAATAAGGTAGAAGACCCAAAAGGAAAGTTTCCTTCAGAAAAGTGAGAAAGGAAAAGGATTCATTTAGACTTTTGTCCAAAGGAAATCCATGACAAAAGGCAAAGGTCCTTCAGACAAAATTTCTAAAGGAAAATACAAGGAATGGACAAAGGAAAATTCATTCAGATAAAAGTTTGATGGAATTCCTTTAGACTTTTTGTCTGAAGAAAAAGAATGAAAGAACAAAGGGCTGGAACTTTGAAGGGAGGATTTATTTCAAAAAAAATGTCTAAAGGAATTCAGAAGACAAGGAAGCCCAAAGGAGTCAAAAGGGTAAGTGCCCTTGGGAGGGACTCCCAACAACCCAAAAGGGGCCCTTTTCCAAGCTCTGAAGGGAAAACTTTCCTCTAGGAAGGTTCAATTACAAAGGGTTGAAGGAATTACCAAAGGGGTGATGGGCTTGAGCACATCAAATTCAAGGCAACAAACTAGCTATTGGCTTTCAAATGGAAATGAGCCTATAGACGTCATTTTTGATAGGATGCGTTGGCCATTAAGGACAAGCCAAAGGACCAATGCCTTCAAGACAAGTGTCCTAAAAGAGCTCGAATGGTGCAGGCCCAATAGAATTCAAAGGGGCATAAGACCTGAGGGAAACATAGTGACCCACAAAGAAAGGAGCCTGAAGAGCTAGCAAAAGACAAAAAAATACCCTGAGAGCTGAGTTGCCAAGAAAGAGATAGAAAATAGTGAAAGTGCAAGCATGCACAGATAAGTTAGGTGCATAAAAGAATAGAATAGCCTAGGTGGCACACCGAAAGTGTTGGCACAAGAAGTTATTACTATGGATGAGACAAAGTGACCCTAGCTTTTGTAAGAACATTTAAGATAGTTTAAGCTATAAAGTCAAGTCTTGTGACATCTACAACATGGTTCTTCCAGGTCATTTATAGAAGGATGACACCAGCTTGAACAAGTTTCCTCTTTCCAAGGCATTCAACGTAGCATGGGCTGCTTATTATAGAAGACACTAGGAGTCTTTCTCTTTATTCTATATATTATAACTTTGAAGAGAGGAAGATATCTCTCAGCTTGTATGGCGAAGCCTTGCAGGATTTTACCTTGAATCAAGACATAGCATTTTTACCTCCATTTGAGTTTGCACTTTTAAATATGTCTATGGTTTTGTCTTGTGTTAAGTCATTTTATTTCATGATTTCATAGAATGATTCCAACATGTCTAGTGTATTATGAGTTTCTTCTTTTGCAGGTCAGCAAGAAGTGTCCACAATAGAGTATAGGTGCATGTGAATAGGCTACCATAGTGTGTCTTAGAACACCTCTGCTAGTTCTTCCTCCCTATATCTCTAGAGGACCCCTTACTAAAACACTGATGTAGAAGAGTTCTCTCATGTCAAATGAAGTGTATATTTATCTTGTTCTTGATGTAAAGTGTATGTCAAAGCTAAGTAGATCAATCATTTTTAGTGCATCACCATTTAGATAGGTTTTATTTTGGTTACATCCTTCTCCCTTTTCACCCCCCCATTATTAGAAGTAGTAGTAAAAGGCTTTAGAGATGCATCAAATGGAACTATACCTTATCTAGAGATTCTCCCCTTAGTTTTACCAGACCCGTATCAAGAGGGGATTCTCCATTGTGCTATGTGGAAGAGAGAAGCTCAACCTTCTATCAAGGGTGAAATCCATGGTGTCAACAATTTTTGGCATGCCCAGTGGGACAGTTTGTCTAAGGAGTTGAAGGAACTTTTGGTGTGTTCTTCAACCAATCATCCTTTGGAGGCATTTCAACCAACACCAATGACAACTCTGAGTTGAATCAATTGGTTAAGTAGTTTTGGTGCCATCAAGAAATCAAATTTTAGTATGTATAATCCCATTACTCAGCAATGTGGACCTTGTTTTCCTTCATATAGCTTTGATCAAGCTTAGGTTGATCATGGCATCACCTCAAGCAGCTCTCTTGGTTTCCCTTCACCTAGTGTAATGGAAGTAATGCTAGAATTTTTGAAGTGATGGAGGTAAATAGATTGGAGGAGAAGAATAGATATCAACAAGAGCTTATGTACAAAGATGAGTGCCTATTTAGGCAAGCATAGGCCTTGCAATCCATGAAGGAAGAAGTATAAAAATGGGAGAGTCCATTCATTCAAGTCAATCAGCCTTCTATGCCTTCTCCCATTCCAAAGTAGCCCCTTCCTATTATAAAGAAATCCCGCTCTTATGCACCAAATCCTTTCTACCAAATAACACTTGCTCACTCTAGCTCATCTGATGCAGTAACCACTCATGTTCTTAGTCCCTTACACCTAGCTTTAAAACATCAAAGGGAATTAGAGAAACCTCTCATGGAGACTAACCTTCCCAATTCCTTAGATTGTGAATCTTCCTTTGAAGGGAATCATCCTATGCCTTATGAAAAATAGCATATCTCTCTTCAGGAAATTCTTTCTGTGCATCAACAGTCTCTTCCTAGTCTTCCTCAACCTCCTCAAGTCTTTAACATGATGTCAAGATTCTAAGTTGGAGGAGGGAATAACACACACCATCTCAGGGCCTTGGAAATGATGAATCTACCCCTACTCATGGTGATCTTCATGATCTCCAAGAAAGGCTCTCCCAAGAAAATATAGCCAGGCAAGTTATAGAGTTGGAGCACAAAATGAGATCCCTCAGGCAGGGTGTGATAGATGGTTTAGAACCAAATGGTAGATTTCATGTATAAACACACCCCATCTACACTCCTTCAAGAGAGATATCAAGCCATATCTGATGTAGATGAAGTGATGGACAAATGGAAGGAGGAGAATCATTCGATTCTAGCTCAAGGATTGCCTCCTCTTCCACATGAGTTTATCCAGCAACCCTCCACTCCATTCTTTTTCAAGAAGGGACCTATTTTGAAAGAGGTAGGTGAATAAGAAAGGATCTAATTTATAGCTACCCAAGAGGCTATCATGAGTGACAATGAAGATGAGATTATCATGGATGCTCCCTTTGAAGACATCATCAACAATGGAGAGGACACATGTCATTCATACATGCAGATGTTCCATAAATATGAAGATGAGGTTGACATATTTTATTTATCAACAATGGATGATGAGGAATGTAAGCATGGTGAGCTCTCCCCCCTTGTTTGATGAACTTCCTTATTTTTTTGATGAGGAGAATGACCATGCCATAGAACCTTAGCTAGAGGAGGATCAGGACCATGTCTTTGAACAACTAGAGACTCTTGTTTTTGAGCAAGAAAATGAGAGGCCTATCCATCTTGATGAAAGCTTTGAAGAAGAGATCTTTGAGAAATAAGGTGATGTTTTGTGGGATGAGCAAGCAGTTTGTGATCTCATTTTAGACATCATAACAGTCACCCTTCTTCACAAAAGCCATGATGAAGCAAAATATAAGTTTGGCAGTCTCTTCAATGAGGTAGAAGGGAACAAGTCAATCCATGATGCATATTAAGGGTGTTATGAGCTAGATGATCCCTATGGTGATGAGCTAGCAACCATTGACTTCTTGGTGAGATACACTAGCATGATTGGCTATCATGAGGCAAACTTCCAAGAGCAAGATAAATACATATATGTTGGAAGCATGTTTGACCTTGATTCATTTGGATACAAGATAATCAAGGTGGCAGACAAGAAGAAAAAGTCACCAAGTCTCCATTCCATTCAACCACTTTTCTGGAAACATATGTTTTCTTGCCATGAAGGATACTTAAGAAGTTTTCTTGTTGATCGAGGAGGGAGGCAAATATACTTAGCTATACATATTATTTTGCTTTCAGTTGTCTTTGTTTTCCCTAAGTGCTGTTCACATAGGTGTAGTGTTTTTTAACTTTTATTAGGTGTTATTTTTTCCTTGTTGGTTGAGGTAAAGCTTTGTTGGTTCATAGGTCCTTACAAGGTTGTTGGTAACTTCTCCAAGATGCATCCTGACTCCATGGCCAATGGATTTTGAGGCTACCAGTCTTCCCAAGCATAACAAGCATGCTTCCCCTATGAATCACCAAATTATTGACCATTTTTGGTCCTACAGGCCAAAAAATTGGTCTCCTTTCTTTCCCTACTATCCTAAGCCATCAATCTTGGGTGTATTACCCCTACTGCAATTGTGTCATTTCCCTTTGTAGTAGACCTATTTTGTAAAGAGCCAAGTGACTTGAGCTTTGTAGATGTTTCAAGTTGATCCAGAGGTTTATTTCACTATGGGCAGTTAGTTTTCACAAGCCTTTTGGCAAAGGAATGGGCCAAATTCAAAGAGATATAAGTCTTTCACAAGGGTTTGAAGGACAAGTTCCCTTGTGGAGGGTAGGCAGGTGACGAAATGGGACCATTTAGTAGGCTCCAAAGGGCAAATTTGGGCCCAAGATACCCTTGTAAAGGGTAGAAGTGCATTCCAAGAGAACAAGGTAGAAGACCCAAAAGGAAAGTTTCCTTTAGAAAATTGAGCAAGGCAAAAGATTCCTTCAAACTTTTGTTTGAAGGAAATCCATGGCAAAAGACAAAAGTCCTTCAGACAAAATGTCTGAAGGAAAATACAAGGAAGGGACAAAGGCAAATTACTTCAGACAAAAGCCCAAAGGGATTCTTTCAAAAAATTTGTCTGAAGAAAAAGACCAAAAGAATAAAGGGTCAAGACTTTAAAGGGAGGATTTCCTTCGGACAAAATGTTCAAAGGAATTCAGAAGACAAGGAAGCCCGAAGGAGCCCAAAGGGTAAGTGCCCTTGTGGGAGACTCCCAACAATGCAAAATGGGACCTTTTCCAAGCTTCAAAGGGATACCTTCCCTTCGGGAAGGTTCAATTATAAAGGGTCAAAAGAATTGCCAAAGGGGCGATGGGCTCGAACACATCAAATTTAAGGCAACAAACTACCTGTTGGATTTCAAATGGTGACGGGCCTATAGGTGTCAATTTTGATGGGATGTGTCAACCATTGATACAAGCCAAAGGACCAATGACTTCATGACAAGTGGCCTAAAAGAGCTCAAATGGTGTAGGCTTGACATAATTCAAAGGGGCATAAGACCTAAGGGAAGCTCAATGACCCACTGAGAAAGGAACCCAAAAAGCTAGTAAAAGATAGAAAGATAGCCTGAGAGCTGAGTTTCTAGGAAAGGCATAGAAGATAGTGAAAATGCGACCATGTACACATAAGTCAAGTGAAAAAAATAATATAAAAGCCCAGGTGACACACAAAAAGTGTCAGCACAGGAAGTTGTTGCTATGGATGAGACAAAGTGACCCATGTTTTTGCAAGAACATTTAAGACAGTTTAATATGTAAAGTCAAGACTTACGACATCTAAAACATGGTTTTTCCATGCCATTTATAGAAGGATGACACCAACATGAGCAAGTTTCCTCTTTCCAAGGAATTCAACGTAGCACAAGCTGCTTGTTCTGGAAGGTGCCATAAGTCTTTCTCTTTATGATATATATTTTAACTGTAAAGAGAGGAAGATATATCTCAGCTTGTATGGTGAAGCCCTACAAGATTTTACCTTGAATCAAGACATATCATTTTTACCTCCATTTGAGTTTGCACTTTTGCATATGTCTATGGTTTTGTCTTGTGTTAAGTCATTTTATTTCATGCTTTCATAGAATGATTCCAACATGTCTAGTGTATTATGAGTTTCTTCTTTTGTAGGTCAGTAATAAGTGTCCACAGTAGAGTATAGGCACATGTGAATAGGCTACCATAGTGTGTCTTAGAACACCTCTGGTAGTTCTTCCTCCCTGTATCTCTAGAGGACCCCTTACTAAAACACTGATTTATAAGAGTTATCTCATGTCAAATGAAGTGTATATTTAGGTTTTTCTTGATGTAAAGTGTATGCCAAAGCTAAGTAGATCAATAATTTTTGGTGCATCACCATTTAGATAGGTTTTATTTTGGTTACATTCTTCTCCCTTTTCACCCTCCATTTTTAGCAGTAGTAGTAAAAGACTTTAGAGATGGATCAAAGGGAGCTAGCCCTTATCTAGAGATTCTCCCCTTAGTTTTTCCAGACCCACAGCAAGAGGGGAGTCTCTATTGTGCCATGTAGAAGAGATAATCTCAACCTTGTTTCAAAGGTGCAATTGATAACATCAACACCTATTTAAATTTAAATTTAAATAAATCTATTTTCATTCATTAGGCCCTTTTTTAATTCACTATGTATTTACCCCTTAAAGTGGAACTATTTGTCACTTTAGAGCTTATGGGGGTGTATAGGGGTATATTTTTTTACTTTAGTTATCTTGAGGAGGTCAGTGGATCCATTATAGTTCTAATGAATGGATAAAAGGCTATGATTGACATGAATACCTTAGAGTATTTAAAATTTTTGTGCAAATTTAATTAAAATAGGCCATTAATGATGAAAAATTGATTATGTAATAACTTTTGATCAGAAACTCAAAACTAAGTGCCACATTTTGGAAAAGTGTCTTATTTTTAATTTCCCATCCATTGGTATTATTTGTATTATAAATTCACTAAAGTTATAAAGCATCATATTTAAGGAGGGTTGCATGTGCTATGGGCCCTAGTACTTTCTGCATTATAATTCATGCACCAATTGCTCACACATGGATGAAAAATTAGTATTTAATTTTTATAAGAGCACATTGAATAGATTTGAAACACCATCAACCATCATATCTGATAATACATTAGCATTCATGGGTTCAAAGACAAGTGAATGGGCAAATGAGCATGGCATATATCTAAGTACCACATCTAATTACTACCCCCAAGGGAATGGGATTTTTGAATCTACAAATAAAAGTTTGATCAAGATAATTAAGAGGATAAATGATGACAATAAGAGGTCTTTTCATACAAGGTTAAAGACAACCTTATGGGATAATAGAGTCACTCCTAAGAGAGCTGTAGGTAACTCACCGTACATGCTTATGTATGGTAGAGAAACCAAAATGTCTATTTATCTTGATCTACTTGATTTAGAGTTAGGACATCATATATAACTAATATAAAATAATCCTATGGAGGTAAGGAAGGATGAATTGATGGAGTTAGAGGAGAAGAGAAATGAAGCCAGGCATACTTTGGAATATCATCAAGCCCAAATGAATAATTTTTTTGATATGAAAGCTAGTAAAATAAATTTCCAAGAAGGTCATTTTTTTCTAAAGTGGGATTAAGATAGGGCCAAGCTTAGTAAGAACAAAAAATTTGATATATTGTGGAGTGGAACCTATTTGATCATTGGATGCATGAAACACAATGCCTTTCAGCTATCAAGACTCAAGGGAGAAGTGCTAGGAATCCTAGTCAATGGGTTACACTTGAAACATTGCTACTGAGGTTAGTTTGATGTTTTGTATATAGGTTACAGATTTTTATTGTAAGTGCTTAGCACATTTTTTTGAGTGAGTTTGTTGTTGTATGCTTTCCCTAAATTCCTTTAGAATAATTTGTTTGTTCTTGTTGTGTGGTTTAGTGTGAGGTTTGGTCTTCAAGGGGTATTTTAGTTTTATATCATAGTATAAGAGTAAATCCATTTCCCAATGGGAGGATAAGGCCACTAATATATCATCATTTTATGTATGCTACCCATGGGAATTGATAATTTGTTAACCAAATTTGACCCCCAAGTCAAAATTGATAAACCCCTATATGTTGAAACATTTTCATATGGTTATTCAAGCTTGTATATAGTTGTAATGATCTTGTAATTAACTTCATGTATTGTTTAAGTTTTAATATCAAAAGTACATATATATTCTAAAGATCATTCATGATTCAATGTGTTTGTCATGTTGGTCAAGGTTTAACATTGGGATGAATCCTTATATAAGGTTTTTGATACATTTTGAAAGTCATATTTTCATGCATTGACCTTTTATTATCTTGTTATGCATATAAAAATTCTTAAGTCACCTTTATAAGCCAAAATGGATGAATTGTACATAATATTATTAAAAAAATAAAATTAAATAAGTTTTATATCATGCATGATGTTATAAAATGGTTAGAGATTAGTTAGGGTCAACATAAACTTGTAGTCCAACATCTAAGTTGAGAAAATCACTCATTTACAAGTAGTTATAGGCACTTGTATGGACTTGGGAGATATATTTTTAAGTTAAAATGGTTCATATGTGACTATTAATCTTACATAAGTTATATTCATTCAAGGAATGAAGTTTCAAGTCCTAGATATGCAAATAAATTTATCTCTCCTCCATCGCTCCCTTCAAAAGCTCATAAAGACAATTTTCAAATGCATGGTATGGCTAGGGGATAGAAATTTTGAGGATTTTTTTATAGGAGGGGTTTTGAGTAAGATTTAAGTTTGTGTAATTTATTTTTATATTCATCCCCTCTCTTTTATGAATAATCATTAAGAGTGCAAAGAGGTCACTATGTCTTGTTAATTCAAGTAAGGTCTAGTTTTGCTCTTATTTCTTCACTTTAGAGTTTGATGAAGGAGAATGAAAAATTTAAGATGTTTTTAGAGATAAAATGAGTCCTTTTAATTTTATTTTCATCAATCAAATCAACCTCATGATGTCCCTTCATCAAGGAAACTAATATCTCAAGCATATGGAACATACCACCCTAGCTGCAAGTGTTTTTGGTTGGTTTGAAGTGTTTCCATTATCATAAGTTTAAAAGTTAATCATTATTCATGGAAATATTTTAAATCTTAGATGATTCATGTGATATTCCATTTAAAAGTGATCTTTAATAGACAATCCTCAAGTGGTGGTAAGGTGCAGTGCATGAATAGTCCCCTACAACCTTGATTGCTAAACCTGACCTGAAATAACAATGAAAATCCAATTGATAATATGTGAATACGAAATTGAACAATTTTTAATCCCAAATTATAGATAATTGTGTCCAAATTTATTCTCAAATAAAGGTTGGAAGGTGTTTTTGTCACTGATAATTCTCTAGACTTATTAGTTAGTAATCATGACTCTTAGGTCTCATGTTGAAAATGCTCAAACAAAGGAGGTACATGGTGTAGGATCCTAAGCACTCATGTGAATATAAAATAACCCTATGAATAATAAAATATAAATAATTAATTCATACACTCCAAATTTCATACATAAATCCTTGCACACGGCTTGACCTCATACAAGCCTGTACATATAAATGGGAAAATTTGAGATTATATAGTGATAGCACGAGATCTATAAGCTATAGAGGCAATTAATATGAATTTAAAAAGAGTGGATATAATAATAAAAATTAATAACACTCAAGAAGTTATCTTCCATAGTCCATCCAAACAAAAAAGGTAGACTTATAGGTTATAGACCTATAGGTCCTCATTTTAGACAAAAACCAATGGTCATTTAAAGATGATAGATGTGAAAACATGACTTATTGTAGGTAAGAGAGAAATTACATGATAATGCAACACCTAATATAGATAACCATCAATATAGGATTGAAATAACTAGTGTCATAACCATTAATTGAGTTCACAAGCTTAGGCATTCATACATAAGTCTGTGTATAAAGACAAGGAGGAAGAATTGAAGATGCTATAAAAGTCTAATGAATATTTTAGGATAATGAGAGAGTAATTAAAATGAGGTTTTATTTATTTCAAGGTGTCAATGACCATAATTGAAGAAGGCCAATTTTTCAAAGCATAACATTCAAAAGGCTCTCAAGCATCATCTATAGCCATACTTTAGAAAGTGTATGTTTGTGAATATATAGGGTTATTGAAAATTTACAAAGGATAAATAAAGGGTTATAAATTTTAAATATTTTGATAAAGGTTATTGAGGTGTTCAATGACTTGTATACGAGTTCTAGACTCCAATATACATTCGATACTCTAATAACCCCCTATAGGATTAGAGTCAAGTTGTTTCCAAACTTCAAAAGAAGATGCCACACACATAGTGAGATGGGAGTTTAGGTTAGTAAAAAAGTTAAAAATAGTAATTTGAGGTTATATAAATTCAAAATAAGGTCAAAATAAGTGACCCAAACATGACTCTGTAAACCTTTGCCTACACACAGTCAACGTGACACCTATAAGACTACCTAACTAATCAAGTGAAAGATACTTGATTATTTTGAAAACAAATTAGTCTAAGGGAAAGAAATAAATCATTAAAATAATATTATAATGTTAATATGACCTTATATCAATTATAATCAACAAAGAGGATGGTAATGTTGATAGGTTCTATGTAGGCATTTAGAGCTTAAGACTACATATGTAGACCTATATACATAGTCATGTGAAAAGTGGTTTGAAAAATGTGAAATGAGAATTTGAGAACATTGATGAGTGTATAAGTATGTAATAGATCATAAATAATCATTCACAAGTAGGAAAAAAAAGACCATTTAGGCCTATAAGACCTTCTAGAAGTCTTTAAGTACAAAACCAGAATTATAGGCAGACTTTATCTTTCTCAGCATGAACTTGAAATTATAGATGATACCCATTGAATTTTAGGGAGTGTAAATAGGTATTCACACTAAAAACAAATAACGTTATTTATTCATTTAGGTCTCTACCCTTCATGAATAATGCCTTAGATTGTAGACTGCTCTCCAATGGCATGGTAGAGAATTGAAGACCAACTTATTGTGATTAAAAATATATGGAATATTTTGCATGGGATAATGTAATCCTAAGAAAATATGGGGAGGTTAGTGAACTTGAGATTTGTGTCATTGGTTCTAGAATTAAAGGGTCTAGGGTTTATGAACAATCATTAGGAACCCAAATAGGTTTAAACCCTCTTAAAACCCTAATAAGGACCTGATGTGAAAGATTGGTCTCCAAGGTACATGAACTGACTTATTTTGTTCCTAAAACCTCTCAAACATCATTTTAGACTCCTTGAAGGTCCCCGAGATGTACTTTTAATTGTACATATTACATTAAATCCCATATTTATAAGGTTTTAAGGTGGGTTTTAGGGTTTTGAGCAATGAAATGCTTATAAACTATTGGGGATGATTATTTGGGATGTATTGTACCTATACAAGGCCAAAAAAATATACAATCCATCTTGAAAGTACATATATAGGTATGATCTTTAAGGGCAGTCTAAAACAGGCTTAAGAAGGGACTAGTTTCTTAGACCATTTCATAGTTGTCATAACTACATAGGGTATTATGAACTAAAATTTGGCATGGAGGTTGGTTATATACTAGGTAAAGTTAATAAAACATTTTTTTGTGGTTTCACATGTGTGGGAGATTTTTGGAGTAGAAACACAATCTTCTAGGCATGAAGGCCTAGTTAGGGAAATATAACAATAGAAAGAAGACACACTTGGTTTCAGGGCATGAAACTTGGCATGGAGATGTAAGAGGATAATGGGTAATTAAATATATGAACAATTTTCCAAGAGTTTTCATTTATTATACTATATAATGAGGTTTATAGGTTTTTAAGGTTACAAGGATTTATAGGCTTATGAGAGTTTAGGGAGCAAGATGAAGTTTTATGAGTTGTTTGATGAAACCAAATGAGTTTATTCAGATCTAATAAGGTATGGAAATTTTTTTAATGGAGAGAGAGTGCCTTGATAAATTTTAAATCAATTTTTGAGCCATTTGGGCAAGGCTAGGCATAGTAGACTAAGGGGTTTCAAGATACCCAATGAATTGAATGATGATTTATATTAATATATTAGAATAAGGAAATTTAAAAATTCATGATAAGTGTCTAATAAAAGGCATAAATTAACTTCATATCAAACTAATTATCATTAAACCCATTTGTCACTTTTTTCATGTAAAGAAGGGTAGTTTTGAAGAAGAAGGCCAAGGTATCAAACAAATAATTAAAATCCTACAACACTTGGATGATGAAGCATCTCTAGATGATAAAAAAATGTCCTTATTTACTTCTTGAGACTATTATATAACTCCCTTATTATTAGTAACTATTGTGGACACTTGTCAATCTTCCTCCTCTACACCCCTCTCTCTCGTTTCCTCATTTCTTTATATAAGCTACCTCTTTTGGCATTGTATGACATAAATAAATTGGTATGGCAAACCCTTTCTAAATTGAATACTGATTTTGAATTTGAAGTAAAGATTAAAACTATTTTTAGTTTCTCAAATTCTTGTATAAGTGTGTGAATTAGTCTATTGTTGGGTGACAAGTGATAGTTCTCTTTCCTTGCACTCATTTGTTTCTTTCATGCTTGGTGTGAGTAATCTACTTTCTAGCGGGTCATATGAATTGTAGATGATAGATGTTTGTTATTTAAAGTGCATAAGAGGGTTACTAGTGTTCATTAATATGCCTATTAATCATATACATTGAAGGATAATTTATATTCTACCTTCGTATTGAAGCTTTGTGTTAGGAAAGCCTTTGGGTTTGGAACAAGATTTCTAAATGTTCTTTCATAGTATAGGTTAAATTAAGTTATGGAGTTTATCATGGTGCATCACCTCCATTGGATTAGTGTTTAATATAATTCTCTCTCTTTTAATTCAAGGCAAGTAGGTTTGTGGTTAGTTGTAGGTGTTGTAGATGGAAGGTAGCCCATAATCTAGAGATTCATATCTAAGAATTGTCACTGAAAATAGATGAGGTGTTTAATTGTTATTCCAAATTTGAGGAGGTTGGAGTATCCCTCCTTGGGGTGTAAATTTGTTTGATAATAATAACATTTTAAACTTGAATATGATTCAAATTTGTATGCATGACACCTAAAATTTGCATTCTAGGCAAAATACATTAGAAGTAAGACTTTATCCCATGACCTATAGAATCTCTATGACCTCAACTTCAGTATTTAGTCAAGTCTTCTACACATGCTAATGACATATGGAATTAAAAAATTTACATATATTAAATCTTTTAAAAAATAAGCCCAATAATAAATATAAAAATATTGTAATTTTCACCATAGGCTTATGACACCAATAACTAATTATTTTTACTATATCATAATAAATAATTTCAAGAAAGAAAAATGATACCCATGCATTACATATGATTGTATAACTACACACTTTAAACACCAATAATTAATTTTGAATCTAGATTTTATATCATTTTCAATGAATTTACCACACCAATAGAGAAGAATCACACCCGACACACCCCAATAGATTTTGTAATTCTTTTGGTCATCAAATGAAATGTTTTTAAACATATGGTGAATTTCATCATGTCATTTAATATGTTAGAATGCCCCATGATATTTTAATGTTATTTTAGTGTCTTTGTCAAAGTTATCAACGATCCAATAAAAATTATCATGCCCTAAACTAAACAAACATGTTGGTTGTCATATTTCCAACATAACAAATGAGAATCAAATTCTTTTGGTGATAAGAAATCAATATAAAATGCCTTTGGTAATGCATCAACCATGAATAAAAATGCACAAAAATAAATTATATGACCCCTAATTTTATGAATAACAATAATACTAAGCAAATGACATATTCCATCATGCCCAATAAAGTTTTAGATGCACATCAAAAATGATCTAAACTTACATCAAGAAAATGATGCCTTTTTCTAAGCTTCTAATGCATATATCACACTTTTCCCAACTTCCAAGAAAATTTAAACACTTCCATTGAGATTTCAACACTTATAGGAGGATTTAAACATGATAAAATGAAGGATGAAGCACATTTCCAAGCTTAGGTACCTTCTCTAGACTCTCCATTTTAGACACATCCATGTCTCAACAGACTACAGACTAGTTTCTACCAAACTATGCAAATTAAGCTTATAAATCACTAAACATCCCAAATTTATCTACACATTGAATGTAAGTGCCAAGAATTACATAAAGGTATCTTTATTTATGGTATTACCATATATGCAATGATAAACTCTCATGGATTCATCCCCAGTTAGGTTACAACCCAGAAAAATGACATTTTGACCAATTAAGTAGGGTACTTAATCCAATTCTTAAAATGACTAAAAGACTAAACAAAATTAATTAACCAAGAAAATAAAATTAATTGCTTAAGTTAAAATTACATGTTGAATTAGTGAATATTTAATTTCTAAAAATGAATTTTCAAAAAAATATGAGGTCATGATGATGTCATCATCCTCAAAGCTAAGAATGACAAAATATCAACATAAATGCCGTAAAATCAGAAATATTGATCCATGCCTCCATAAATGAATAATTAAAACCTTCATTAATTGTATTTATACTACCAACACTAACCCTAGCCTAACTACAGTTGTGTTAGAGTTAGTTGAAAACCTATAAATACAAGGGTTATGCCCATTCCTAAATAAGGTTTTTTGTGGACACTTCCTATGCATAATTTATAACAGAAGCTTCACACAACCAACTCATGTCAAAGATAAAACAAACATGAATTAAAAGAGGTGTTTCCCATAAAGTATTAGCATTGACAAAGATTCCATCATCTTCAAGCTGAGAACAAGCCAAATTTCATGCTAACAAGCCATTCAAATCATCAACAAAGGTAAAAGTGTAATTTTACATTTTTGTTTCCTTTTTTATCTTATTTTTAACATTTATCTCCCAAGGTATTAGTATTGAAATGATAGTTTCATTGATTTATTCTTATTTTATTTCACTAATAATAAGAAACTAACAATCATCCTTGTAATCTTATGATACATATTGGCATGCCCAATGGTACCACACACCCCACACCCCACACTCATCATAAGATAATTTTTGGGCCACCTAAGGGCTAATAAAAACTCATTTTATACTTTGTTTTATAAAATTTCCTTAAAACTACCATGTTTTTTTAATTTTACTATTAATTGATGACTTCGACCTGAGAAATTAAGGACTTCATCATTTTTTTGCGTTTTTTGTGTTACTACATTTTAAAAGGAAATTAATGACTTTGTTACTGTATATCATTGAATTTTATGAAAACAATGACTTCAAATTAAATAAAAATAATTTACTTACAACTTTCTTCTTCTAGGAAATAATGATTTTAACTTGAGAAATCAATGACTTTGCTACTCAAAATTGATGACTTTTCTAGGTAATACTTCGCTATAAATTCAGTGATTTCACCACTTTTTAAGGAAAATAATGACTTTGATAGTTATCATTAGTGAATTTATTCCTACTAACCGTATACTTCATTGAATTTTTTACATTCTGCTATAGGGGAAAAAATGACTTTACCCTGTTTGGTAAATGATGACTTTGTCCTGAGGCCAAAACTTGAGCCCTTAAAAGTTTGATATTATTCTTTATTTAGGAAATCTAACCAAGAAAAAATCAATCCTCTAATGTTTATTTTTAGGAATTAAGTAAAAGAGAAGGATTATAAACACATTACCAAATCCTTTTTGGTGCTTTAAATGTCATCTCACATTGTCTTTTGGTTATCTTAAAAACTTGTGAAAAACAACTTTTTTTTTTAATTGTGATTTCAAAGGTTCAAACAAAGGACAAATTTCAATAACATTTCTATAGGTGTTTAAAAATAACAACCAAATATATACTTAGAGTTCCTAAGATCACTTTGTTTTTTTGTTTTTATTTTTTTTCAAAACACTAAGGTAGTTTTAGTATAGCTTTGTGCCTATGCTCTCCCCTTGTCCCCTTTAGGGAACTTGGGCAAAAAAAATTAATTATTTTGCTTGTTTGATAGATTTTATGTGAATAAATTTTTTATATGATCTATCATTATTCCTAAGGACTTGGATGACTAATAAATGAACTAGCTCTTCTTTTTATTTTATTTTTTCTAGCTTGTGAGCACTTTCTTATAATTTCTTTAGGAGGAATTTGACTTGAAGTTTTATTTCTAAGAATTTTTCTAACCCCATTTATGTGGTGGGGTTTATAAAATGAGCATACTATCCATTGGGATAATGGTTGAGTGGTTAACCTAACCAATTAAAAGGAGACTCATGTCAAACAATAGTCTAAACATTAGAATTCACTAAGTAGTATAGGATTGAAGTTGTTGTGGAAGGGACAAGGTCATTTCATAAAAATCTAGGTGGTTTGAATCCATTGATGGATATTTATTGTGCCCAAGTGTTCTTAGGCACTTATGAACCATCTATAAAAGCCAATAAAAAATTTTAAATTAATTATATCCACTTGTCATGGCTTGTCCTCCTAATCTAAGTTACTTTAGTGAATTAAGTTCTATGTCACTTATCAATTTTTAATAGAAAAAATGGGTGTTAAAACACTTTATGTACATGAAATATTTATTTATTAGATTAAAAATTAATTCCCTTAAATAAATAGTATATCGATGGCATTTTGGTAGATAGTATGCACACTTGTACGAGATGTTGCATAGGAGCATGCACTTAGGTGTCAATTATTCTTTTTATTATTATTTTTGATTATAGAAACACTTCTACAAATCAAATGATTCAAAAAATAAAAAAAATACAACATGTTACATACAATTTTACACAAAGGAGTGTTATGTTGCGAAAATCATTCCAACCATTTGCCTTAGTAAAATAAACTCAAAACCCAATTAATGTAATTTGTTTACTAAAGAAGTGTTAAATTTTCTAAATTATTCCAAAGATGTTCCTTAGTTTAAACCAACATCAAAACGAAAATTTTCCTTTATTTTTAAAGAGCCTTGTTACACTACTCATTTTGGCCCAAATTATTTGAAGTTTATTCAGCCAGATTATTTGAAGTTTATTCATGACCATGTTTTTGAAAGAAAAAAGTGTGGAGCCAAATAAAAAACTAGAGTCATTATGCTATTCACATAAGTTAATGACCCTTTTACATGAGCCCAGTTACCTTATCAGTCCAAGTTTGAAACCCACTTTCAAGTATAGATCTAAATATAATTAGTTTATATTTGAGTCTTGATTACGACTTGGGCATGAGTGCTTTAATCTTGTATTTAGTTTTTGTTAATTGAATTGAATTTCCATTTGGTTTAAGATATTTTATTAGAACAAGTTAGACCTTTATTTTTGTATTACAAGTTTCATTTTAGACCAAGTCTAAGTTTGTCTAAGTTTGACTTTGTTTCCAAATTTCATCTAGACCTAGATTTAGATCAAATTCCCATATCATTTCCAATCAAGACCTATTCCTAGACTAATTTCAATTTCAAACCTAGACCTAGACCAAGTTCATTTCACTTTAAACCATTTTCTCAAACCAAATGAAATTCACACATGCCTAGTTTCATGTCTAAATTGACCAAATTCAAAGCTGATTTTAAAGTATAACTTTAAAAAACATGAATTATTGTAACCAACGTACCCAAAAACCTAAAATCAAGGTTACTTTTAAACCCATATTTAAAAACATGAAATATTTGGGCTCATGTTTCAACCCACGTACCAATCATGAGGTAAATAAAACCAAAATAAGGTTTGTTTTGAACCCACATGACTATTTCTAAGGCATTCCAATGATGAATTAGGGTTAATTTTGAACCCACATGCCAACTTTTATTTTAAGTACCAAGTTCACCTTATTGGGCCCATTCATAATTGAGACCAAGTTTTCTCTTCTTTAGAATAGTTTCTTATCAAGTGCTAAGACTTCCCTGTGCATGATAATTTATAATTACCAAGCCAAGCCATGCCAATTATCATATATACAAATTCCCCTTCTTTGGGCCAATTTTTGAGATTGATATCCACCTCTTTAGGGTCATGCCAATTATCAAGACTAAGATGATCTTATTTGGACCAATTAAAAAAACAAAAAATAAGTTTTCCTCTTGGGCCCATTCTAACTTCATAGACCAAGACTTTTGAACCAATCATCACGCTAAATGGAAAATTTACCCATTAAAGCCTTGAAAGACATATTTTATCAAATAGTCATAACAAACACAATTGTGTGTCCATATAATTAACATTTTGGTGAAAATAATCTCAAACATCCCTTGTATCAAACACATGAATATTGTGAGTATCATGGGATTCAAGTCTATTCAATTAATCAATGTGTGAGGTTCACACAATATGTCCAAACCTTGATTGACTTTGGGAATATCATGATTGAGCCAAAACCACACCAATCTTTAGTTTATAATGCCCACCCACCTATGCCACTTAGTTCATTTCAAACTTATTTATAAATCCAATTTGACAAATGGCTTATTGAGAATATAGATGTATCCTTTATAAAATCATTGAAAATCAAACCTAAATTCCTATCTAACTTTACTAAATAATGATTGAATAACCTTCTTTATAAACAAAAAATATTTCCAACATCTAATCCAGTCATATATCCACAATAGATACAATCATTACCTCTCCAAGATCCATCATTTATTAGAGAACAAATTATGTCCAAATCTAAGATTTTACAAACAAGAGTCAGCCAAGGCCAAGAGAACCAACCAATCCTTGATTTTTTTGATAAAACACCTATTTGTGATGATTAAACCTATGATAACTCATTCTTTGACCATTCCATTCCTTTTGAGGTGCTTCACTTTGACAAGACAATCTTTATTGAATCACCCTTTAACCATTCCTCTACCTGTGAGGGGCCTCACTTTGATAGGCCAATCTTTGTCGAATCACTCTTAGATGATCCTATTTTAAAATAATAGCCTATTATTACATCACAAGACATTATTCATTTATTTCCAAACATTAAACATGACATCTTTGTAAATGCATATACATTAGAGATAATTTATATTTACAAACCAACATTATGTTTAACATCCACACCATAAGAATAATCATAGTTAGAGCCATGTTCTATTTTTAAACTGATATTAGATTTAACATAAGAAGTAGAATGAACGTCGGTCTCAAAATCATATTTAGAGTCCTTTGAGCAATAATCATCTTTAGAATTAGAATACATAAGTAGATGTTAAAAAATTGGTTAAACACTCCTTGAATATCAGATTCAACACATTTGTGAGCCTTTTATTATTATTATTATTATTATTATTATTATTATTATTATTATTATTATTATTATTATTATTATTATTATTATTATTATTATTATTATTGAGGATGTTTTATTTAGCATTGACATAAATTGTCCTAACATCCTCTACGAGGATTATACTACCTTTTACCATTACATTGAAATCATATCTTCCATTAATGCCAATCAATAAAGACACTATATTGACATTCCACCTCTCACAAGTGTCAACTGGGATCAATAGAATCACAAATTGTTCAAATGATTCCATGGAAACATACCAATTATAAAAATTAGGGGGACCAAGACTGCATTCATTTAGAAGAGGAATAATATCCTAGTGAAATATTTTCAAAGGTGCTAGGGGACAATCAAAGTCCAAACTCAACATCTTATAGTGAAACCTTGTTTGAGGTACTATAAGACAATCAAAGTCAAAAGTCAACATTCCTTAGTGAAACATTCTCAGAGGCACTATGGGATAACCAAGATAGCTTTATTGGTGAAACTCTTTTTGAGGTGCCAATAACTGAGTACAACATTTATTCATTGATTGAAGAAAAAATTATTAAAGTCCACATTAGTAAAAATGCTAATCTAAGGCATAATTAGATTATAACATCTCTAAGGCCCAAACAAGAGAAAAATAAGATGGTCCTATTGAGAGCATATTTGAAAGTCTTTGGCCCCTCCAAAAACAAAATTATGTCAAATATAGATTAAAAAACATTGTGTGTGACTAAAAATACTGATATTAATTTATTATCAACCATGATACATTCAATTATATACCTATATTCCATTTCCCAATCAGACCTTTCATCCAATGCCTATCATTATTAACCATTCCTAGCTACACTTTTCTTAATCAAGGATATGAAGATAACTTGTCTAGAAGTTTGGAGGAAAAAAATCAATGAACAATGAATATCACAACAGTAGCAGTGTAGTCAAAATTAGTAGGAGGTTCTTGATAGAGAATCTACTCAGAAGGGGTATGGGCTAAAAAAATAAAAAAATGACTATTCTATAGTACCCTATATTAATCAAGATGTGCATCTCCACATTAATAGGTACAATAGAATCATGCCTTACCATTTACCTCACATATCCATTTATCTTTCCCTAATGTATGTTCATACCTTTCCATTGTGCCTTGACATTTTCTTTACTTTATTTTTATTCAATTCCTTATACTCATGTTATCATTGTTTTGTAAGAAACCTAAGCCATGTTTTCTATGTTTTGTGAGTAATCATCATTTGTATATTTTAAATATCTAATGAGTTAAGATACCCTAAAAACATTCAAAATTTTTCATAACAATCTTAAAAATTATGAAAAGCTTCATAGCTCCATGGGAGATATGAAGCCACAAAAACCTAAACATTTGAAAATGGATTACAATCTCTTAGAGAGATATAATACATAAAAATAAAAAAAGAACTCTTCTTATCCTAAACCTAGTTAACAATCCTTAGTCCACCCACTTTGGGGTACCTTATTCTTTGAGCCAATTATTTTTATAAACTATTGTAATGTGTCCTTCCCAAATCAACTCTTTAGGGGTAAATTCATGGTTGTATCCAATTCATACTTTTAGGCCAAGTATCTTTGGGGGTATATCCTTCCCTTTACATATATGCTTTACTAAGGGCACATCTAATTCATAATTTTAGGCCAAGTATCTTTAGGGGTGTGTCCTTAAATTTGCATGTATTGTTCCTTAGGGGCACCATACAATTCATACTTTTAGGCCAAGTATCTTTTGGGGTGTGTCCTTCCCTTCACATGTATCCTTGCTTAGGGGTACCATCCAATTCACACTTTTAGACCAAACTCACAACATGTACCCTATTGGGGTAAATCAAAGAATGAAACCTATACCGAGATATATTATGACCACATTCCCTTCCCTTGAATATACACTTGCTTTGGGACATCATTAATTTATCATTCCATTGAGCCTTCAAACCTAGGTATTGACTTGGTTAATGACATGATGCTTTATGTTGCTTTTATTTTTAGTATTTGTGTGTGTTTATTTACTTGTCTAGTTATTTTTTTATTTGATTTAATTATTATTGCCTTGACTTAGTGTATATGTGTTCATAGGGTGATTCTTTGTGCATTGTACTTGAGTCCATATATATTCATACATCAACATTATCATCATGGTTTTTATCATTGGTGCACTATTTTTTATTATCTATTAGATTAGGATTCAGTCCTTATGCATATTATAACCAGGTAATCATGGTATTTTATATCATGGTCCATACCATCACATGCCATATTAAATAATATATAGGTGATATTACTAAGAAATGGTACTGTAATAATTCCCTTTACTCACTTTGGAAAACCATCCCATTTTCCTTGATCAAATCAACTCATTGACTATTCTAGTTGTATCAATGCTAATTAAGATGAGCATATATACATTTTTATTTATAACCAAATCATAGACATTGATCCATTATTATCATTATTACATTATATTCTCCTCACTCCATTTTCTCCTAGTTCTGGGAGAACTACATTAGCCTGAAGACCATTTGGACTAAGTAGGCAAAACTTAGATGTGTGATGTATATTGGGTCAAATAAACCACCATTATTATTTAAATCCCCATTATTGTCTTATAATAATCTCTTTCATTACTTTTTATATCCTTTCATGCTTGGTTATTATAGATTCTTTAGTATTTGAAAAGTCATTATGCCATCATACATGTGTTTGTGCTTGATCATCTTTAATCTATATCATAGGTTATATCAATGAGTTATGATTTATAATCCACTCTACTAGGGTAAAATTAATTTATCATGATTAAATCTTCCCTATTGGGTCAAAATAATTATTTAATCAAGAACACCATTTGGGGCATGACCTTGTACCTATTGGATCATAACAACCATGATTGTCAACACATGAATTTTATTCTCATCATTAGAAATCAATACGTGAAAGTATTAGTTCAATTGGATTAATCTCATCCACAGGTTAATTTATTTACTCTTCTTTTTTATTTTCAAGGGACTTCCCATCAATCATATGTTTTAGTCACTCTCTTGAGGGGGCATCATAGGCTTCCCAAACTTTGTTTAGAGCATCATTTTTCAATCATTATCTTCATTTTAAACATGAATTTTTATTATTTGAGAATATGTTACTATTATTGTGTCTTGAAACACCTCATAAAATAGGGGAAAAATGTAGACACTCATTTTTGGCCACATCCATGTCTAAGCAAACTTCAAACTAGTTTTTAACAAAGTATGAAAATTAATCCTATAAATCATTAAACATCCCAAATTCATAGTATGTTGGATGTAAGTGCCCAAAATTTCATTAAATCATTCCTATTTAGCATATTAACTTGTAATAAATGACAAACTTTCATGCATTCATCCTTAGTCAAGGGGAAACCAAGTAAACCAACATTTTCATCTAATTAAGCAGGGTACTAAACCTAGTTCTTAAAATGCCTAAAAAACTAGGCATAATTAATTAACCAAGTAAATAAAATTAAATTTTTAAGTTAAAATTAGATGTTTAACTAGTGAATATGTAATTTTTTAAAATTTAAATTTCAAAAAAATATGAGGTCATGATGATGTCATCATCCTCAAAGTCAATAATTATAAAATATCAACTTAAATGCCATAAAAATAAGAAATGTTGAGCCATACCTCCATAAAATCATAATTAAATCCTTCATTAATTTTATTTGGACTCCCAACATTAACCCTAGCCTAATTAAACTTGGGTTAGAGTTAGTTGAAAACCTATGAATACATGTGCCATGCCTATTCTTAAATAAGCTTCTTTGTGCACATTGACTATGTAAAATTTGCAAGAGGAGAATCACACAACATATTCATGCCAAAGCAAAAACCAAAGTGAATAAGGGGATGTGATACCCATAAAGCATTAACATAGACAAAGACTCCATTGTCCATAAGCTAAGCAGAATCCAACTTTCATGCTAACAAGTGATTCAAATTGTAAAGGAAGGTAAAAGTGTCATTTTGTCTTCTTGTTGCCTTTTTGTCTTGTTTTTTACATTGCTCTCCCTTTGTCTTATGTATTAAATACTAGTTTCATTGACTGATTTATTTTTTATTTCACTAACAAAGAGAAACTAAAAATCATCCTTGTAATCCTATGATACGCCATCCAAGCATAGATAAAGTATAAAATTTCAAAAGTATTCTTCATGGGCCTAAATGCACTCTAAATTTTGATTTAGGCTTTCTAAAAAAATTAAGTAATTTTATAAAAAAACTTACATAAAAAAGTTTCCATAGTTTCATTATTTATGTACTTTATTTTTATTTAGGTATCTTCTTTAGGTAATTCTTCTTTATGTTTCTTCCATGACATCCTCACGGATCCATGACCATAAAGTTATAATACCAATGTTAGAAAAATTATTACACATGATTGAATATGTAAAAAAGTAAGTACATGTTATTATGAAGAATATTTCATAAACTGATATTTGGGTTTCTCATTGATGTAAATCATTATTATTACATAACTTACCATATAAAATTTTATATAATAAAACATAAACTCATTATTTTCATGGAACTCAACCCAATACTCATACAATTGTCTTTTATATTAATTATCCTTTTTAATATTAATAATATATTAATTAATGACCACCATTAATTCTTAAGAGATGTCTCACATACAATATGCATGCCTTAAATAACTACTAATAAATAATATTATATAATATTTAAATAACACAACCCAACACATAAACCATTGTCTCACAATCGATCATTATACATAAGAAACAAGGCTTAATTAGGTTTTATTTAAGGAACTAAATCTTTTCCTGTCCTTTATAATTTTCACTTGAATTATTTAAATAGAATATAAATATGAAAATCATATTTGGCTTCACATTTTAACACTTTATCACATTTTTATTTTATATCATTATACATAACCAAAAAATGTAGCCAAAAAAAGACTTCAAATTAATTAGGACACAAGCGGACTACTTATAGTAAAATATGTGTAATCCTTTCACTCATTTATCTCTTATATCATTACATATCCAAAAAGAAGTAATAAAAGATGGGCAAAAAATAATTTAAGACAAAAGTGAACTATCTATACTACATTAGATAATTTTTTTTATATAAATCCAATATTTTAAAAAATCATTTTTTGGGATCAACTAATGGTTATGCAATCCATTATCATGATAGGAAATTTATATGCTTTTCAGGATTCACTTAAATTAAGATAAACCTAAGATTAGTAGACTACAACTCTACTTCACATTTTAAATCTAGTTTAAATTTGTGTGAAGGGGGATTTTAAATATTAATAACACTTATTTGAAAGGTGTAATTTATATATATAGGGATGAAAATTTTAATGTTATTAGTAACGTAGGATTTTGTAAAGTGGAAAGTGTAAATTAATATTCGCACTTCACTTAAAACACATGATTATTAACCACATTTCACATTTTTTACTCAATAATTAAGAAACAATAATATGATATTTTATGTGAGGGTGATGGTGAAAAATCAAATGGTATATTCCTTCACATGTCATAGCAATGAGTTGTGCAGGGAGAAGACGTTACATTTCATAATAATTTTTAGAAATGGTATAGTAGTAGGGAATGGAAAGACCATGTAGAATATTAAATTCATGAAATATTTTAATGTGATCTAGGTGGTGATGATGCATTGAGTATAACCAATACACATGAAATGTTGTTTGCCTACATGTCGACCTAAAATGTCAACCAAAAACTGATTGCATCAAAACTAAAATGTATTTGAGATGAATCAACCCTATAACCTATCACCAAAAAATAAAGTGACCCAACCAGCTGACCACACATATTTCAAAATGGATTGGTTAGTTATTATATTTATCAACTTATTGGTTAAAACTACCTAGATTTGTTTGCTAATTTTTTGGTTAGATAGCTTGGGTAACACTTTGACATGCTGGTTAAACTCACCCATGATGATGAGGGGCACCGATAAGGTATTTAAAGTGATAGACTTGAAGAATACCATGTAGATACACATAAAATTTACAGACATGTCATATATATCAATGTAATTTATAAATTCCATCCATCTATTTTAGTTACCTAATACATGACTGAAACATGAGTCATTTTAATAAAAATAAATTGTCAAAAATCTTATATTTTTTTGTAAAAGTGTAGATAATGCACCACTTACCAATTTTGATAGGTCTAAAAACAACTAGATAAAAATTTAGACTACTATAACTATATAAAACTAAATTATGAAACCAAATTAAATAAAAAATGTTAAGATTGTACCACACATCATATTATGGATTTTGTGCATGCATGCATACATTAAAATTTCCAATTCTCATTGCCTCTTTGAGAAAGGATATATTAAAATAATAGTATGCATATGAAATAATTTACATTATAAAATTTTGTTCTAAATACATTTTAGAATATGTTTATTAATATTTATAATTCAGGTATTGCTTGCAGTAAAACATAGGAGCTGTGTCTTGAAAACCTTATCATATGTCCATTGAGAAACATTTTTCCATTACAATAAATGAATATCATGACTTTATTACAAAAAATCGACACTAAAGATTCTAAACTTTAGGCAATTTTATATAAAGTGAGCAAGCTTAACCAACACTCACAAACTAGTTGACTTTAGTTTGACAACCAATCATTTATTTTAATATTTAGCACTTTTTGATATGGATTTATGTGGTTGGTTGAAAGTGTGGATCCCATAATTTTTTGAGTGATTTTAAAGATCAGTATTTAGATATGTATAACAAGGCCGATTATGTTCTTGTAAACGTGTTTGTAGATCTCGAAGGTTAATATGTTATAGAGATTCTCTCCAATGGTTTACCCATTTTTAAAGGGAATGAGTCTTCTCAAAAAATTACTAAAAACCACTAGGATGATGATTTGGGGTGTCTAAAATATTTATATATAAGCACCTTCATCCGTTCTATTTTTTATTTGACCGTTTATATTCTTAGACTATTTATTTAGACTAATGTGTCTTTAAACTAGAAAGTGACATTGGCCCGCCAATGAAGAAAAATCATCTAAATTTTCCTTAGCTAAAATGTAGACATATTCTCAATTTCATATTAAAAATTGTAAAATTTTTAGTATCATTTTATTTGGGCCAAATGTTATCAACTTTAAAACTAAATGTTGAAACAATTATCAACCTTATAATTATTTAATACAAATAACACTTTTTTCCAACATGCAAACTTTATTATTTTAACTTTCAATGCCTCAAAAAGAAATAAATTGTTCAAAAAATTCAAATTTTTAATGCTTTAAATAATAAATAAGAATGTTTTATTCTAACGCAAAAAAAAAAAAAAACAAAAAAACCTAAAAAGCATTTTCAATGCATATTTTAGGTTCAACATATAATTAAATGAAAGGAACAAATTAAATAAGTGACAAATCTCTCTTTCGTATTAACTTATTACATGCGACTAAAAAAATTTATACTAAAGGAATAACACATGTCCAATGGTTGTGTGTGGCCATATCTAGTTAGAGACATCAAAATGACAAGATTCATTGGCTTTCTTTTCTAATAGTTTACCTAAGTCTTAACACATTATGAGATGCATTACAACATGCAGAGGAGGAATGTATTGATTAAATGTAAAAGGATTAGGAAAATGGGAAAATTCAAGGCCTAGTATTGATGAATGTATTATAAAAACCAAATATAAGGTGCAACACTCCATTGGAGAAAATGAAAATTAAGGAATTCAAAACTTCTAACTCGAGAGGCTATTTATAAGGTATCACTATATTATTTAAATTTTTTTAGGTGGATGTTAATTATTAAAAATGGAAAGTTTATTTTAATGTGAATAGGGGGGTCCTCTTTTTTAAATCCATGGGAAAAAAAAAAAAAAAAACTTAGTCTTGGGAGATTTACATAACATCAAGCCATCATATCAATAGTTATTATTTTTCACTCCCTAGAAATAGAAGTTGAGAACATTCATATTATCTTGTTCAAGTGATTCATAGACATCATTTTATGTGATCAATATATTATTTTCTAAATTAAAATGAATTTTTTATATAAAATTAAAATACAATAATTAAACAATGCATAATAACTATGTTCAAGTGATTCATAGACATCATTTTATGTGATCAATATATTATTTTCTAAATTAAAATTAATTTTTTATATAAAATTAAAATACAATAATTAAACAATGCATAATAACCATGGAATGACTTTAATGACAATATGAAGTAATTAAGTATAGTCTCATTGGTTACAAAAGTTAAAGTTTATATGGAAAATTGAATAAAAATATAAGAAGGGGATATATCTACATAAAATCATGCAACATGATTGTGTAGAGATGGTATAAAGAGGTGGTGATGACATTGTAATATTAATTCAATCAAATCACTATTCGTTAGT
The DNA here is from genome assembly GCA_037957365.1 of Torreya grandis. Classification (NCBI taxonomy): domain Eukaryota; kingdom Viridiplantae; phylum Streptophyta; class Pinopsida; order Cupressales; family Taxaceae; genus Torreya; species Torreya grandis. Next base: position 162,692 of record JARHVA010004720.1, on the reverse strand, counting down.
AAGTTAATTAATATCAAACAATGGTGATTCGATTTTATATTTATTTAAAGAATATGTTTTAACAACAATGTCACTGTAACAATTACATGCATAGTGCCAACTCTCTTGACTTTGTTATGTGTTTAATGAATATCACATTTGTCATCTCATGTGGTTTGCATGTGGTGAGAAGAGAACAAAATATGAAGATAA